>OZ038482.1:40667067-40707067 GCA_964036315.1 Acanthosepion esculentum | reverse complement strand
GATTTGTAGCCTTGTTATAACACCTACCGTTGGACTGTGTAAGAGGAAATATTGTCTCCTTGCTATTCCTTTAAACTGGCTGCAAAGTCTTGGCTAGTTATCGTCCTATTCTTCGCAATTTCTCTCTTGATTACACTGCTAGTTCTCTGATCAATAAATTTCTTTCGTCCCCTTGTTTCCTACCTTGGAGCAGGAGTGGCATCATGATGTGCCCTAAGCACTCGAAAGATACTTTATTGCCTGGTTATTACAATTCCTGCAATTTCTCTCGTAGACTTGCCTCCTTTTGAGAGGGCAATAATAGATGCCTTCATTGGTCTTGTTACGTGTTTGTACTCTTTCATCTGATCTGGTCAGAGATTTGAGTGGCTATTTCAAGCTGTTTCTGTTGTGTCTTCCTGGAAGATTCTGACTTAGTCTAGATTTAATTTAAGCTATTCTAGAATTCTCTAGAACATTGTTATGAGTGTATTGTAAAATAGTTTTCAATATTTTTTAAAAAGCTCTTTAAATTTCCAGTTTAATCGTTAGAATGCGATAACTGGGTCATTTTTTTGGCAATTTTTTTGCTGCATCTCATTTATATCCAAATTTATAATTATCAATATAATACCTTAGGGTGAATAAATGTTTTGCTAGGTGGTCGGAAAATGTCTTTATTTTAGTAAGTTTAAAAATTATTTTAACGCCAAAAACAATAGACAAATAATATTTTTGTAAAAAAAAATAATTTGAGTCGCTTTTATCGATCCCGTCTGTATATGTATACATATGTATATGTATATATGTGTGTAAATATATATATATATATATATAATATATATATATGTATGTATATTTATATATATATATATATATATATATATATACTCATACACACACACACACACACACATATATATATATATATATATATATATATATATATATATATATATATATATATAAACGACAGATAGTGTACTAAGATTGAGATTTTTTTATTCATGTTTTCGAATATATGCTTACTTCTTTTAGACAAAGAGTGTGTAGGAACTCTCCAAATGTTCTATATCTTCGAGCGCGTTCATCTATACTTTTAACTATTATCAAGGATGATTGTATTTATTCAGTTTAATTGAGTGTGTACGTTGTCTTTATGTTTTCAATGTTATAGAGCATTTTTATTTTCCGAACACAGCACATTATGGCCATGTTTGTAGTTAATATTATTGTATTTTCTTTTATATTATGAAGGCTCTCATTATTTTAATCTTTTGTTACAGGTGTATGAGTATATTTTCTTCTATCATGTTTCGTATCGAGTCTGGTAGGATTTTGTGTGTATTTATATGCGTTCTGTTATAGCTGATGTCAGATAAATGTAAAGTAATGTCTGGATATTCATGTCGAGTGACTGATGTAATTATTGGTATTGATCAGGAACAAAGTTTCTTAAGGGACATTTGGATTCATAGATAATGTACCTTCGTTGCAATTCTGATATTCTTGTATGTTTTTACTCTTGAGGATAAGGTTTATCTGCTTATTTTTTTTTGCTGTAGATAATTATTTTGATGTATTTTTTTTATTCGGGTCAGTTGCATTAGTGCAATTCGTTATAATATTTCTAAGTGAAGTTTCATTATGTCTGTAGTTAATGTTCTTTCGGTTTTTGTAGAAATTATTTATGTAATTATTAACTATGTTCACTAACGTTATTTACTTTGGTGAGAAATTGTCTAATTGCTGGTCTGTAAGTGATTAGGGAAGCCATTGCTAATTTTTGTCTGTTTTATATTATTGAGTACTTTAAGGAAGAGTAGTTGAGATTCTGGTGTGCTTTCTCGCTCTCTCTCTCTCTCATATATCTATATATATATATATATATATATATATATATATGCTCACAAATAAGCATGATCTATTTCATTGCATTTTGATTTCATCGCCTATTGAATAATTTTCACAAAAATACCACAATATACACATCGCATTTAAATCCAATATTTCTACCCGGCTACTTAAGCGTCACGGAAACGCACACACGTACACACACATAGACACCTGTATGTGCTTGTGTTCCTTTGATGCTGGATTAGTTTCGCATTCTATGAGTGTGTATGTGTAAAAGTTCCTTTCCCTCCCAATTTCTAACGGCATATACGCATAGTTGTTGAAATTTAGAGTTAAAATGAAAAAAAATGTAATGAATAGACAAGACAGAATTAATGTGCGGAGACCTTCACTGAGATCTAGGTTCATAGCATAGGTATTATATATATATATATATATATATATATATATATATATATATATATATATATATATATATATATATATATACCATACGTCATAATTAGAGAACTATGATTATGTAGGTACTGACCGACATGTAAATTCTTTAAATCTATGAATACATACATGCGGTTAACTTTGTATAGAATTAAATTATCGTTTATATCTGGACGAACAACTGAGTTCTGTATACGTACATAAAATATATACATCGATACAGAAATATATATATATATATATATATATATATATATATATATATATATATATATTTAGATAGATACGTATATACATATATATATATAGATACATTGATACATGCACACACCCATATATATATATATCTATATCTAGATACACAGATTCATATATATATAGAGAGAGAAAGAACGAGAGAGATACATACATACATAAATAGACAAATACATATATATATATATACAGATAGCTACATAGATATATTCATATATAGATAGCTATATAAATATATAGGTAGATGGAGACATGCATTGATAGGTAGGTAGCTAGATACATAAGTAGAATTATATATACATTAAGACACATACGTAGAAAGATACATATAAAATATATATAAAAGTTAACAGATACATATAAATATAGATAGATGCAAAAGTAGAAATATACATATATAAATAGATACATAAGTATAAAATACATACATATGTAAACATATACATAGATAAATAGATAGATAGACTCGGAAGTAGAAAGATACATACATAAATAGTTACATATTTAGATATATACATTTATAAATAGATAGATACAAAAAGAGATGGATATAAACATAGAAAGTTATATAGAAAAAGAATTAGAATCAGAGAAAGATGCTATCCGTGATACAGAGGAGTTTATCAGGTATGTCAAATAGAATATGGTTACATAGAAAGATGGATAGATTAATAATTAAACAAGTTAGATGAAAGTTGTATAAAAACGGTTAAAGAGAGATAGGATAAGCGAGGTGGAGACGCAGCTATAGGTGCATATAAATATATAAATTTGGGAATATGTATATGTGTGTGCGTATAGGCAGAGAACGAGAGAGAGATACTCGACTGATTGTAGAGAAAAATAAAGAGAAAGACAAAGAAATATTTAAGCTTATTGTTATATTTTTAGCTAGATGGAAACGTATATAGCGTGACAGTTAAATAATGCCTAGATAAATGAAAAAAAAAGTACAGAGACTGGGATAGAGAGATAAGATGATGGAGAGGGAAAAGGGGGGATTATATATATATATATATATATATATATATATATATATATATATATATATATATATATATAAATTGATAATGTGGGATAGATAGATAGAAAGTGACTGTAGCATTGATGCAAAAACAATATGAGAAAATGTCAATGAAAATAAGGTTATAAAAGATCATTGCTATATTATTAGAAAGAGGGGAAAGTGGAGAGATTGATAGGTGAAAGAATTCATGGATAGATGAAAAGAAGTCTACAGACAGGGACAGTGAAATAGAAAGATGGAAAACAAACCAGAAAGTCTGATCAATTTATAAATAGAGACATAAGTTGAGAGATAGATAGATAGAGAGAGAGAGAGAGAAAACGAAACGATGCATAAATCAAAGCAAGAAAAACAGCGATTTCGATAGAAGAATAGACAGACAGATTTGGGAATTAATGTCGAAGATTAATAAGATATGAGAAATGTATGCAATAGGCGAAGAACAGAACAAAACTCCCCAAGAGAGAAGAAATAGATGTATATTATAAATAACACAGCAATTAAAACAACGGCAAACAAACAAACAATGAAATGAAAGGAAAAAAAAAAAAACAGAAAATGTCATGTCAAAGAAAAGCAAGAAATAACGAAAGATCAGCGAGGCCATCTCGTCATTTTCATCACTACCAGGTCAGAGGCTGCAAACGAGCAGCAGGCGTTTCGTAGCAGTAACAGCAACAAGAGGCGAGTAAGAGGGCGCTGCTCACTGCATAGGTGAATTGAATGTGGTAACGAAAGAAAGCGTCTGCTACTACGTAACTTAACGAAACATTGAAGAAACACATTATCCCACCGATTTTTTGTTTTCCGTTTTCTTTTTGTTTAGATATAATTTTTTCTTTTTTTATTACTCCAACCCACACGCATATATAAATGGGTTTATTTTATTTTGCTTTTCGTTTAGAAAAATCCTTTCGGTTTCTCTCATACGCAAAAACAATTTCTCTTTCGGCTATTATTATCCCGTTGAAATATATATTTTTTTTTATAAAACATCATCCATTTATTATTTGTAAAAGCTCGTGTTTGTACACTGTGACCTCTCTGTTTTCGGCTTCATTATATTTTTATAGCACACGAGAACAAAGATTTCTTTCAAGAATTAATTCCTATATTATCTTCTATTATGCGATCTTTTATAATAAATGCTTACGCCGCTTTTATTGTTATATTTCATCAATTTTTTCCCCGTTTGCAATACTTTATCCATCATTTTTTCTGTTACGATTTCTGGTATTCACATTCTGAATTCATTCACAACAATTTCTGTTATCTTCCACATTGTCTTTGATTCACTTCCAATGTACGTTTATCGTATTTTTCTTCTCTTTCTCTTTAATTTCCCCAGGATAACCTATTTTGCCCTTATTTTACTATATTATCATCCATCTGTTTAATTACATACGTAAATAGAAATTAACAAATCGTGTTGCTTTATAAGAGCATGTCTGTTGATAGTATAAATGTTCTCACTAGTATTTATTTAGCATTTTTCAGCTGCAGACACAAGGGGTATTTGTAAACAGTGAAGGTCAATAACGTGATTCGATCTCCGATCGCGCGTACTAAAATTCGAACATTTTATTCGAAACATCTAGTCTGTAGTCATGTGTTAAATTGTTTATCTCATCCGAAAAGTGATATCATTAAATTTCGCTTCATCACTTCCAAGGACATAAGTCGTGACAACCCATGCTTGTTGATAATAAAACGGTTTTAACTGTTATTTATTTAGCAGGTTTCAGCTGTAGACACAAGGAGAATTTATAATCTGTGAAGGTCAGTAATGCGATTCGATCACCGATCGCGGGTACTAAGATTCGAACACTTTATTCGAAACAGCTACTCTGCACTCATGTGGTAAATTGTTCATCTCATTCGAAAAGTGATATCATTAAATTTCGCTTCGTCACCTCCAAGAAGAAAAGTCGAGACGACCCATGCCAGTTGATTATATAAAGCTTTTCATTCATTGTTATTTATTTATTTAGCAGTTTTCAGCTGTAGACATAAGGGGGAGGTGTAAACTTAGAAGATCAACAATGCGATTGGATCACCGATCGCGGGTACTAAAATTCGAACACTTTATTCGAATGAACTAGTCTATAATCATGTGGTAAATTGTTCACTTCATCCGAAAATACATATTAAATTTCCCTTCGTCGCCTCCAAGGACACAACTCAGGATCGAATGCATTGCATAGAATGGTGTAAATATTTGAATCGATGACGCTAATCTCACAGTGAGTTGTCGAAATATTTAATTAGCTGACTTTAGAATGGTATGAGAAAAGTAGTGTGTAAAAGGCAATTCTAAACCCGCTCAAGTGCTAATTGCCTTCAATTAGAGCATCCTAAACGTGATCTGTAGTATTTTCCATACTAATAGCAAAATTTCTTCACTAATAAAATATATATATAAATATCTCACATATTTTTAAAAGATTCTATCGCAACCAAGGAACGTGATGATGGGAGTTTCCTGGCGTGAAAGGGAACAAGAACCATTAATGTGAGGAAAAGAACCATAACAGAAGAGATTTCTGGTAGACGGAAAATAACGTGTCATTGCGGTTAAGATTTGAAGATCATAGGTGTTTAGATACAAGAAACGGGAACAGAGTTAGAAAAGAATTTAAAGTTGGTTCAACATTAAAACGATGCGATCTCGTTGTCAATCTTATAGTATGATTAAATGCATCCAGTCTTTGGATATTGTTGAGAACCTCCAGATATCTAGCAGGAGCACCATACCAGATATGACAGCAATATTCAATGCACAGATGATTGGTAGATGTATAAGTGTGCAAAGTGGATATTTTCTTAAAACATTCAAAGAATTTCTTTATAATTTATGTCCTGAAAAGAAAACAATATATGAAGAATATATATATATATATATATATATATATATATATATATATATATATATATATATGAAATTAAATAAAAAAATAACTCAACCACCACACATTGTCAGACGTTTTCAACGATACATACATAAAAGAGGGATTGTATTCCATTGCTACACAATACACACACACATATACACACACACACACACTATATATATATATATATATATATATATATATATATATATATATATATATAATATATATGGTAATGTCATTACAACGTCGTCGTCTATTCTGGGTATGACAAAAAAAAATCCCCCGGCAGCATGGCTTCTGATAGGGAGATTTTTAGGAGCGTTGAACCACTTCTTAATTCCTGTTGTACACAGGTCCACCCTGACCGTGGATGGCAGCACATGTTAGGGTTTAGCTATGGGCAAGTAGTTAACCCCCAAACTTTTAAAAAATACAATGAAAATTTAAACATTTTTAGAGGGAAAGTACCAGTGATGCATTCTGGTAGGAAAAGAATGCTCTTAAGATAATCAAATTTCGGCATTTAATGACCCATAAACAGTTGATATGCCGCTACAAACCGACCGCACTAACAAAACATGCATCGTTCCACATGTCTCCCTTATAACTGAATATGTATGCACATATGTCATGGGGATATCTCATTTCGATAAATATGACATGGCGATATCTCATTTCGATAAATAAAAATATTTGTTGAAACTGATTCGATCTAGTCGAGAAACAAATTGTTCTGAATAAATTACGCACTTCATAAAGTCAGGACTTAGCATTATTCAAATAATCAAAATTGAGAGAGTATTCCCTGGGGATCGTAACATAATCCAGCAAAAGTCATCGCTTTTATGGTTTATGGACCAACACTATTAATCTCTCCATTAAAATGATATACAAATGATTTACTATAGCATATATATATATATATATATATAAATTGCGTTATCTTTCATATATTATTATACGTCTAAGCAGGCATAAAGGAATTAAGTTAATTTGTTGTGTTGATCTTCTCTATGATCCCTGCAAGTAATAATTTGCTATACTGCATTGCACACACTCCCCTGTGTGTGCAAGCATGTGTGCCTCAGTAAGAGAAGTCTACCAAAAGTTTTGAGTAATTTTATCACGAAGTATTGTTGTTTGAAGAGTATATATTTTCCAACATCGCCTTTTAAGTATTCTTCTTGGGTATATATACAAAATTTCGCAAGGAAAGTATCGTGAAAAGTTTAAGTATGGCGTATAGCTCGTCTTTTGTTTACTATTTTCGGTAAAGACAACAAGAAATTAGGCAAACGGAAGTAAAACCTGTTAGATATATAACGAGATATAAATAATACTTATTTATAATACGCGCATGAATTATATCACGCACACAATTGGTACATGTATTAGGATTGCTTCGAAAGTATCGCAACCCATATTATCATGTTGCCCCACGTGATACCTTGTGTAATTGCCTTAGTTTTTGCATCTTTTATATTGACTTGTATAAGAAAGCGTCTGAGATATAGTCTTGAAAATTAATGTTTGATGTGGATGTGCTTGCGAGGTTGTTGTACGTTGTTGTGGAAAGAAATGCGGCCATTGATGTCCATTGATGCTCGTTAAAAAATTACGAAATTAAAAGAATTACGTAGTGGATATGTGCACATTTATGCAGTTTGTAATGTGGTGACAAAAAGGCGAGATAAAATGCGGTATGCAGGCTCGGATTGTGGAAATGCATCCCCAATAGATACAATAAGTGGTAACATACTTTCTGTGCTGGAAGTGTGGTCTATAAATCGCTGTTCTGGTGTACGCACAGTGTCTGTTGAATATCCCCTATTTCATAGATTCTGTCGTATATATTTCAGTTGCTTGGTTGATTTTGTTTAATGGCATATCAGAAAATCTATTGGTTATTAATGCTGAAAATATATATTTCACACACAGTTTTATGGTTTCAACTAAATATTACATAGTTGTATGCCATCAACTAAAACAAATATGTATTATTAATCAGTTTGCTTTAAAATTCTATTGGTAATTTAACTATAAATGTGTATTTTTGTTAATTTTGTAGAAAAATGTATTGTTGGTATTTTTACTATAAACGTATTTTTATACATTCATAATGCTTGTATTTGTCTGGGGTCATTATTCGCCTATATCTGGGAAACTAACATGAGCAACTCGCCCTATATATTTTCGCTTCCCGCAGTGCATTTTGTTGCCTTTCAGTGTCAGTAAAGAAATACACTCACACATAAGTAAATATACTCCAAACTTTCGATACAGAGAACTGGATATAAGCATGCATGTGGAATTAATCAAGACGTATTTACAATCTGAGGGAACAAGGAAAATTCTGAACTATTTATGTTGCTGCTATCTACAATGTACTTTTAAGGATGTTGCATAACATTTAAATACGAATGGTGATTTGAAATGTTGTCCTGACTAGATTCCTAAAGTCGGTGACATATTCAAGCCACTGTTACTAGCACTGAAGGCAGAAAGAAAAAAATATTTTATTTTTATTATGCAATCTCTTACACGCTTTCATGACACGAGAGACAAAAATAGAAAGACAACTCACGCTGCATCATTCATCTGCATACCCACGTGTCCACACGCGCAGAGGAAATCTTCCGTCAAGCCCATCCCGCTCTCTTGTTTCCCGCTTTATATATATATATATATATATATATATATATATATATATATAATAGCCGCGTTAACACTTCACAATTTGTTATTTTTCTTCCTTTCCTTTATGTTTATCTATCGCTTTCAAGACATAACTTTATATTTACTTCTGTACTTGTTGACTACTTCTCATACATTCAGAAGACTTCGTTATCAAACGAATTTTCTACGGAACCTTTCTTTATTTCCCCGCCACACATGCGAGCGGCATCCTCACTAGCAGTCTCATAAAAAGCTACACAATCTTTCTCCATTGAATTAAATCTATACATATATAAAAAATTTAAGGACTAACACTGACCGTAACAACCATTATTTTGATAATGACCTGATTCTGCAGTTATTCATCTATCGATCAGTCGGGTTATTCTTTCTTTCTTTCTTTCTCTCTACTCATATTTATCTATATATCTGCCCATATCTATCTTTTCATGCGTATCTGCCCATATTTATTTATCTATCTATCTATCTATCTAGATAGATAGATAGCTACCTATTCTCTCTCTCAATGTATATATATATATATATATATATATATATATACACACACACAAAGATAGAGATATAGAGAGATAGATATCTATCGATCGGTCCATATCTATATATCGATATCTATCTATGTATATATCTTCATAGCTATCTATCGTCAATATCTATCTGATCATATCAATATATCTTACTATATTCCCATAACTATCTATTTATTCGTTCCTGTGTATCTATCTATCTATCTATCTCTCTCTATATATATATGTCCATATCTATATTTATTTTTCAACATATCGATCTCTCTCTCTTTCACACGCACATACACACACACACACACACATATATATTCATTCACACACACGCACACACACACCTACATTTATATATATATATATCTATATATATATATATATATATATATATATATATATATAGATAGATAGATAGATAGATCGAACAATTACAGACCGTTATATCTGGCGGTTTGAATTCTATATTTCTCTATTTGTCTGCCTGAATTTGACTGAAGTGGATACATATGAAAAGACAGATTGAAAAAAAAATGTCTCTCGATCTCACATGCTTCTTATATATACCTACCGCGATCTATTTATATTTACAAGTCTCACTGCGTATCTCACACAGAGGAATACTTATGCACACACAGAAAAAATATTCCCCTCACCCTATCACATGAACAATTTATTTTACACTGTATGTTTTTTTTGTTTTTTTACTATTTTTTGATTTTTATCATTTTTCTCCTTTTTTACTTTCTTCGGTTTCTTTGTATTTTTATTCCTCGTCTAGGTTGCTCTTTTCTAAATGGTATTCATTCGTAGGCTCTTTACTTTGAGAAACTTCAAAGAGGCATCTTTCTGATTGTGTGAAGTAGATTGGACTGATCTATTCTCAGCTAGTTTACATAACTGAATGTACAAGTTTTTGCAAAATTCTGACTTGCAGCGGCTATTCACATGTAAATATATGACGTAAGTCATGATATAATAGATACAATTTTCATATATATATATATATATATATATATATATATATATATATATATATATATATATATATATATATATGAGCAATATAGGAATATGTTAAATACATGATCACACATACACATATGTAAAGAAAGAGACACATAGTTATCATATTGACTTTTTTATAGTACAGAGTTTAAATATAGCATACAGTATATAGTCGACAGGCTCACTCCAGAAAATTGTAGCTTAAAGAAACTGTTTTAAGAAACATTGTCATTTCGACAAATAGTATTTTTCTTCTCTTCCTCTGACTGTCAGTATCTCCCTCTCTCTCTCTCTCATATATATATATATATATATATATATATATATATATATATATATATATATATATATAGGGAAGATAATCTCACGCAGAGGAAAAACGGAGACCGGGTAACATTTCCTGGTACAACCAAATGAGAATAACGATTAGCACTATGAGATATATTTGATATTCTAACTTGAATCAGGTTTTGCTGAATACTATACATTTCCAGATAAATTATGACTGATTTGCAGTTCAAATAAAAGGTGGCTGAAAAAATTACATTTCCCTACTTCTGTGTGTTGAGGTTGGGGTGGTGTTTGTGATGGCACTTTCGTGTTAAAGGCTTTATCTTTTTGTGTCAATATATGAAAAGATCATACGTGAAATTACTTTAAATTTCCACTGTCAGAGCATTCCACTAAATTTACTCAATTTTCTTTCGCTCTGACATATATATCCTTTCCAAGTTTATATATATATATGTAAGTTTAGAAATATATATATATATATATATATATATAAACTTTTATATATCAATAAAACTACAGAAAAAATCTATAACTCTAAATTTGAAATGTTTTCGTGTGACGCGTTTTATCACATTCTAAAGTGATTATGTATCCTTTTCCCTAATATATATATATATATATATATATATATATATATATATATATATATATATATATATATATATGGTGCAATGGGTAAATTAGCGTCATTTTATGTTCTAATTTGGCACATGCGCCTTGTTTGTATATGATTTTGGAGAAGGCACAATATAGTAGGTTCAGTTGAGCAGCCTGACGCAATACACTCCGCTAGAAATTTGGAAATGGCATGCTGTACTACCTGGCATTCCCGCCGAAAACTCCAATACGAACATTTCAGATTGTTTGGGTGTCATTCTTAGGATAGTGGAAAGGATTAGGACAGCTTTGGAAGAGTCTAATGGTGAGAACTATGGTAGACAGCTCGACAAAATCACTCGATTTGATCAGAAAACAACCCCCGAATTTGTTGATTAGGGCCTCAGACTCCACATGAGCGCCTACATCAAGTGATTTGAGAGGGTAGTGTTGCACTGGGTCAAGAGGTTGGGTGCTGACAAAATATATATCTCGCAACGGGACCCTACACCATGCCCCACAAGGAGAAGATCCCAGTCAATTGCTGTCAGACAATTTCTGTGACCACATCACTTCTTACATCTGGTCAACTAACTTGTAAACACTTTGATTATTCTGTAGGAAGCAGTTGAGCTGGCGATCGATAAACCCAGTGTGTGTATGGGGGGAATCATTCATATACCCAGGAATAGGGGAAATGGCTTAAGCCCATCTCTGTCTCATTTAGGGCTTCAATTCTTACATTTCAATTGTAACGATTACATATTAATGAAATATACAACTGCGTATATTCGGAAGCCATGTTAACGCAAATTATATGTATAATTGGCAATGATAGTTTGGTATTTATGTAATCATCTATATATTTTTATTTTTAATATTCCTGTGTGAAAACTAGCACGTTCAATATCACTGGACATTTTCATAGATATTTTCTTCAATTCATTTGCTTTAAATTCGAAAATCTTTCCGGTTGATCAAAAACTTTATTCTCTTTAAGAAAAAACATACATTTTCTTTTTTGATATTTCCTTCATTGAATATAGATGTAATCCTGTAAACTAAACGACGAAACATTATTTTTTTCTTTATTCAATAGACCACACGCAATTTTTGGCAAACTCAAGAAAAATGTAGAAATTGCATTCTTAAAGCACACAAAAATGTATATCCGGTCATTCAAAACAGACTGACAATTTCTCAAATTGAATAGTTAAAATCATGTAACCAATTTCAGATTGTACAAAAGAGGTTGAGATAGGATTTTGCTTGTGGAACAAATTTTGTTTATTTCAAAACCATCTTCTGTTTTCAATAATTATATAAGGTAATTGTTAGTTCTTTAGAGTTAAGGGATTGACCGTGTGCTTTAAAAATAATTTTCTCCCCCCCTATATATATATATATATATATATATATATATATATATATATATATATATATATATATATATATATTGATGATCGATTATTTTTTCTCAAGTCCAATTGATGCTTCTGTTTAAGATTTATTTATAATTCTTGTTTTCGGTTTGTCCTATTTGCTTGATCTAGGAAGAATATTAACACAAAGTCGGTCTTGGCCTTCACGCTAACTTGGAGCATGTGCATGAAAGTTTTGGTGCAAATCCGTCGAAAATTGCGGCCGTGCATTCGTTGCACACGCAAAAACATCCTGCCTTTAAAAGATAGAGATTATCTACTTGTAAGTTTTTTTTTTTTTTAGTTTAAACGAAATTTAGATATGACAATTAGATATGTAAACCGGAGATTAGTGAAAAACTAATGTCATTCAATAACCAAGATGTTAATAAGAAATGTAAAATAAAAACTTTGCGAATACTTATTCGCGGACTAACACGTCTAAATCCACACATTATTATTCAACGTGCAGAGATTGATTTGGAAATCAACTTGCTTGTAACACTTACAAATATCTGGCATTTCTAATCCCATATTTTTTTTAGTGTTTCGAAATTTTCAGAATCAAATGATAGCATGGCCAGGTAAATCTCAATACTTTAGAACTTAAAACTTAAGGAATCTCTGAATTACAGAATTACCATAATGTTTCCAAATAAGGCAGACAACTGAAAAAGGACAACTGATTGAAAATCCAAAACGGTGTGATGATATTTACTAGGATGCAAGCATATTTAAATGAGTGTGTAAATAATAACGCTTAGTCCTTAGATATTAATTTTTCTCACGCCAGATGCGAAGAAAGGAATATATATATATATACATACATACATACATACATACATACATACATACATACATATATATATATATATATATATATATATATATATATATATATATATATATATATACATACTGTGTGACTATATGGGTTTTTGTGTAATTACATGTTCGCAAATCTTATCTCTATATTTAATATAGTTGATGTATTATCGCTTGATATCCAACGCTATGTTTACAAATGAAAGTCAATGCCTCATCTAATAAACTGGTGAACAATGCACACACACACACACACACACACACACACACACACACACACACATACATATACATATATATATATGTGTGTGTGTGTGTGTTGGGGATTTTTTTACTGCAAATTGGAAAAAGTTTACTTGCACACGTTTCGTCCTTCAGGACTTCATCGGACTAAATTTGTAGGTCAACCCATGCGCATAAAGAGGGGAGCATGGAATTTGAGAATTTTGTTTTTCATCTAGCCGAATTCATTTAGTTCTTTTTTTCTATTCCATCATTTTGTAAGTAGGATTGCCCAAATATTAGAAGGTCTGCCAGGGATAGTGAAATGTAGCTAGAGACAGGGCTTCAAATTATTGTAGATGAGATCGCGGTTAATGCAACGTAATAAATTCATATTTTTATCGCAACAAAAGGAACCCGACATAACCAGCGGATTCTACCTCAGTGTACTAAGAATATGCAGGTCGAATTATTTACACGAGGAGGAGAAATAGATTGAAAACAATTTCAAAATTCTCCAGCACCTTCATTAGTTTATATTCAATGTGAAACGGAAGTCCCCTAAAATATTCCCAAAATGGCCACTCATGAGAAACCAAACGAATCAAAAAGTATATTATCTTGCCGACTAATAACACCATATATAAAAATGAAAATAGTTTATCTAAACTCAGCATATAATTTGTTGCTACTACAACCAAAACAATAACAGACTTACTCAATACCAAACAAAAATATAAGTGAAAACGTGAAGGAGTAGTTTACTCTATCGCTTGTAATAATTATCACAACAATATGCATATGAGAAACCTCAAAGTATCTAAATCAAACATTATTTGAACACAAATGGGATATTTATCAAAATAATATGTGAAATGCGTTGGTTGATCACCTTAAGAAAACTTAACAAAATTTTGACATAAAAATGATACTCTGATCAAACGATAAACAATTCACTATGGCGTAAATGTCTAGAGAATGCGTTAATTGCAAGTTCATCTACACTAAAATAAGGCCCTTGCTCTTGAAACATTTCGCCATTCCTGGCTGATTTTCTAATATCATTGTGTGCAATAGCTACTTAAATAAGTGAGGGAAATAATGAAAAAGGCAATATGAATTCAGCTAGATTAAGAAAAAAGAATTCTAATGTTCTCAGCCCCTCTCTGTCTAGCGTCTGACTATTCCTGCTAACATAAATTTAGTCCGAGGAATTCTCGAAGGACGAAACACTTCACAAGTAAAATTTTCCGATTCGTCTTACAATTTCTCCAATACTGTTTTTGATATATAAAAATATATGTCGTTATATATATATATATATATATATATATATATATATATATATATATATATATATATATATATATGTATATATAATATATATATATATATATATATGAAATGAGTAGGAATCAAAGAAAAATTAATTTAAAAATAGGGCTACATACAATACTGGAACGATAATCCTTTATTATATTACATTCGAACATATATAAAACCGCTTCGTAAATGCATTCATGTGTCTATGGATATCATCGCATCTCACCAGGCGGTACTTAATGTAGTTTATTACATTTTTTTATATTTACTTACAAACTATCTCTTTTCACGCAGGAATGAAGGACATAGGATGTAATCTCCTCTGAAAAGAAAAAAAAAGAAAAGACACAAAATAGAGCCGAAGTAATTGTAAGAAAGATAGAAAATATATAATCTCATTTAAAAAGAAATAATAAAGAAAATAAGAAGCACGAGAATGAAAGAAAGACGCAAGACACAGTCTCTTCTCCAATGAAAAGAAGGTAGAAAGCTAAATATAAGGACAATATAGAAAACTAAAGAAGCTAGACAAGATATGTTGATAATCGGTTCAACCAATCAAAATACAGTAAGATATCATATAGCATAGATTCAATTTTCAACCGATACATATGGTCTACTTGAAACAAAATTGTGATATAATGTAACGACAAACGAATGGTTGACAATTTCGCTGAAGAGGCAGCATAATTTAACAATAATTATTTAATAGTAGGTAAGTAAATAGTCTCTTTAAAAATAAAATGTAAAAAACGGGACAAATGTCTCAAAAGTACAAAACAGTAAAATAAAAAAGTAAATCAAAATCATAAAATAAATAACTAAACTAACCAAAACTTAAAAGTACAAAGATCATATAAATAAATCATATAAATAAGATATCATAAATTATAAAACATTATACTTAATAGATTATGAAAGTTAACAACCAGATTTTATCTTGTATTAATAAAACAAATGGTTAGAAAATGTTAAAACGATAGCAGAATCATTAATCAGTATACAATATTACAACTAATGTGAGAGGAAGAACGTACATACTGTACTACCTCAAAAACTCTAACTTTCTAAGAATAAGTTTAAATTGCTTACCACAAGGTTATTCATCATAAAATAAGTGATTATTAAATTTTGAAGTTTACCAACATTGTAAATTCAACGACGAAATATGCTTGCAATTGACAGCTCAAATCTCTGATTTAACAGCTCGTCCCTGTTTAAAAATCTGATTATCTGTATTTAGTCCTGTATACACAGGAAACAACGTTAATATAAGAATCTGCATGTTATAGGTAGTTTTATATTTTTCTATTTTCCTTTAGGGGCTTTATATTCTCCTTTTAACTTCAAAAAATATTTTAAAAGTCATGTTCTATTTCTATAAGGAGCATAAAAGATGTGTACTCATACCAAAGATCTTTGAAAGTGTTCATTGTGCTACCAATATAAAACTTTTCAATCCTCGGATTCACTATTGAGGAAATAGAACACATATACACAAGAGATTTTGTCAAGCATTTGCTAAACCATAAGCATTCGTTAAGATTCCTACAATTATATTGGCTGAAGTGCTTAACAATATTTGAAGTAGTAGTTGCATCATGGTTATGATTGTTAAATTGGTTAAGTGTTTTTATTGTTGTGTAACTTTATTATTTTCTCAAGAATATTAGTATAAATATAGCTAAATTTTAATATATTCCTATTAAAAATTTTACTAATTTTTTTTTTCGAAAATGTTTCTCAATTAAATTTAGAAACTTATGGCCCAACTTTCTACTAATTCGTTAAATCGAGGTGTGTACCAAAGGATCGACCTGTTTTTACTTCTTTTCTTAGAACTATCATTATATTTTATAAAATGAATTCCAGAGGACTTATACCCACTATCCCTAAAAATTTTATTATACACAATTCTATATTTCTCGAAGGCGTTTTTGTTAGAAAAGTATTGGCTAAACCGAAGTTGTACACAATAAGGAATATGTCGTATTACAGTCGGTGGGTGATTGAAATTAGGTGGATATAAATTGGGTTGGAATTGTTCTTCATATAAGGCTGAAAACTTTCATAGACTAAGTTTAATGTTACATCTAGAATATCAATTTGTTTGATATTAGTACTTATATACACGTTAAGATCTAAATTCTTACATTCCCTGTGAATCATTTTCGTAAGTTTATCAACTTTATTTGTAGTAGAGTTTTAAAATCATGAGAACATCATCCATATACAGCCCTAAAATATCAAGAGTAATATCTTCATAAGCAATAAGATTATGAAAAATAAATAATGCAACCAAATCAGAAGATTCCGCAGAACACAACGATATCATAAGAATGTCAATGTTATCGTCAGAATTCTTTATCCACTGTTCTTTTAAGTGGATTAGGACGGATTTCCTACAATTAATAATGATATTTATCTCTTTACTCAAAATGTTGGAATAAACTTTGACAAATTCCAATGCAATTGTAATGAGGTCTTTGGATATTGAAGGGTAAATAACCACTATATGAAACTGGATGATGGTACAGTTTTACATATCGATGTTTTTTTATTGAATAAGGTCATTTTTTTTCTATTTACGCGTTGTGGGCATAATTTACAAACGCTTTCCATCTCTGATCTCGTCGGATATATATTCCTTGTCGGAGTTTATTCTGGAACTGTGGCTTGTGATCTTTAAGTAGTACATATCATTCCTTCGCACAAAGTTTACCAACACTGTTACTGATTTTTTAGTTTATCGGTAATATATTTAGAAGTTTTGATATGATCAACATAATTAAAATTATGAATATTTCCTTTTTTTATAAATATTGGTTAAATTATTTCTAATCAATGCCATATAATCATTAGGATGAAATTCATAAATGTTCGTGGTTTTGACAGATTTTATGAAAATTTGATCAGATTTATTAATAAACTTAACCAATGTATCCAAGAAAATAATAAGATAAAATATATAAAATTATACTTAATAAATTTTAACAGTTAACAAACAGATTTTATGTAGTATTAATAAAACAAAACAATAGAAAAAGGTAAACCGACAGCCAAAATTATATACCTCAATATAAAATATTACAAGTAATGTTAGAGGGATAACGTACATAATGTACTAACTCAAAAAATCTAACTTATTATTTTAAAATGTTTACCACAAGGTTATTCATCGTAAAAGAAGTGATTATTGAATTTTAATGTTTAGCATGATTGTAAGTTCAAAGGTGAAATATGCTTGCATGTGACAATTATTTCAAATCTTGGATTTAACAAATCATTCCTGTTAAAAACATCTATCTGCATTTCTCTTGTAAACACAGGAAACAAGGGTCATATAAGGATCTACATGCTCTAGCTAGTTTTAAAATTTCCCATATATATATATATATATATATATATATATATATATATATATATATATATATATATATAATGAGAATAATTTTTTCACTTAGCTGATTCATGTACCTTCAACATCCCGACTCCAGAGATTCGTAGGCAATCCTGTCTGTCCACACTTCAGTTGTTATCAGTATTTTCTACTTATATTTTTCTGTTTATACACATTTAACACTTGTGTAAGTTCTCTTCTACATTGCACATATACATCTAATTGCTAAGAATAATTTCTGTCAACACCACGAATATATTAATCAAGAACGTAAGATTCTAGTGAAAGATTGGTGCGATAATCTTGTTCAGATTATAATATACAACATTTTAACAGTGTTCTTTGTATAAACTTATCAGATGTTTATGATTGAGGTATGTTCATTGTTGTTACTTTTACTTCTTAACAGGATAGAACCATCCGTTGATTATGATATAATAAACCAAATATGTAAATTTTGTCTCTTTTCTTTGATTTTAAATCATGTTTTATCTTTTTTCTAGCGTGAAAAAAATGTAAGGGAGATCATCCAAAACAGTGATTAAGCATTAAAAACGGCTTATGGAAGTAAAAAACCCATATATATATATATATATATATATATATATATATATATATAATACACACACACAGACATATATATATATATATAATACACACACAGAGATATATATATACATATATATATATATATATATATATATATATATATATATATATATATATATATATATATATATATAACGGCGTATTTCATTAAGATTAAATTAACCCGGAAAATTCATATTTAAAGTAATCAATAATCGATTAACAAATCAAACTCCCGTGTTTTTGCAATTACTGTAAATTTTTAATCGAATATCGATCGGTCACTAGCAATTTTGGGTGCTGACTTTGCCCCTGAGGATTCACTATATATATATATATATATATATATATATATATATATATATATATATATATACTTATTTTTTTACCACGACAACGTATTTGGGTTTCTTTCTCTAATTTACTTTAGGTTGATTTTCTTCAAATTTAAATAACGCTAGTGACAACATAAAATGTTGAAGAAAAAACCCCTTCAAACATTTATGTTTATGTGTGCATTTATATACACCCGCACCACAGTATCTGTTGATAGATTCTTGGACTATCCAATATCCTGGTACATTTTTTCAGAATTTTGGTGAATTTTTCTTTCCGCTAATGTTTCAAACAGAAATCCCTCATTTGTATTTACACATATAAACATTCACACTCCAAACCAATTGTAGTTTGTCACAGTGCATTGTGAATTCGAAAATCACCTATTTTGCGTATATACACACGTATGTCTTGCGGTGCCGATTTTGTATATATATTAAAAATGTTTTGAAATTTAACTAGATGAGTAATTTTCCAACAGAAATCCCTGATATACATCCACGGACATACACACAAACCCATTGGTAAAATGTTTCATATTACAATGACGACGAGTTCTATCTTTTTCACCCATACACACACCCAAGTACACGCAAATGTGTATATATTATGAATTAATATATATATTAAGAATTAATTTTTAATTTCGTAAAGTTGTACAGGTTTTGATCTCACATACATATTCTAAATATGCTTTCATGCAAACACACATGTTGTATTATGCATTGTGTTTACCAAAGGACAACCTGAAAGTTCTACCTAAGTACTACAGTTAAGACGCATGAAAATGATTTCTTTTATCTTTGTTCTTGAAAAAATAGCAAGCACATATTTATCTTCGCTCATTTTCTTTTGTCCTTATTCTCATCAAAAAAAAAATGTAAAGCTTATCTGTCCAAATATTCATTAATTTTCATAAATGATTACACGCATGCAAACTGGTGTACATTTAAACAAGCCAAAACATATAGCTCTATGTATTAAATTTCGAATGATTTCAGATTGATCATCTTTCTGAAAATGGAATGTCTAAAGTAGCATTAATTATATTTTAATATAATAGAAATATCTAAATTTAAACACACGATCGAGACATATATCTAAAGTAGTTATTTTTTTTTTTTACTGGTGTCTGTGAAAAAGTTTAAAAAGTAGCAGCATCATTTTGTACTTAATGATAAACTACTGGCAACGAGCTAAATATATAAACAAAATAAGATCTCAAAATAGTAAGTTTTATACTTAAATTTATATTTTGCTATCTCGCTTTGTCCCTTTGCTCATCGCCAGGTTAGGCGGCCATCAGTCGTACTACAAAAGAACAAATTCATTTGGTAATTAGAAAAACTTAAAAATTGACGAAAAGTGGAAACTACCATATTCAGTAAGATAGATAATAAGAATTGTCAAATAATGGGGGGCTCACGGAATTATAAATACTATGACTGCTTCTGCTTCTTCAATAACAAAGTGTATCGCAACCATAACTGATGAAGATGACGACGAACTTGACAACAGCTTCCTATATTCCTTCTGCTAATGCCTCTACTGCAACTACTGCCATTATTTCAGCTTCTTCAGCCCCTTCTCTCGTAACCGTTTATTACTACTCTCACCTCTACTGCACTTTATACTGCTACTCGAATTTAATATCATAACAATTTCTACTGCTAATACTCAAACTACTGCTAGGGATGAATTCAAACTAATGCTACTATTTCTATGACAACGATGATGACAAGCGTGGTGAAAAAATTATGATGATAAAATAATCACTGATGATGATGATGATGATGATAGTAATGATAGCAGCTCCACACTGTTCATACTAAATAAATTCGCCGGGCCTACCAGAGTAGTAACGAACCAAACACGACGAAATCATCTCGAAAAGGCAGCGACGACTTTGACGAAAAACGATTTCATTGACAATAGGAAAATTAAGAAAGTAACTCACAAATAAACATTAAAAAAAAATACTAATAAAATAGGGAAAGTTTTTCCCCAGTTACAAGAAAGAAACAACATTCAAACTAAGTGTGACACTGTTTTCACAATAGCCAAATAACGCCGCTAAAGGAATAATAATGACAGAATTTGAATAATCGTTCTACATACACATCGACCCTTTTTTAAGTGATAATATTAATCATTATCATTATTAGTAATAATTAATTATTATTTTTCTGTTTTTTTTCTTTTTATAGTTTTCCTTTTACTTTTTTTTTCTTTTACTCAAACCCAGAACAAAACTAAAGTAGGAATATAGGAAGCAAAGAAGGAAGAACAACAACTCCATCTCGACTATGAGGATGAGCAACAACAACAACAACAACAACAACAGCTACAACATCACCAACTAGACAACGAAGACCTGTACAAATCTACACAGTGGACTACAGTCTACGACTTATACACGTCGGCCAGCATCAGCTCTGCTACGATACTTTACATTCAGCTAATTCACAACGGATTTTATAATTTCGTCTTAATTAAAACTTGATATATTACAAACAGTATCCTTATGTAGTTTCCATCAAAAAAAAAATTTGCAACCCGCTTCTTATATAATTTGACAATATATATATATATTATATATATATATATATATATATATATATATATATATATATGTATATGTAACTATCTATATATATATACATACATATATATATATTAACCAAGTTAAAAAAAATTGTACAACTCGGGCCACAATGATTGTGTCCGGAGTTTCGTCATCTTCGTCTTCTGGATCATCTTCTGTGAATTTCGGCGACAATTCTGTATGGAAAGGATATACTTTTGGTCTTTTTCGGCTATCTACCCAGTTTCTTTTACTCTTTCAGTTATCATTGCTACTCGCCACGCTTGAAATTACCCTGGTGACCGAAAGTGCCCGAGCCCAGGACGCTTTCGATAAGATCATCAGTGAACGGATTATCGAAACGAAGTACGGTAAAATCCGTGGGGTCCAGATTCTTTTCCGCAAGGATCTTCTTCTACGGCCCGTGGATGCTTACCTCGGAATACCTTACGCCTCATTCCGAAAGGATGCGATGCGCTTTATGCCACCCGGAAACCCTCCGTTCCGATGGGACGGAACATCCCCCGTGTTAAAAAGGCCGCCGGTTTGTCCACAAAAATTAATGGATGAAAGTGCTCTAAAGGACGCCAAAGTCCCAAAATATAGAAAGGAATACCTACGAAGGATAAGACCCTTGTTGCTTGACCAAGAGGAGGATTGTTTAAAGCTTAATGTGTATGTTCCACGTCAAGGTGAGTTGTTGTCCCCCGATGTCGTCCCCTTCATTCGTGTCCAAATGATTTAGAAAAACAAATAAACAAAAAAATAACATGTAAATAAATATTTACTAACGATCCCATTATTCTTCATCCTCACTATATCAGTTGACCTTTTTCCTTATTTCTCATAATTAAGTTGTCAACACCAGGTGAGTTAATTGAGGTTCACTGTTGTCGCAGCAATTATTATTATTATTATTATTATTATTAAATATTGCACGTGTTGATATATTTAAACTATTATACGTTTTCCTCAAAGTAGACTGAGATATAAGCTTCATATATATATATATATATATATATATATATATATATATATATATATATATATATATATATATATGTATATACATGCATTGTTTTTCTCTCTCTCTCTCACTGCACACACACACACACACACACACACACACACACACACACACACACACACACACATATATATATATATATATGGAAAGAGAGGGAGAGAGAGAATGTGTGTTCGCGTACATCGTTTTATGCGTGTATACATCAAGGAAGTATGAGCTGTATTATTTTATTTTTCCACTAACTAATTTATTGTGACAAATTAAGAAGAACGTTGCATCTATAAGGTTGAAGAGAGAATGGTGTATGTTTAAATGCATGATGCTTCTAAAATCCTGCAAAAGTGACTGCAGCATCATTTGTTTAGCCCCACGATACAAAATGACGAAAGAAAAAACGTATCTAAGTTGAAGGAAACTCCCAAATGAGTGATAAGTATAGTGAACAATAATCTACCTCTGTTGTGCGTGTTTGTGCTTGTGTGTGTGGGGGTGTGCGTGCGCACACGCATGTGTTTCAGCCAGAGAGAGAGAGAGAGTGAGAGAGAAAGAGAGAGAGAAAACCGATGTGCGTGTGTGTTGTGTGTGCGCGCATGCCCACGTGTCTGTGGTGAGAGCACACATTAATTAATACTAAAATACATCAAAGGTTTAATGACAAACTTATGCTCACTTATTCATTTATAGGTTCTTCTGCTTATACTTACGTATCATAAGCACTCCATTTGCCTCAAGCCACACACAGCTATCTGCTATTTGGCGGATTTTTTTAAATATTTTTTCAGAACTCCCCCGCTCAGCAATATATAAATGTACACTTAATAACAAATACCTGTATATGTGTTCCTGTAGTTAAACATATATCCGTATACGTGTCCAGTATTGTATATTTTGGTGTATAAATATGTTTCTGGATATACACACACAGTATATGTACTCACATATTCATATAAGCGTGTATATATCGGAAGTCTTTCGCTGAAATATAATTTACAAGAAACATCTTTAATGCAGTAGTTCGATCCTGATTCGCTGCCCAGTTTTGTAGACTTGTGCCAGACGATTTAAAGCTTAGTCTATCTCTACGTGTATGTACGTATGTATGCTTGCGTGTATGGATGTATGTATATCTCTCCGTGCAGTAGTAGTAAACGTAGGTGCCCAGACGCTTTTGTGTACATGAAGCCCGAATTTATACTGTTATAGTACGGACAGACACGTGTTTGTCAGTATGCTTCCATATAACAACAAAGTGTAAACTTCAGTAGATGTGAAGAAATTTCTTGAGATCAGCAAGTTTGTGGGTGTATGCATGCGATTTCATTGCATGCCTGTAGTCGAACACTTTTCGCACAGAATCGAAGAAATCCTTACGGAAAATCGACGAAATATGTTTCTGTATATGTAAAATTAAGAGCTTGTAAGCGACGTTTATCGGTATATATATATATATATATATATATATATATATATATATATATATATATATATATATATATGTGTATGTGTGTTTGTTATGTGTGTGTGTATGTGTGTTTGTTATGTGTGTGTGTGTGTTTATTATGTGTGTGTGTGTGTTTGTGTGTGTGTGTGTGCTTGTGGTTCTAATAATTGTTTGCGAATACGTAATTGGTCATTTTTTCTGCGTGTATGTATGGATAAAACCTACACGTGTTTTATATAAAATGTATGTTATAGTAGTAATCACAATCTCGCCAAGTACGTAGTGGTTATATATTTATAGAACCCAATGTCTATATATACATCAAGAACTATCGATATGTCTCTCTCTCTCTCTCCATATATGTACATATATAAGAGTAATCAGAAGCATACATATGAATTTGTTAACTTCACATAGAGTGAGATAGAAATTTTATCTTTGCTTGGCTTCAGGTCGCAAATGGAAGAAAGAATGTATTTGGGCATGTGTGATTTGTGTGAGAGATATTTTACATGTAATAATAGAGCTTCTAAATAAAAGTAATTCCGAAAATCATCATATATTAAACGTTATTGCCGTCGCACGCAAAAGGAGTATAAATTTAAGTCCATTATTTTATGTCAGGTTTTTATCAGAACATACACAATTCAGTTCAACCGATCTCATGAAATATCAATTCCATTTCTCAAGCGTTCATTTCATTTATATATAATAAACAAATAATATACGATTCGGATATCTTTTCTGCTAGGCTTTCTACTACTATCAGTAGTAAATTCCTCCTACTTGTGTAAAACCTTCTTAAACCAACCTAGCAATATATATATATATATATATATATATATATATATATATATATATAATGTATGTGTGCATGTTGAGAGTATGTTTTGGAAAATAACTGCGGTGTGTTAAGATATGTTTGCACATGTTCAGAACGTATAAAAATGCCTTTTTTTTATCATGCACGCACGCTCGCCTACGGATTTAGCTTGCAGTGCACATGTATCTGTTTCCAAAGATATAAAAACTGTTTGTAGATTGGAATGCAACCCATTTATTAGAGAAAGAAAAAAAATCATGAATACTTGTATTAGTTTTAGACAGGCAGATATATGTATATCTATTTTTATTGTTACCACAGCGTAACATATATAAACACAGTAGTAAATGTCGAAGCATTGTCAGTTCGAACCGCTTAACAAAATCTGATATTTTTTAAAAAATCAGTTTCACCGTTTCCTACTTTGAACTTTTAACTATGCCTAATAGATAGATAGATATATATATATATATATATATATATATATATATATATATATATATATATATATATATATATATATATATATATGTATATATGTGTGTGTGTGTGTGATAGGAATCAGGAGATATCCGAAATTTTTGAACGTCGTATAATGTTGTCTTTGACTCAATGTGTAAATTTTCATATTTATTTACAATATATTAGATGTTCTCTACTCATAAATCTCAAACAGAATATCTGAATTGCCGACAGTCAAAATATATCGGTGTATCTATTTTTCTATCTGTCTGCCACTGTTCTCAGTCAGATGCATAGATATTCTTCGTTCAGAGTTCACCTCTATCTCTCGCAGTAGGTTCATATTTCACTGGCGACCGCTGTCTGATCATATCTATCTGTCGCGGTATTTTCATATATATATATATATATATATATATATATATATATATATATATATATATATATATATGTGCGTATCACTTCATCACAGAGTATTCCAATTTCTATATCTATCAACAAATTTCAGGGCTGGCTCTGTATTTATCCATAGTGTTATGTTAAGTCTGTTCATGTAAGTCTCTCTGTTGGGGTAAATCATAATTCCGAAATATACAGAGAAGTCTTCATTTCTTTATGTGTCTGTGTATATGCGAATCTGCAGTTTTATCTTTTCTTGAAATAAAAAAACAAAAACAAAATGATTTTAGATACAGGCATATGCACAGCGGTATTCTATGATTCTTCCACTTCCTTTGCCTGGGTCTGTGTATGAGCGGATGATTTTGCAGAAAGACTTCATCATTAATAAGTAAATGTAATCATTTTCCACGCAGAAGTGGCCACGCATTTGTTAAATACCCATTTCATGGGCAAGAATATGTACTTTGCCAAAACGTCTTCGTAGAAAGACCGAGACGATTATCGAATATCAGAAGGCCTTTCAAAATTGTAATCTCTCTATTATATCTACGTATATAGAAATTCATTGAAACACAGTAAGATATGTTTTAATATAAATATAAGAAAATGTACACACCTACGCGTGTTCATTTAAACAAACATGATCACACACACACACACACACACACACACACACGTATATATATATATATATATATATATATATATATATATATATATATATATATATATAATGTGAGAGCGAGTAAGAGTTAAATCTGTGTGAATTCATTCATCAATTAATATCTATATATACACGATTGTACAACTATATGCATATTATTTCAAATCTGTTGGTAGATTTTTGCAGTCATGTATTTGAAAACTGCTGGTAAATCTATATTAAGATTAAATAGAAAAATAATCATATATATATATATATATATATATATATATATATATATATATATATATATATATATATATATATATACGAGAGAGAGCGAGAGAACAATTGGTGAGGAATTATGGCCTGCAGATAAAAGAAAGTTCAAGAGAGAGAGAGAGAGAAATCGAAAAATCAACTACGATCGACGATAGACTGAAAGCAAGGAAAAACGGCGGCGACAACGGACACAATGTGACGGAGAAACCGAAAGTACAGGGGGGAGGAGGAGGAGGAGGAGAAGCTGGAGGGTTGTAGATGATGTGGTAGGCTCCGAGGTGCGACCACCGCATTACAAGACCGATCGATATGTGCGAAGCTTGGTCAGGCTCCAAAGGAAGTTAATTTTAACATCCGTTTCTCTTGATCACAGATCAGTTAGCAGCCAGTTGACCAGTAAAGGGTCCCGAAGGACGGAGGCTTGGGAGTCAGATTCGAAGACCCATAGATCCAGTGTCAAATCATTGTGCGGTCCCCGGTCGCATATTCAGACGTATACGTTCGTATTCGCTCAGAAAACCTATTTCGGCTTAGCCTAATATACGTACGTACACGCTAAGTTACAATGCTGTGTATATTTCTTTAAGAAAAAATATAAATGAAATAGATTGTTTAAAGCAGAATACGCTTAAAAGGAAAGGTGCAGTATAACGTGTCAATAATTTAATATTAACTAAATATAAAATTATGTCTACATCTGTCTATCTATCTTTTTATATATATAATGTGTGTGTGTGTGTGTGTGTGTGTGTGTGTGTCAAAGACAAAAATAGGAAATAAGCAACGTAAAGTAATTGACAAATATATATGTTGATGATAATTTGAAAATCGTAAATATATATGACTGATTTGATGGATCTTCTACTTACCAATATATATATATATATATATATATATGTATTTGGGTGTGTATATATTTATGTGTGCTTGTGTATCTATCTATATATATAAGCATGCGTGTATATATTATGTATGTGTGCGTATGTGTATGCATATATATATATGTGTGGGGGGGTATTTAAAATATTTTTTGGGAGATACATAGATAAGAAATAGACATAGATAAAGTGCATGCATATTTCTCAAGCAATCGCTACTATGAACAAACATAAATATTCTATATGCCCACATGTGTAAGTGTTATATTCAATCAGCTAAGTAAAATCAAGTACGACAAGAGTTATTGCCGTGATGTATTCAGGTATATTTATCTCTAACATTTCTTATCTATCTATCTATCTATCTATCTATCTGCTAAAATGTCTTTCTCTCTCTCTCACTCCCTGTCTCTAGCCCTACGTTATATATGTATGTATGTTTATATATGTATATATATACCTTATTTCGATTTAGAATTGTAAAGATATCCGACATTCTGTAAATCAAATTGTTTCACAAATTCAACGTTGAGTATAAAAAAAGGTTGGACAGATCTCATACTTTTTTCGACGAGAGATGTCACGTTTTCTACATAGATTGTGTACATGGCACATACATACGTCAATACCTTTTTTTTACTTAAGCTATTTAGAAAAATGATGAATAAGGGAATATAGTTAAATATACATTTGATAATTCAGATATTTGTTAAATCTGACTTTGTTATTTGTTCCACTAAATATGACGCACAAGCAGTATTTCAAGTACCGCATTCCCTGATATGGATATACTAGATGTACTTGTTAACCATTACACAAGATTTCGGAAAGTTTATTTACATAAGCACAGAGAGTTACGATGAAGCAATATAAGCACATAATATATAAGCCTGTATGTATAAATATATATAAGCATATTAACGTATATATAATGTTAAAATATATATAAATACAAGCATATTAATATATATATATATATATATATATTTATATAAGCGTGTTAAAATATAAATAAATACAAGCATGTTAATATATATATATATATATTTATATAAGCGTGTTAAAATATAAATAAATACAAGCATGCTAATATATATATATATATATATATATATATATATATATATATATATATATTTATATAAGCGTGTTAAAATATAAATAAATACAAGCATGTTAATATATATATATATATTTATATAAGCGTGTTAAAATATAAATAAATACAAGCATGTTAATATATATATATATATATATATAAGCGTGTTAAAACATAAATAAATACAAGCATGTTAATATATATATATATATATATATATATATATATATATATATATATATATAAAAGCATGTTCAAAATGTATATCATGTGTGAGTGAGAGAAAGATAGTAACAAGAATAGAATATCGTGTAGATGAAATAAGGAATTGAGAAATGCTGAAATAAGATAGAAAGAAAAATATCAGCGTATAATATTAGGTTTTAAAGGAGAAATATTTTAGGAGAAAGTCGAAATCTCATATCAAATAACAGAAATTAGCCAAGTATCATGAAAAGCAAAAAAGTTCGCGTCATTTCTTAGATCTTATCAGGTATATATCTGAATAAAATTTTACTGCAGACCTGGTCGCGGACAACAGCGTGGGTTTCAACATAATAAAAATATATATCCCGAAACATGTGCGAATGAAGAACATAAAATATCTTTAGAAAGGATCGATGTTAGATGAATAATTTTCTAATCATGAGAGATTCATAGTTCGGTAGAAATTAAAGTAAACCGAAAATCTTAAACTTACTTAATAATTAGGAAGATTTTACACAAAGGCACTAGGCCAAATTGGCATTCGTAATCCAGTCTTTTAACAGGATAACAGTGTTGATGGACAAAAATGAATTAAGAACGAAGCCCTGAGGCAGGCAGTTAAAATTTAAAACAAATTGACGTGATAAAACAAATGGAAACGTTTTCACGCAAAGATAGTCTAAAATAAAAAAAAAATAAAATATTTATTTATAATTTGTTCGTGAGCGTCGGTAAACGTGTCTGAGGATTCGTTATATATATATATATATATATATATATATATATATATATATATATATATATATATATATAACAAATATTAGGAACGTATGCTGACACTCATAAGGACATTTTAAATAAATATTTTAGTTTCTCTTTCATATATATATATATATATATATATATATATATATATATATATATATATGAGAGTGTGTGTGTGTATGTGTGAGTGTCTGAATAAGGTATAGTTAGGTAGGTAGCATTCATCCAAATAATTCACAATAGCATGTAATTAAAACAACTGTTTCTATATACTTTTTATATGTTCTAGTTTTCGAATAGGATGTTGTGTATTGCTGGAAGTTGTAGATAAACTATAATTCGAACAATTTCTCCAAATTTTCGGGCACAATACTCAGAATCGCACTCGAAATCGAAAAAAAATATAAGGCTTATAGATTAAGTTTATTTTTCATCAACTTGTTTGTGATATATATATATATATATATATATATTTTCTATGCGTGGTTCTATGCAATTGAGTGTGGTTTCAGAAAACAATTTCCACGTGTAAATATATGTGGTTTGTATCGGATGACAACGAAATATTCTCATCTAGGAGAATAGAATAGAAGTTTTCTTTAACGCGATACACATGAGTGAAATCTACATAGCGTATAAACTTATATCAGCTGATTTGTAGATATAGATAGTAACCCTACTCGAATATAAATCACCTAAGCTACACGATTCTACTAAATGAAGTGATAAAAATGATTCACAATGTTTTGCGCGGGGTTTTCTGCGGTCATTACGTACAGTAATCATTCTAGGCGTACTGGCTGTGCGCTGTGGTGTCGGGGATTGAAATAATCGGAGACCTGATTTCGAATTCCCTCCGGGTTCATTATATTCACTTACGTGAAAATAACTTTGTTAAAGATGTGAATACATCTCTTCCACACCAGGTACTGGTTCTTTAATGATTGATTTTCCAATGGCATTAATTTGTATCATATAATATGCTTTTCTTTATGAGTGTACATAAACTATAAATACAATCAAATTCACATTTTATATCCAATATATACTAAATACAGTTGCGATATATAGCGGGGAGGACTTTATCATATCTAATAGAAAAATTATCTCAAAAGGTCAGTAACCTTCATTAACTTCTTTGAAATTGAAGAAAATCACTTTGACATAGTAAACTGCTCGCAAAATTGATTATTCTTCAATGAAATCTTTAAATACGTAGGTTTCTTCTGTTATCTGTTACAAACCGCATTCCTGGCATGACCTCAAATAAACATTAATAGAGGTTTGATATTATGAGAACTCAAATCAGTTGGTCCACTCTCCCAAACAAACGTGTCGGTTATTATTTTTCTCTCCATCTCTCCGTTGTCATACTCTTGTGCATTTCCTGCTGAAAGGTCATGGTTTACAAATGTCATCTGAGGTGTGTATACTCAGTTGTCCATGATTGCAAAATGTCTTCTGACGAGTGTTTCTAAACTCAATGGCCCATTTTTGCAAAATGTTTTCTGACGAGTGTTTGCGTGCTCAGTGGTTATTGTTTGCAAATATCTTCTGACGAGTGTTTCTATACTCAAGTCTCCATGATTGCAAAATGTCTTCTGAGAGTGTTTCTATACTCAATGGTCCACTTTGGAAAAATGTCTTCTGACGAGTGTTTGCGTACTCAGTGGTCCATTTTTGCAAATGTCTTCTGACGAGTGTTTCTATACTCAACTCTCCATGATTGCAAAATGTATTCTGAGAGTGTTTCTAAACTCAATGGTCCATTTTTGCAAAATGTCTTTCGACGAGTTTTTGCGTACTCAGTGGTCCATTTTTGCAAATGCCTTCTGACGAGTGTTTCTGTACTCAACTCTCCATGTTTGCAAAATTTATTCTGAGAGTGTTTCTAAACTCAATGGTCCATTTTTGCAAAATGTCTTCTGACGAGTGTTTGCGTACTCAGTGGTCTATTTTTGCAAATGTCTTCTGACGAGTGTTTCTGTACTCAACTCTCCATGTTTGCAAAATGTATTCTGAGAGTGTTTCTAAACTCAATGGTCCATTTTTGCAAAATGTCTTCTGACGAGTGTTTGCGTACTCAGTGGTCTATTTTTGCAAATGTCTTCTGACGAGTGTTTCTGTACTCAACTCTCCATGATTGCAAAATGTCTTCTGAGAGTCTTTCTAAACTCAATGGGCCATCTTTGCAAAATCTTTTAACGAGTGTTTGTATAGTCCGTGTTCCAAAATAATCAAATAGTTTTCGCCAGTAGTTTTTCAGCCAATGAAGAAAGGTCTGTATAACTGCTACTGATGATAAAACTTCAACAAGTTTACTGTAGGCTTGAGTATTTTACCAAATACGTTTCTTTTATTGTGGATTATTTCTTCCTGAAATATTTACGCTGTTATTATTATTATCATTATTAGTATTTATTGATAATAAAATATTTCATTTTATCTCTTCATCTTTGTATTCTCTCATTGATTTAAAATGTTTTATTTCATTATTTACCCGCAGTGTTTACTAATATAAAACTTTATTTGTATGTCAGTGTTATATTGGAACGATTGAATATCGCCTTGACAACTGACCGCAATTTTCGAATGTTTCACATTTTATATCACTCTAATCAGAATTAATATTTAATCAAAAAAACTTTGTACAAAACTCACTTTTACCTGACATGAAGATTCTCAATTCATTTCTTGCAGTTCTCTGCAGAATAATTTCAAATTATTTACAAAGTCAAATTCAAATAATTTATGTATTTGTCAGTCGTTCTGTTCTGTATCCATTCTAGATGATATTGACAGAGCACAGGAAGACCTATTCTTAAATCACGTGTCTTCTCATCTTATATAGTTTCATATATAGATATAAATATATATTATACCCTATGAAATCCTTCATAGAAATATATATGATCTCATTCATCAGAATTACTTTAAGTATCAGTAAAATAATCTTTCTACTACGAGGCTGAATATCATTACTTGTATCCTTATGAATAGTTGCATCTGTAATATGGCCCCAACAATAGCTTTACAACATTTTCATTTCTCAGAAGTTCTTGGACTGGGAAATGGTTTAAAGGTTAATGTCTGGTTATATATAGTAATAAATCAATTCCTAAGACAAACTCTGAAAAATGATATCAACACCGTCCTATATGAACATAGATCTATATGTGTGCAAGCAACAACGATTTCGTTTTAGGCAAGATTGATTTTACATGAGGGTACGGCTTTTAAATGAAATAAACACTAAAATTGTAATATTAGTGCCAATGGAAATAATATTCCTATCTATGAGTTCTATGGATATATAATATTTGTGAAGATAATTCTAACAATAAAACTATATTTGGATCATTTAGAAAGCCAATGAAGTAAAGGTCACTCTGTAATTGAGATGATGCCATACACAAACCCGCTATTTTGTGCAAGAATTTGCCTACAGCGGATATGGAAAATGCATTAGTGACAACGTAAAGTTGAAACTAGAGCAAATATATTATTGCCAAAATGAGAACTATGAAACGGTGGGGTGATCTTATTGATGAACATAACCATTATGAACATTTCTGTTTTATGACAAATAAGGGCAATTATAACCGCTCGAATGTATTATACTCTAAATTTAAAATACAAAAGACACATTTAGAAAATAACATGAATCAAATTCTAATTTGACCTGGTAAATGTTGGGAAAATCGTAACTGGATTTTAAAAGTAGATTGGCAGAAATATATCTAGTTTCCATCACCACTTGGTTTCAGTTAAATAAGAGATTATTGAATAACAGAAGTTGATACAAAGCCCAATCTAATAAAAGGACTTCTTTGAATACTAAATTACCATTCTAGTATATTGCAAACAGTTCATGGTAATTACAACTTAAATAAAATCAATGTTTGAAGAAAGAAGCTCTTCTATGTATTCAAGGGGCATGGAGTTAAAAGAAAATACTTGGATTTTATTAAACTGACATTACCAAATTGATGTCATACTAAATAGAGTTTAATAATAATAGGATAATAAGACTATTCAAGCCTGACTTAAATTTTGAAACTGTTTATTTCATTAGAAAGTTACTGATGATTCTTCTGTAGAATGGTAACACAAATTGTTCATGGATTTTCACAAAAGCATTATTACAGTTAAGGGGAAATATGTTTGCTCCTTTAAATAGCGATGGTAGTGCAAGTGGATTAAAAAGAATATTAAAACAGCTGGAGTGTATATAAACAACGCGATCCCCTTTAAATTAGCGATGTATTAAATAATAAAGATGTCGATTCTTATATTCGCTGTGTGTAGACTCCACAAAACACATGTAAAAGAAAGATAACCAAACTTTATAAACTGTGATGTTCCAGATTTATTAACAAAAGTTTAGAATTCTTTGATTTCATAGAAGATAACTGGTTATAATATTACTAAAAAAAAAACAAATTATTTCACTCCTATAGACATGATCATATCATATGATAAAATATTTCAGAGAAAGAATTTGATAAGATGTGCAATTACATGGATATACACTTATAAATTATACCAACTTGACATTTAAACCGCACTTTTCCTGTTGTAGAATATTTAGGTATGGATTATAAGAATATTTCGAAATAAAATAACCCACCATCGAAAATGTACATGTCTATTATCGGTAAAATGACTGTGTTATTCACTCTTCTCGCATAGGCAGAAAACAATTTTAATGCAATGCCCGAAAATTATCACCAAAATATCCCTTAGGTTGAACGCCTTGATGAATGAGTTTTTTAAAATATAAAAATACAGATGATTATGATGTTAATTATGGCTGCAATATTAATAATAGTAATAAGGACAGGACAATGAATTATGGGTAAAAGAGTTCTGGACGTTGAAAACAACAAAGTCTACCTGGCCAAACCTGAGTCTGTTCCACGGTACGTCATTTAAGAAAGAGAAACGATGCAAAGACATATACTGTGATTTCAATCTGTATCTCTTCTTAATTATTTGACTACAGGCAAGAGGATAAAGCCAGTAAAAGAAAGAGAAAAAGTATTATAAAAACTATTTTTAAGGAGAGGAGAGAACAAAGAATAAGACTCAAGGAAGTAGAATGTGACGACTGAGAGTGCATTTAAATTTTGATCATCAGTGTTGATTGGAAAGCAAGGAAACTGTAGCCTCCTCTACACACCAGTATTGCGGACGGAGAAACTGTTAGCGTGGAATCTATGGTTATATCTAACAATTTCCATTGCAAATTGATGAGAACTATCTGCCAATTTAGTACCGCTCTTAAATTCGTAAGGTCTACGTACCAAAGAGGAAATCTCATCAGAACAATTACCAGGAAAATATTTATAGTAAACGTAGAGTGAACCCACATTACGGTGTCGGTGAAATAAGAAAACTGTAAAATATATTTACAGTTTGTCATATTAAGTGACGACTTGAATTCTTCATTATCCTATAGAGAAAATATAAGTTTGTGAGGATCTTCTGACATACTCGGACATCGCAAATGTCTATATTGCTGTAGTGATCATGAATAATTAAGAATTTGCAGGAGACTCAGAAAATATCATCCAAAATGTTATGGAAAACAGCAGATTAGTTTTCAATGCTACAAAAATCCTTGTATTTGCAAATGATGATGTTAATTTAAATATCAAATACTGTTTTATGTTTTTAATCTGAATTCTTTTAAACAGTAAATCGTTATAAATCTCTAATTATCTTTAAGGTTTAAGAATTTTTCAGATATAAATCTCATAATCTCATAGAGAATATTTCATTTGACCGCTTGCCTCCAGATCGTGCGGTAGAAGTACAGCAGGAGTCATGTGTTATTTTGAATTTGGACATCAGAGTCACTGTTATTGAGACGGAAAGTAGAATGTACAGTGTTCCAATTCAGACCAAATTTATTACATTGACTTTCTCACTAATGCTCTCATAAATAGCATGAATAACCAATTTCCCTAAAAACAGCTACACATTGCATGGCAAGTTAGACAATCTTCTACGGCCTTGCCTAAAATCCATTGAAAGCGAACGGAAACTGTGAATTCAAACTCAAATATTCAAATTCAATAATGTTGATTAAATTCCTCTTGACAACTGTAGAGAAGTCAAGAAGGAACTATTCAACATTATTTCCAAGATATCATGAAAGTTAAATGGTATAACAAAAACAACAAAAAAGAAACAAAATGGAATATCTACCAGGAATCAAATATCAGACATGTGCGAGTATTGGCCATCTCAGTCTTAGTCTTTTCCTGCGTATCTTGGACATTAACAACGGAATTACAGCGAAGAATCCAATATCTATAAATGAGATGCTGCATAACCATATACATCTCCTATGTAGACGGCATAAAGAAACGCAGTGCCAGACCCTATCACACAAGAAATGGGTCCGTTATAAAACCTCGTATCTACCCTTAACAGAGGAATGGTTACGCCACGGCATAACAGACAACAATAATTCCACTGATATCCTAAATGGTGGCAACTGAAGCAAAAGAATAGGGAGACAGAGAAAAATGAACTGCAGTCATCACTGAGTGAACTGGAAGATAATTCACAGAAACTGAGACAATAAATCACAAACGCGACATTTAGAGGTTTCCGAACATGTGCTAAGCTGCGAAGCGACTTCTCAACCATAAACGACTATGTGCTTGCTTATATTGTTGATGATGAAAAAGAGTCAAATTTTTTGAGAAACTTGGTGGGATCCAACTTGAAGCAAGATGAAATTAAAATTTCTTATCTAATTTCGCTAACATCTTTTAAATGTAACATAATGTCCGCTCGTATACGAGTATTCTTGACTGCATAAATCGACTAGCCAATATCTTTGAAGACACTTGCTTCAGACCATTTCTGTTTATTCAAGATCCAGAGAGACCGTTTGTGGTTTATACTGCAATTATGCTGAGCCGACCTTAGTTTCAGTTTCTGTGAGATAGCGCCTTGCCTATCGTGGATCAAGAGTCTAAACAAGACCATTACACTAAAACCCTCTGTCACGATGACTTGTTACTTTGTGCTAGCAAACTATCAACAGCTCGCAAATATTTTCGTATATCCAATTTAATTGAAATATGGGTAACTCCGTGGTATGGCTTTCAGTCTCTTTCCAAAATTGTCGCAAGTTGGGATCACCTCCGCAGGTCGATAATATCAAGACACCTCACTACAAATCGAGCATAGTGAGATTCAGACCGAGCTCGTGTTGTTGGAAAGCGAACTTTCTAACCGCCCGTGTTCATTATTATATCTAATGTCATTTGTCTTGGAGAATTATCTCACTTTCAAGAAGGAAAATAAACGAATGATAACTTGAACAAAGAAAATTAATAATAATACTGGAATATTAATTTGACATATTATCATTTCAGAGAACGTGTAACTCAGAAGATAGAACATTAATGTTATGATATATCGCTCAAATAGAAACTAACTGAAATTTAAACGTAGACATGCCGGAAAGTTGAGACTTTTTCACAAAGTATCATTCGACCGAATTGAATTCAGAATGTTCATATGGGGATCACAAAAGAATTAAATATCAAGAATCTGTGGGAATATTAATAAGATGTACATAAAATATTATTTATCCGACTTGTTTCGCGATTCTCACAGCGGTTCTTTCATTTCTACTAGGAGAATATGTGAGGGTTGGATTTGGTTTTATATTTTAGTTAAAACTCATCATTCGTTCATTCATGAACGTTAACATATGTGGAGAAATTTTATCAGGTGCATTATCTTTTCCTTTATATGCCTATACCTACCTCCCCACTTTAGGATGTGTGACATCTAGCTGCTGATTATTACAATACAGCGCTGAAAGGCGCAATTGGGAATTACGATATCAAGCAAAATCTAAGCATGAAATATGAAATGTTGTGAATGGGGTTGCGCTGAAACAATCCCATTCTATTTATAAGAAATGTTTTGGATTATGCCAGGCTGTTTTTCCCTGTCCGAGTTTGATAATTTAAGGGAGGTTAGCGGGTTTAACACAACCTGTCAGTAAAACACGGGTCTGAACACCAACGCATATACTTATATATCTCGGACATTCTCTACAATAAAAGCACATGTATTTTAATATCTACGAAATCAATCTCCCCCAACTCTCTCTTTATCTATCTATCTATCTATATAGCTAGCTAGCTCAATGCAATTATTTAAGTGTGTCTTAAAGTAGTACGTGATAAGGGTGATTTTGAGTAAGTTGATTTAATTGAAATAAGATATTCGAAATTCGGCTTCATTATAAATTTGAAACAAAAAGATGTACAAATTATTTTTTAGGTATGTAAAAGTATAATATCTATATATATATATATATATATATATATTATTATCTATGTCACTCTCTCCCCACACACACATACATATATATATATATATATATATATATATATATATATATATATATATGGGTTAGTTAATGAAACAAGAAAAGTGTACAAATAAAATCAGCACAATAAACAATTATAAATATTAATTAATAGCCATATCACAGGAATGAAGAAAGAAGAGAAAGGATGTAAGTCTGGAATTTTATGACACGCTTCTTTCCTTAATCAAAGGATCGAGGAATTAAAAGAGAAGTTTGAATTACTCACCGACAGATGTATTGTAGATGGTGTATTTTCCTGGGGAAATCATAATGTTAGCAAAAACCCGTTCTCTGTCTGATTCCTCCATATGCAAATGTTTTTATGGAAATAAATTTAAATTTAAAATTGTGATCGGTGTAAGCGTTTGACAGGTCTACTATTACTTTGGTGTGTCATAGGTGGGGATTGTAAACATAGCTGAAGAGAATTATAGGCTGGGGAGGGGTAACGACTTCTCGCGTGTCGCAAAGTTATAGTAAAAATTGTCGGACCAAGTTGTTATGTGTACAATGTGGGACTGTGGCGCTAAGAGTATGATATAATGAAAAAAAGAAAAGGAAACAATGAAATACCTATATATATATATATATGTATATATATATATATATATATGCGTGTGTGTGTATATATATATATATATATATATATATATATATATATATATATATATATATATATATAATCATTTATTTAAATATTATAACATAAATATGTTATAAAATCACTGCAAAAATAACCATTTCGTTTCGACATTTCCAGTGTCTTATCAAGTGATGATGTACTGGAAGTGTCGAAACGAAATGTCTATTTTTGTAGTGATTTTATAACATCTTTATGTTATAATATTTAAATAAATGATCATTGAGCACACTTTAAAGAATAATAATTGTTGGTTATTGGAATTTACTCCGTATATACCAATCCCACACTTGGGTATATATATATATATATATATATATATATATATATATATATATATATATATATATGAAGGGAGAGAGAGAGCAAGCGGTAACTGATATACATACTAGTTTATTTTGAATGAAGATGCTAGTGTATCTTAACAGAAAAGTGGATGTCAACCAGCCTGATGATTGAAAGATTTAATCAAATTGAATGGCCACTTCAATAGATCATTCGATATCTTTGCTGCTGAATATTTATTTCGATATTGAAAAAGGGATTTTATTCAACATCGTGTACGTACTAAACCCAATACATTATAGCATTAAGCAAAAATATCATGTTTCAAATTCCATTAAATGGCATATCTATACATATGTATATATATACATACATA
>OZ038482.1:40657067-40659567 GCA_964036315.1 Acanthosepion esculentum | reverse complement strand
ACTTTTAAAAATTATTCCGGAATTTTTCCCTATTTTCTGAATAAAATACAATATAAATAACAGTTAATATTGTACGGTTTTTCTATTTTAATTTTCTCATAATGAACTAATAATTTTTTTCCGATTTCCCCAACTATCACTTTCTGATGGATACCCAGGATTGCATTGTTAAACATTTGAAATTGACTTTAGCAACATATTGCAATAGCAATGTTAATGCAGATAATAATTTAAAGAAGTAAGTGGGTACAAATTGTAAGATTCGAAATTAACAAATATTACCATTTCACTGAAGCGAAAGTTAAGACACTGTATGGTATCATCTCCTCTTACTTCCCATTTTTTATTTAACTAACGAGATTTCTATGTATTTTCCTGTCTTCCCTCGTGATGAAAACGGAATAGTACATTATTTATGAGACATAATCAGGGCGTGACGTATGTGCGATTTAACTAAGGAAGAAGCAGAATTAAAATATTAAGTCTATCAGGTTCCGTCGGGCAAATACTTATCACTTGTCCATTTTCTCTGAAAAATACTATTTTTTCTCGAAATGTATGAATTTTTTTTTCTTTGATAATCAGAAAAAGAAGCTGTCTAATTTGAAAAGTACACATTTCAATATTAACTTGTTAAAGCTTACGTATTACGTAACTTTTTGTGTGTCGACTTTGAGAGAATGTCAGTGCTGGAGAAAAAGAGTAACTGTGAGTGTAAGATGGTATCAGCTGGGTTCCGTATTTCTAATAATAATGTCATGTTGATATTGATATTTTTTTTCATTAGTGTAAGACAAGATCTACAATATCGTGTTATATGAAAAGGACTTCAACAAAGTATTAGCGAATGTAACCAAAGTCTGCCTCGAAACGGCATGAAAGTAAACAGAAAATGTGCGAAAAAGGGTTTTAATTTTTGATGTTGTTGTAATCATTGTCGAAATTGTGTTATTTGTAGTAGTATCAAAAGTAGTATAATAAAGTGTGTTGGAGGAACTGTGAGTAGTCATTGTTAAAAGAATCATACCAGTGAGTAAAGAGACAGTCTATTTGGCATGTTGGATCTGTCTCTCTCATTACACGCGAACACGGTATATATATATATATATATATATATATATATATATATATATATATATATATGTGTGTGTGTGTGTGTGCATGGGAAAAGTTCAGGTACATGTTAGGAAGGACGTACAGAATTGGAAAGAGAGAGACAAGTGAAAATGTAAAAGAGTTGTCGGAATATAGAAAACCTCAGTGTAACCTCACGACTATCATACATTGGATTGTTCCTTGGAAGAGAGAAATTAGTTTATAATGATCATGTAAATGTTTAAAAACAAGAGAGTAATTAAATCGATTGTCGGAGATATTACATTCACCAATTTAAGCCGAAATTATATACATACATACATACATACATATATATATAGAGAGAGAGAGAGAATCATAATGTGTGTATGCTGAGATATATATAGAATAGAAGCATCAAATATGATGCCCATTATATATTATATATCTACGAATTTAGTCGACAATAACAAGCGTAGAGTTCGACACCTACCGCCTACACTCTACATTCTTCTTTATTGTAGATAGTAGATAATCAACAGTTTCTAATTCAAGTCTGATGTTAAATCATATAAAATTTTGTTTATTATTGAAGGAAATCTTAGACAATATATAGGTCTAGGATGATATATCAAATTCGTTATTGTTATTGTGCTACCGGTCTGTCATCATTCTAGTGGAATATATATATATATATATATATATATATATGTGTGTGTGTGTGGGTCTTTTATGGTTTCATTTTTTACCCAATCCATGCTTGGTTCGTTCTATATCGTACTTTAATTATTAACCATTTTTTAAATAAAGATGTTAGATGCACGTGATATTTCTGTCTGAACCAATGAAAATAACGTAAAATTAAATATAGCATAAGCGTTCTTCTACTTTTTATCAACGCTCATTCTCTAAAGAATGTTTAATCCGTGTTCTTTTTCACACACACACACACACCCATATATATATATATATATATATATATATATATATATATATATATATATATATAGATCAGATAATATTCCCGATTACTGCGTTATTGTTATTGTGTGTGTGTATGTGTCTGTCTGTGTGTGAGATAGAAAATTTGTGTTAAACCATGGTTCTAAATATAAAATTGGGCATTCATGTTGGCACTCAAAGACAGTCTGCTTCATAGTTAAACTTAATCGTCAGCCAAACACATACTCACAAACACACGCACATACATACACACACACACACACACACACACACACACATATATATATATATATATATATATATATATATATATATATATATAACCTTTATCAACCAAACACTCTTTTGAATGACAGATCGGAAATTATGATCGTTGCATACACACTAATTTTTCCTTTTCTGTTCATATGAACCAGGATGAAAAAAAGTATGTATGTACATTTGATTTAACATCCAACTGATA
>OZ038482.1:40464567-40652067 GCA_964036315.1 Acanthosepion esculentum | reverse complement strand
TATTTCAATATAATTCATCTGCTGTACATTTTAATATGCTAGAATCTTCATTATTTCTTGTTCAATTTTCTATTTTGTCATTTAGTTTCCTTCATTATTTTGAATATTCTTTGTCTCGTTCTTTGGAATTGTTACGAAATTCTATTTCATAAGACATAATGTTTAAAATATTATTTCTCTTCAGCTCACGTTCACAATATCTGACCGTTTCTTTCATTCTCTATTTTACCCCCTCTCCCTTTCTCTCAGTTGTAGACATTCACAAATATAACGACGCTATCTCAATATCTTGAGATTGTCTTCTTTATTTATATGATTCTTTTGAACGAATATCTAGGAAAGATTTTGGAATATGTTCGAAATATTACTGTTATGAACTCAGTAGGTAGGAGACGAGGTAATATCCGTGAGGTCTTTGATGGCTTTCCTATGAACATATCAAGTTTGACACTACTTAACCTGAGTGGAGTTTTCAACTCTGGTAATACTTACAACGGCTTAAAAGAGCTTTTCCACAATAGCAGGAAATTCATCATTGCTTGCGGAATCACCATGAAATAACCACGATGAAGTGATAGAAATCTTGTTTGGTGGATGTCGACGCAGTTATTTCCAAATTAAAGCGGAATTTGTTTACTTCAAAAGAACCGTACAAGATTCTATAAGATAAAAATATATATTTGAATAAATGTAGTCAAAGCAAGTGATTTTTATCTACATGAAGTTTTCCTCCCATCATATATATTATCGGCATATATGTATGATATATAATCCTCCCAAGCTAACAATATAATATATCGATGATGTGTCTCTGAATATTTTCTGGAGCAAGCAAATAAAACAATGATACTATATAAATGGCCAGTTTATTTCCATTAAATACCTAGTTTTCACCAATATATATTTATTTGTATATTATTCGCTCCATTTATCTCGGACTTTCAGGAAACTGTCTCGCTAATCATCGCGGTTCTTCATCAAGGTCGAAACGTCATTAGTTTGGCATTCTGTGTTATAACGTAGCTGGTCAATGTACGTGATTCCTGGGTGACTAGCCCCGTCTTACTCCATTGTTAAGTATCCGGAACCCTAGATCACTCGCGAGTTCGTGATTTGCTCGCCGGCAGTGTCTAGTAAAGGGCATTTTGCGTTCCTGTAATATTGTAGAAATATCAAGGAGGTGTCCCTAGAACTGTGATTTAGATGAATGTTGTGTTCAGTAGTTGTTAATTATAGCTCTCAACATTCTAGTATAGATTCCATTTAGCTTAGATTTTAGTTAATGTCCAAGCAGCGCCACCATACGTTAACATCGCCTCTACAGTGGATCTAAAGGTATATCCACTTGCAGATGTCTGCTAGATTAGATCCATTTTATTCAAGGCGGCACACGCTTTAGCTATGCAAATTTTGTTATTGATTCACCTGAGACAGTTTGTATTGAGGCTGGCTGATTGAAGCCTCTGATTTCAGTATGAGAGTCATTGATATAGAGCCCAACAACATTGGCGACGTTTTCTAGATGATGCATTACTGTGGTATTGGTAATGGTGTTAGCTAGGTCAACTGCATAGTCAATATCTGTCAACTTTTATTTTCATCAAGATCTGCTGCTACTGATCGCGAGACGTTATGCGTATTACGAAATTTCATTAAATGTAAATTTTATTTGATCTAGATGCGGAAATGAATGTATTTTGCATATATGCCGTACGAATATTCGAAAGCGAATGTCAACTTATAAGTTTCAGTTTTCGTTTAAAATACGGTTAAAATATTTGAGTCTCCCTAAACTAACTGTTGTATGTTGAAATTAAACTAAATTGTACGGTATTTTTAAAAGTTAAATTCGCTACAAGCAAGGCAGTAAATCCACTAAGACACAATGGGTTATTTGGTATGGAAAAAGTAGAAATACTACTCAGGAGTTAGAACAATAGAAGAGTAATGAAGAAGACGGTGATATTGCATTTAATTTTTTGAAGATTAAATTTGACTAGATAGCATCGAGCCAAATATGATCTGCACAAGCGGGAAGTGCTAGAAAGAAACTATTTAGAATTTACAGTTAAATCTAGCCAACTCAACGGTAAGTGGATGAAGCCTCGCTGGCAGTCGAGTAATGCGCTTAAATTCATAAATTCTAGCTGTCATGGCGTAGAGCTGATCCGAAAAATTATCATCAAAATATTTATACAAATAGCACAGGGATGTAACTTGACGAAATTTTTAAATGGCTGAACCTGAAATAACTATAATTTTGATATTTACACAATGTTTCCATATGGTAGTCAATGTAAACCTTGCAATATGCGAATATATACCACAGACACAAACACGTACACATCCCTGTGTGTGTTTGTTAGAATATTTAGTTTTCGAAATATGTAAAATATAGATTTATTTTTACTTAACGAGAGAAGCGCGTAATTGTTTTCGTAATGATGAATATTTAGATTGATATTTTCCATTTACAATATTTGTAGGGCTCCAGATTAATTATGTTTTCTGTAGTGCAAGAGAATATGTTACTTTAAAAAATGAATCAAAGAATGAACTGCTTTAATAATGAATTGATATTAACATAATATCGAATGTCGGCAATAGGCAAAAGATTCGTACAGACTTAAAAAATATTTAAGTTATTTATATTTGTATTCAGTTATATATGATGTTCATTCGATGATCGGGTTCATGATAAAAATTATATTTGAATGGAAAAGGCTATATTTGTTACAACGAAAGAACAATGTATATTTAAAAAAAAGAGAAAAACCGCAAACGTTGCCGAGAAATACCAACAGGATCTGGCCGTCCAATCTTTTTAAGTTTTTCCAACTTCCGACTCTATTTCAAACAAATCATAAACTATTCAGACTAGGGTTTTTTTTTATTGCTACAATTATAATCTACATAATCTACAATTATTATCGAGAATTTCGTTTTTCGTCTTTTTATGATATTGAATTTTCCGAATTCCGGCGTTTCCTTGTTTTCTTGAACCATAAGATAGGAACGCCATTTTCAAGGATCAAACTGAACTCTTTTGGTTATAATTTGGATTTCTTCTAGTATATATATTATATTTTATTATTCATATTTCTGCTACACGCGTTTCTGGTCTTGTGACCTACTTCAGGCTATAATAGGAATAGATTTTTAAAAGGAATAAGTTTTCCTTATATTCTTTTAATGACTCACTGTTTATTAGTGATCCTTTAGCTCGTTTTTGGGCAGTAGTCAAAAGTGAATTGATGCCTAAGTGTTAAAAAACTTAAGTGTTTGATATGAGAGCTGGTGATAATATATATATCGATAGTTGTTTCCTAACTCTGATAGCCTGCAAATGTCAATTCTCTCCCTATATATACATACTGTCTTATAATAATGAATCAGCATGCACATATATACATACATACATACATACACACATACATTATACATATATATATGTGTATATATATATATATATATATATATATATATATATATATATATATATAATGTGTGTGTGTGTATATATATATATATATATCAATTTTAGAATTACTTAATTATTTTTAGGAGATATTCATATTTGACTAGACAATCCTTTTATTTATTAAATAGTAAATTTATTTTCATCTACCATCCTGAATAATATAGAAATCTTTTTTTTATCCGTGTCACCACAAGCAAGGCCATAGAGCCAATAACAAGCAACGGTTACAGGCTGTGTTGGAATTAGGAACAGAAACATTGCTAATAAGTAGAAAGAGAAAAGACCATTCAGGAGCACAGTATATAGACATTGGATTGCATTTAAAATCTTGGAGATTAAATTTGGCTGGAATGTATGTATTTAGGTATCGCAACTGTAAATTGGTGCGATCTTGCTGCCACACTAGTATTACGCTTAAATTCATACTGTCTAGGTACAATTGCAAAGAGCTTATTCCAACAATAACCTGAATATTTATTTTTAAAAAGTCACAGGGAGGTAACCTTACAGCCGTAGGCAAGTGTCTGAAGACATTTCGCTAGATCAAGACCAATAATATTGCTGATTATTATTTGGATCTTACCAAAGAGCTCCAGGTAAATCGCATGGGCACCGGGCAGTAATATTCTAAGCATCAATAAAATGCAGACGTATAGATAGGCAAGATAGATTCAGGAGAGAAGAATTATCTCGCTCCACAAAGAGAATCTCCTTTCTTCACATCTGACCTAACAATGGATTCAATTTAATTTCATGTCAGCTTAGAACGTTAACCCCAGAAGGCGCAATGTGTCACTATCTTGGATGATAGCATCAGACATGCTGATGGGAGGCCGTGAGAAAATATGCGCTCTCTAGCATGATTCGAATCCTGTATCGAAGCGTATAATTAGAAAAAGAAGTATTTTGATCCTTTTTTTATATCAATTTTAATAGATTTTTATAACAGAAATTATAAATTATATATTTATAAGTAATGAATTATTTAATTTCGTGATTTATTAGAATGAACATTCTTTTATCTTACATTAATGGTCAAGTGTTTCATACACGCTGTTTTCTTTTCTAAATTTTTAAGAGTAATTAATTTTATGCTCGTTCGAAGATTATCATCTCTGCTTTTGTGTACTAATCAGACTAACAATTCACCAAATGGCATTTTTTGCAAGGGGTGGGGGTTCTAACATATGGCGAGATTGAATCGGCAACATGATCGCAAATGTTAAGAGAAATCAATATTTAATTGTTTTGATGCACTTGTTTCTATTAAAGACGCGTTATCTAGTTAAGTGTTTGACGCGAAAAAAAAAACAGATCGTAAAACTTAAAACTTATTATTCTATTCATTTTGCAGATTTTCTGTATTGCTTTAAATTCGGATAAATTTTTTCGTTATAAATCATATTGCTTAACATTTTTACGGTTAAATTATTTCAGTCATAAATAGGATATCTCTTATTAATCTGTTGCATTCGTAATAGATTACAATACGTCCTGATTTATTCCGAATTCGACATAGGAATATCTGATCATCATTGCCGCGTTACTCTTAGAAGAGCTGGCGTATCACTGTTTACTTTCAGAGTGCGCTCATTTCAAGATACTCGACAATACACCTAACACAAGAATCATTCATATTAACACCGGCCATAACAAAAGCAATTGAAGCACAATGCGGTAGACGATATAAATCTAAAATGATATCTGCTTGGAGTGGTTTTGTTAAAATCCAACAAGCATAACAACACAAATACGAAAAGTGTGCATATATATATATATATATATATATATATATATATATATATATACTAATATCTTCTAATAAAATAATATATATGTATGCAGAAGTAATATATATATATATATATAAAAGCATAAAAAAATACTACCAATAAACAACAGTGGGGATAGGTTTAAAATGGTACAGAAGTCATAAAAAATATGAAAAAGACCCCCTTCGTTCACCTTTGTCTGACCAATGCTAGTTGTTTTATTACCCCTTAAACAGAAGAATATTTTATCCGCCAGTCAAAAAATAAATAAATAAATAAATGTGTTTACTACTAAACAGAACGACTATGATTAAACATCGGTAAACATAAGGAAAAATTAATGACTTTAAATAATACAGAAGTTGGACAAAATAATTGGAACCGGTGCAAAATCCAATTATTATATTAAGAATTTTAGCTAAAACTTCAAAATTGCAGGTTATACAATTATTTATCTAATTTAGTATCTTTGATGCAATTCGAGAAACAGGGCAAAACCTCACGCAACCGTAGCAATTCGGGTCACACATGCAAACTTACTGACAGGGACCGACGTGCATTGAAATGCAATGTTGCAAAAAAATAATCGGACTACTGTGGCCAATGTGACTGCAGAGTTGAATAATCATCTGAATAGTCCAGGTTCTACGAAAATTGTTCGTCGTGAGTTCCATAAGGCTGGATATTATGGAAGAGACGCCGTAAGGAAATCTCTTCTCTATATTCACAATTTAAATACATCGAACAACACACAGACGAACTACAATAATAGTCAGCTCCTGCTGCTTGAATGAGCTCAAAGTAACGACACATTCGTATTTACGAGTCAAGGAAGCAAAAATCGAGTCGCAGCTCGTGACGTCACACATAACCATGCGAGAGTGAAAAACGAGAATTATTAAGTATGGGAAGCCGTTGGTATATACTAATGGCTTCTGTTAAACATTATGGGCATTTAAGAATGTTTTGGAGATTTTATAGTTATTTTGTTCAGGTTAGGTTTCAACTGTTTTATGTATATAACTTCAAGAATTTTTAATTTTTGTTTATTGTTTACATATTTAAGTATAATTGTGTTGTCAACAAGGATTTTCCGGAATTGATTTGATAATAGCTTATGTAAGCCGAAAGCTTAGATTGGATTTAAACATGTATCAATATGGTGTCTATTACGTCTTTCAACGATAATGTGCTTAATCTTATCAGACAATATGAAAGGAAATTATTTAAAAAACAAAAATTGTCTATATTATTTAATGAAACATGCATTAATGAAAAATTGCTGCCGAAATATATATATATATATATATATATATATATATATATATATATATATATATATATATATATATATATATACCGAATAAGAGATTTAGTCCCGTAAGATAAACTTGATTTCTATCCTCCTCCAACATTCGTTGATTTCTTTATTAACCAGGAACTAGAGAAAATCAAATGTATTTTTTTTTATTGATAACGGTTTTCCTACTAATGTCATCAGACTGACTGTTGAACTGAAAATTAAGCATTTCAAGGAGCCGGTAGTTTAGGGTCATTCTTTTTGTCCCCTATAAAACTGCCATGGCTATGTAGAAATAATCAAGTACTCGCTGACAAGTTATCAGCGTTTATTACATCAAATTTTTAGGCTCTAATGTTACGTGATATTCTTGAGTCGCGTTCGGTTTTTCCCCTCTTTTGTTCCGGGATATATAAATTTAAATGTCAAGGTTATGCTGCATACATACGACGAGCCAATCACAGACCTGAGCCCCGTAACTGTCAACACGTCATTGCAAGCTAAAGAGCAGGTAAATTTAGTCGATCTTTTAGGATTATCCAATGATACAGCAATTGTTTAGCACAATTTGGAGAAACCAATATACAAAACAATCCTCTGCAGTCAAAAGGATCAGTTTACCAGCTCATTAAGGTTATTCGGAGAGCGTGAGTATCCCGCTTTCCTACATATATATAGTCAAAAACTGAAAGACTATTTCGTTGTATCACAGCTGTTCATTGTGGCTAGATGTCTGATTGCTTCAAGCCGGGATGGAAACTCGACCGATTTGTCATCATTCAATGTTCCTACCACCAAGCTCTCGGGATACGACAGAGAGAAATGGAAATTTTAGGATTTTTCTATACGAAATACGCGAGTGGCCAGGAGAAATAAACACTTGCTTGAAGAGTAATATCTTAGTAACAGAAACATCCACTCTTTTTTTATTACATTTACACTTTCCTCTAGAGAAATCCATCAGGAAGTTGGCACAGACAGACTATTTTTGTGTTTACATGCATAGAGGCTCATATATATGTATATATGCATGTATATATATATATACATACATATATACATATATATATATATATATATATATATGCATGTTCATATTCGTTAAATATATTATGCATATATAAGTATATATATATATATGTTTGTTTATAGAACTATGTGTGTATACTCACACACAAACACACACACATACTCACACACACACACACACACATATATATATATATATATATATATATATATATATATATATATATTCTATTTTGAAAGAATAAGATCTTGAAGGATGTGTTTATCAACGTCCTAAACTGACGCGACGCATGAAAGAACGAATTAGAGATGATAACCCTAGTAAGTTTTTATGTTTAACACATGAAATTTATTATCAACAGTTACTGTAATATATATATATATATATATATATATATATATATATATATATATATATATATATATAATAATTTCTTATGTCCAGTCAGAAAGTGTTTGAGCCTTGATAAATTTAAAAGCCAGGGTCGTCATACGAATATGGACCATTTAATTTGGCTCTTCCATGCAATAATTCCCAGATTTACGCCGTATCTAATTTTTTGACCTCTGCTGATATAGGCATATCGACTGTTACTCTAAGAAACTTTGATTTGCGGCTACAGATTGTCAGTAAACTGATTTTCTATGTTCAACTTTCATTCACAATAATAAATCAGTTTCTAAGTTACGAACGGAAATAGATGACCTGTTACTCAAGGCTGTGCATCGTTTGACTATACTTGTGTTGATCGCACAATAACAACGAAGGAAAACATTGCTAGAAATTACAAAAAAACGAATAAGTATTATTTTAACAATTATAATATTCTGTGCTATTCACACGCGTAATTGAAAATCAGAATTTCATTATGAAAATCCTTACAGTAATATAAGTATGTAATGTATATCTTGGTGACATATAGCTTTGTTCACCTCTATTGAGACCAGGCAATATTGAATAGGGTTAAATAATTGAAGGCGTTGTCTTTTTTTCATGCAAGAGTTGATACGTGGAAAGAATATTGATCAAAATAAACATTTCCCGTATCAACGAAACATTTACATTACATGGTCAACGCATGAATAGTGATTGCTTACAAACTGTGTGTCAGTGACAAACACATTCGAACCTATATAACCGTTTTGTTTCTAACAGCGTAGAGCCGATCAGCCGTTTCAGTAGGCGTATTGGTTGGGGAGAGTTATTCTTTTTTGCCTGGTCTAAAGTCAGTTAGTAATCATGTCACATTTTTGTTTGGCTTTCACAAGCCAATTGTTTGTTAAGTCGACCATGCAAATTCTTATCAGTAGTCTGCAGGCGATGTTGTGGTTCACGCTTTGGACAAGCTGTAATTATTTGCTAATTGAAGAATTATTGGAATCGAAGATGAAGAAAATAATATGATGGATAAAAACAAATTGGTTATATATATATATATATATATATATATATATATATATATATATATATATATATATATATATATATGGTGTATCAAAATACTTTTAGAAATTTTGCGCGTGTTCCGCACACCCAAAACAAGGGCAAGATTCCATAGAAGCATATGTCTGCAAAGTCTTCGTTTTTGTTTTATTAGGTTAAAAGAACGTTTATGGTAGAATCGGAAATCCGCTTCTAAAGTTTGTTAAAATAATTTATGGATTATATCTTTTATTTAGATTTTACAGCTTAATCTATTAAAGTAATAATTCAAAAACGAAGGATTTGCGGACGTAAGATTTTATGGACATTTGTCCTTTTATTGTTATGGGGAATTCGCCTCCAAATTTTCAAAAAATATTTCTGATACACCCTCTATATATTTGTGCGCATATATATATATATATATATATATATATATATATATATATATGAGGTTGACTCTCCCGTCGTATTTCACCAGCACATATGATTTGATTGCAGTGGTTAAAGCTTTGTGAAGAACGAAACACACTTTTTCAAGGGCCGAATACAGTGACTACGTGCCACAAATTCCAAATGTTTTTGAATTCAGAGTTGCATTTCCCCTAAACCAGTTTCCTTGCAAGTTCATAGAACACAGTCGGTCTTGCTATTTAGCCATAACTAGATTGAGAAGAAGAGGATTAATAAATTTCCCTAGTTTATTTACCTTTATGTACATAAATATCTTTCCTAAATGAATGTAATGGAATCGTCTGCAATTCCAACTCGGCTCTCCGATTCAATCCAAGCCGCTATCCACTTCTCTACAATATATATATATATATATATATATATATATATATATATATATATATATATATATATATATATATATATATATATATATATATGTGTGTGTGTGTGTGTGTGTGCGTATGTGAGCATAACAACAGTTGGACACTTATCAGATATTTGTTGATCTGAGGAAGTCTTTGTCAATGTTAATCTTGCTCCTTTTTGACAATCCTCTCAAAATTTGCCCCCCCGCCCCACTATCTCAAGATTTCGAGGTCCTCCCTTGATTGTATGGAACCCTGTGACAGTTTTGGCGGTATGCTGACTGGGCCCATCAAGGTTGAAAATGGAGTCAACCAGTGAGATCTTCTGGCTCTTACACTGTTTTCTATCTACTTTGCAATTGTACTACTTGATGCGTTCGGAGACTGCCATGATGGATAAATTAATGTCCAACTGGCAAGCTTTTCGACATACGTACGTTTGCAGCAACAAAAAAAAACAAGAAAATTATTTACTTTAGTGCGCAACCTTCTCTACTCCGATGATTGTGACCTGGTCGCACACACAATTCAGCACGCACAGGGATTCATGGATCGACTAACAGGCTTTGGACTGCCCATCACTCCTGACAAGAAAATGCTGAATTATCAAATTGCCCGAAGAATTAATTTATGTTGATGGTAGTCGACTTGGACTATTAGACACATTTGTATACCTTGAAAGCACGCTCAACTGTCACTCCTTCCTTGATGATGATATAGCGTTACGGATTAAGAAGGCCTCCGATGCATTTACAGCACTCAAATTCCGTGTCTGAATCAGAAGCGTATCAAAAAGCAAACAAACTTTAAAATATATAATGCCTGCTATGTTCACGAGAGTCATGGGTAGGCTATGACAGACATCTGAAGATAGTGGAACGTTTTATTCAACGATGCCTTCGGTCTGTGCTTGAAATGTGCTAGATATCTCACACCCCTGATATTGTTGCTCTACATAGGGCCAAATCACTCTCCGTGGAAGCAATTATACACAAATACAGACTGCGATATAGAGGTCATGTTATTCGTATCGCAGTTGACATAATGCCAAAACAATTAATGTATGGATAATTGGAAGTGGGAAAAAGACAGCAGTTCACGCCAAATCTTCGTTACAAATATTGCCTGAAAGAATCATAATACAAGTGCAATATTTGTCTGGATTTCAGGGAGATTCTAGCTGCAGACCGGTTTTCATGGACAGTTGGTATTGCTGATAGCGTCAAGATCTTCAATGAGGCATCACAAAAATATGCAGAACTGAAGAGAGGGATTCGGAAGCGATTCCTGAGTTGCCATGATGTTCTAACCTGGCCATTTGCCCAATGCAATCAGATATGTCTATCGAAGGCACGTCTGCTCAGTCACCATAAAACACATGAACAACAACAGACTATTGCATATATAATGATTTTTAATGGCATGCTGTGAATACCCGACCTGCACTAGAGTCCAGGTCGGGCATGGCAAGGTATCTAAAAAGACACACTGGAAATGATGATGTTCAAAGCCAACTTCCACTAGCCGGAGCTGACTTGGCTTGCCATATATTTGAAATGGTGATAGATGACTGGCTTTATGGGCCATTGTCGTTCAAACAACAAATGGATGCAGTGTTGTGTGGGGAGTTTAAGTGATGGACTGAACATGTCAGTGATGTTCATACTCGGTTTTTGAATCGACAGCCACTATATATATACACGTATACATACATACATACATACATACATATATATATATATATATATATATATATATATATATATATATATATATACATACACCGAACATTTAGACTACAATAATTCTGTTAAGCAACCGGCAGTGAAACAATAATGAGTGTGGCTAGTGCCTAGAACGTTATAGTACACACATGTAGAATAGTGACTATGAAAACAATGTATTTTCCTAATATCTCTTCAGTTAAATATATGAAATTTAATAGATAATATTTCATAAATCAATGTTTAACCTTTATCTATGGTAGCGTATCCTTGTTCATAAGGTGCAACCGTTTTTTTTTACTTTAAGTAATGACAGCTTTTCTGCAGTTTTCGACGATCATCAATACGAAATGCTTCTTTCCTGAATAAATTAATTAATAGTCATCCTGAAATGCCACTCTATGTAGATTCAGTCATCCGTGAAATGTCATCGAAGGAGATTCTTAGTGCATCACTTCTGCATTCCCCTACTTCAAGAATCGCTAACAATTATAATAATGTTTATTTACTACGGGTGATAAATTCACGTAGTCTATTCCCTTGATACACAAACATTTTACCTCTAATATGTCGTGTTCTCTGAGTCATGGAACAACATTGCATTCTTTTCATTTCTGAGGCGTTTGTCCAGGAATACAAATATTTGTTTCTGACAAATACCAAAGGTGTCTCTTAGCAGTCTTCAAAGCATTCTCCTTGACATCTGTATCCAAAGAAGAAGTTTAAAAGTGAAAGTCTGTCCGAACCATTTGTGAAGCCTATCAACAGACAATTACCCAATTCCAATAACGCACATATAAGAGTCTTAGAAATTATGCGACCTTTATTATTTCTTTAATCTCTCGACCAAAAGAACTAAAGAAATAGGCTAACATCAATAGGGAGAGAGAGGGAGAGAGAGAGAGAGATCTGTCATATATTAATAATCTTATATACAAAACGAAAGTCTGCATGACTGTCCGCGAGTGGCGCAATAAATACATGTGGAATTCAATTAATTTCGCATGAAATGTCATGTACTATGGTCTAATTAAAGTTGGTATATAATCCTCTGAACTTCATGGATGGCAAATATATGGTCAAAGAAGCCATTTTTCTTTCGGGTTAAATAAATATTTCCACATAAGATATTGTAGGAAAGATTTAAAACACATTTTGGTCATAAATGAAAACATATAGAGTTCATTTAGTCATGCATATAGAAAATAAAGTGCCAGGCTCTTTGTCTTTTATTTTTTAAAAATAATATAATGATGAAGACATATTTGACGAAATCAGTTCAGATGAACGGAAGTTTAAAATTCAAAATAAATTAACTGAAATATTATTATCAAATGAATATATATATATATATATATATATATATAATATATATATATATATATATATATATATATATATGTCCAAGGGGATAGAATCCAGCTAGAACTCAATGTACAAGAGCAAGAATATAATACGAAAGGCTCAAACATTATTATTCCATGGTTATAATTAATTACACTGGAATTCATCAGACATACAAATTTGAAATTGTACGTCTGATGAATTGGATCGTGTTTACGATTCCAATGTGATTAATTATACCCATAGAACGTTAGTGTCTGAGCCTTTTATATTTTACACACACACACACGTGTATATATATATATATATATATATATATATATATATATATATATATATATATATACTTACAGAAAGAGAGAGAGAGAACGTAACGCAGATTTGCTGTAAGATGTTTATCAATATTTCATAGCAATTCTTCTGATGAAATTCTCACATTATTAGCTATATGTTATGGATTTAAGCTCAGTACTAGATTGACGACAAGATCTCATCATTTTACAGCTTAAATGGCTGCATATAACAGCAACTTATACGTTAAAATTGTCTTCTCTCATTCTTTTAGCTTATGGAAAGCTTTTCAAGTTTTTTTCTTTTTTTTGCAGGCAATTTTAATCTTAATAATTTAAATGACATATCAATCGTTAGCGTATATGGTCTTAATAGTATTTTATTGTTCTCCCGACATAATATTGTTATCTTTTCATATTCTCTCAGACACATTCACTCTTGTGCCTTAGTGGCTTTACATGTTTCCCTGGTGTGGATTGCTCTCTCTCTCTCTCTCTCTCTCTCTCTCTCTCTATATATATATATATATATATATATATATATATATATATATATATATATATATACCCACAGACACACACATTTTACAAAACTTGGGGTCAGGTTCCTCGCACCGAATCATCTGCAAAATTCCACTTAAACATATTTGCAAAAATCTTTCTTTTTGAGTTATTCATTTGAGTCTTTATTCTTTAAATTTTAGAGTAGATACTGTTAAATGCACAATTCCAGACAAACTTTGAGGTACTTGTGGATTTAACGTAACCTGTCGCAGCAGTGCAACGATTTACCGCAGCAAACTTTGGATGGCAGGTCTGCCTTCGGACTGGAAACTCAAAATGATACATCCGTGTAGTCTCGCTTCCATTAACATTCACGTGGCGTTATGTAATATTACTATCTGCCTGCTTACGGTCTGAATATCATGCCATTGTAAAACAAAAATCTTAGATTAATCAGTAGTACACCCGTTGAAGAAAGAATGAACGCAAATGAATATGAATGACAAATAGAACCTAATTTTCATGGCGATACATCCCAATCTACCGAAAACATTCTTTAAACTTAATAACTCAAAAATGTAGGATTTTGGTTCATATGTTTATATGGATTTTTGTCCTTGTTTTGGTGTTTGGAACCCGGCCCCAAACCTTGTAGAATTGTTTTAGATACACCCTATGTATATATAATGTATTTTTTATCTTTTCGGTTTAGTGGCTTTACTGTTTTACTTGGTTTGAATTAATATATATAGATACACACACATACAGAAAGAGAGAGGACATTTGAAAAACTATTTTAATGAATTTACTATGCTTATACTTCAAACTTACACAATTTATTTGCGTTGATATACAAATAATAATTATGAAATAAACGGATCAGAAATAATTTTTCATAACTTGAAGGACATAAGTTTCGAAAATGAATCAGGAAAATATTCCTCCTCTGATAACAATACGTTTAAAGCTGAGAGTAATTGTCTTAAGTGCAAAATGAGCGTACTCATGATGAAAAAGGAAGCGTCTAGAATTTTCCAGCAATGTTTGTAATACTTTTCGATGGCTAAAACGTCTAGCCTTAAAATTTATGTGGCTTATTTCTACCAACGTAATACATATGAAGAGAGAATGAAATCTAATGATATTGCATTCCAAAATATTTTCCTACCTTTAATAAATTTGTATTCTATTACATCTGGGTTTACCTATGATAATAATCTGAAAGATAACTTTATGCTCTTTCAGTTTAGCCCAGTAACACAAGGTGCCCAGGAAAAAGGTGGCAAATTTATTCTTCGAGAAAATACACCATATCTAATTGGTTCATCTTAGTGGCCTACTAAAAGCCCAGATGTTACATTTATATGTTACTGTATTTGGAATATAATCCTAAATGGCAAAACCGTTGTCGTCACATCGTCGATACTCTTTCATTGAGGTGGTAATTAATGGCGCTTGGAATGTAATTTCTCTTGACACTATCAGAAACGCTACTGCCTGGTTACCATGCTTAAAACTTTGTGTTAAATATTCTGGCAAAATTTTGGAATATCTACGATGCTTGTTCAGTTCATGCATGTATCGTGATAGCTAAATAAATTACTGGATATACCGCCTTTTTTACTTGACACCCTGTAGAATCTTGAAATATTTATCTTTACAAATATCGCATAAAGAATGAGAAAAGTAAGTTTCTAAAAGGTAAATATCAAAAGTCAAATTAAGAATTAAAAACAAGATCCTATACCTTTGTGCATTTACAATTGTATGTGAAAACTTTCTTGAGAAATTTTATTTTGAGTTTACTGTTTTACATTTGGATTTACGTCAGTATTAAGGTTTATCTAAATAAGCAAAACAGAAAATATATGCTGATAAGATTGAAGCGCTTTCTTTTCTTTTCTCAAGTTCATTATCGGATGTTGTCTCTGCCTCTGTAACAGTTATCAACGCTCTGTGGAGTCGACACAGAATCAGCTAGATGTTGAAGTAAATAAATATTCCAGGACTTATTTTTCAGGTTTCCGGATTACTCTTTTTGTTATGTTTCGGATTTAAATACCGACTACCAAGCTAAGTAATCATGAAAATTAGTCAAAGGCATTTAATAAGCAAAAACTTATTCATTCTGAAAGGAACAGACGTTATGTTTTCTACTGTGACCGCCAAATCAAAACTAGCTTAGTTTTATTTCTCCAAAACAGATGCGAGATTTATTGCCATTAAAAAAAGTCACTGTGGTCATTTGTTGTGTGTTGGGGTATTAGCATATCGACAGAATAGTTTCGCCTCTGACGCTAACATTTTTTCTACTATTAACCTTGAGTTATAAGACATGATACAAAAATCGAGTCGGTGCTTTAGATCTGAATGCTCTGCAATACTAAACTACAGATGGTCGAGCTTTCACAATCTGATGCTGATGCATGGCCAAAAGCTATCCTAATTTTGACAGAAATATATCAGCTGATTAAAACTAAAACGATAGTCATTTCAAAGCTTTCAAACGTACTTTTTCTCAGTTTTCTCGAAGCGTAAATCAGTTCTTAATTTACAAAACTAACTTCAATATCTTAATATTCGAATCTATTTCCTCATTTGATAATGCTAAATGAAACAAAAATGTTTCATTATGAGATATTTTTGGTAATATTTAGTTCGCTGTCTGTGGGATGCTCATTTTTAGGCAAATTTTATTTGGAAGGTGAAATAGACTTCAGATGTCAATAGGATAATTATACTTGCGTATATTTTAGAGGTAAATCAACTACGAAATATTGAGAAATTTCAAAAGAATATTTACGAAAAATTCTTACGAATTAAAATGTTATTTACTTACCTAGAGACATTTTTGCGTGAGAAATGATGGCACTTTACTAATTTTGTCTCACAATTTATTCCAATGCCTTATATAATATTTTTTTTTAATAAATCCATTTAGCAGTCATATGTAAATTTGTATTCTTTATTCCATCATTCATTAGCAATAATCTTACATTATTTTCAAATGTTTGGCCTCAGTTCTATGATATTATTTTTTATTCTTAACACTGTTAAGTTGCATTCGTATTTGTTGTATGAAATTTGTCCTCTCATGTTTCATTTATGTATAATGTTCCTTAATATTATTATTGTTATTTTATTTCCTTTGATTTCTGGTGTTTACTCATTTCTTTACCGGGTCTCGACCAGAAAACCAAGGTCAGAAATGCCATCATGAGGGGTTAGTTTTAATCAAATGGTATATTTTCCACTGAAAAATTTAAAAAAAACTTCAAACACACATTTTTTTTACATAGATCAGACCATTCGTAAGGTGTAGGCTCTACTCTATTCGAGAGAAGAATTGTTTGTATTCCATTTGGGCATGATGCTTCCAGCAAAACATTCAGTGATTCTAATGGAATCTTGTCCAATCAATCCGAGTGCTCCAACTACATAAGGAACTGTTGATGTTTTCATCGTGCGACATTTTTGAGATTTCGATTTCTAGGACCTTGTCTTTTGATAGTTTTTTTTAAGATCTTCAACGATACATTGCAGTCTGCAGGGACTGTCATATCAACAATTCTTCTTCTTCTTCTTCTTCTTCTTCTTCTTCTTCTTCTTCTTCTTCTTCTTCTTCTTCTTCTTCTTCTTCTTCTTCTTCTTCTTCTTCTTCTTCTTCATCATCATCATGCCCAAGACCGAAAGCCAGAAATTTTACACCATAATTTTTATCTAAAAAACTGATATCACACAAAATTTATATATGTCTACGTAATATGCGAACTGAAATTGTGAGTACAGTCTTTTGTATTTCACTTTGGCATAGACTGTCTGGGATCTCCTCACTGACTTTATCGGAACCCTTTCCAATCAATCCGAGAGATCCAACTTGAACTGAAATTATTGATGTCCTCATGTATCATGTTTTTGAGATCCCCAATTGAAGATCTAGTAATTTTGATTGTTTCTTTTTAAAGATCTTCAGAGTTACACTACAATATGAATGAACCGCCATGTTAATAAGCAAGCATATTCTGTTCTTGTGGTCTTTGATCACGATGTCTGGGCGATTAGCTTTGATTGTTCTCCCGGTGTATTATTATTATTATCATTATAAAAAACTGTATATCTAAACGTAAGACATATTACCAAATATATTTGAATGCTTAATATGACTATGTATGTGTCGAATCGATATTAGTTTCTCCTCTTTCCTCTGAAATATGTTTTTACGTTTTGCAGCAAAGTTAATCTCATATTGTTCCTCTCGCCGTTTATCCGATAAGCAAAGTATGACTTGAAAAAAGAAATAACTCAGACCATTTTGTAGTCAAAAGCAGACAGGTTTCTGTGTGTATAATACCTTTATCTACAGAACAATACAAGACGAGATGCTGAAAACTATGTAATTGGTAGATAGGCAATTTAAGAAAAGCTTAAGTTCGAAAGCTGTATACATCTGTTTAACTAGAATTTTAACTGGGGAAATTAATGGCGCGTATGTGACTTTTGATTTAAAAGAAAAATACCTTAAAAAAATGTAATTCTTAAATTTTAAACTTAAATTTTTAAAAAAAATTCAAAATTAACAAACACACATACACACTGCCAAGCACGAACGCTCTTGCGCGCACACACACAAATACACGCACGCACACACACAAACATATATATATATATATATATATATATATATATATATATATATATATATATTTAAGTTATGCTATATTTATGGGTTAAAGCGCCCAAAATCCGGATAGATACTATGCAAATATAAAAGTGGACATTGGTTTCAATAAATTAACAACGTGATATAGATGTTGTTTTTCTGTCAGAGAGGAAAATACTAGCGAATCTTTTTATTTCCCTTCACACTGATACCTTTGGAAAATATCCATCTCTACCTCACTGGCAATGAGTTAAATATCAAATGTAATTAGTCTGTCTATGTTTGTTAACCACTACAAGCAATCTAAATACAACACAGTGGATCCTCAACTAGACATTAGTGTGGTTTTTCCTGTCTTTTCTGGATTCAGTTCTTTTGACTCCGTCGCTCTATCGTAGACTAGTTATAAGCTATCTACTGCTTGCAGACCACATGCTGTCCGATTTTCCTTCTGAATGGCACGCCTAATATCATAAGGAATATAATGTTTGTTTAAACATTGATTATTTGTTTTCGTTCTCATTTGTTCACTTACGCACTATTCTGAATAACCAACTACATGAATTATAATTCGTGTTCCTTGAAATTTTTAACATTTCGTTGAAGTTAATCTTGTCAGCATTTTAAACAATTGGGGGTTTTCAATGGGAAATCATGCGTGTAAATGTATTCTACTTCAGAAACAGGAAACATCAATGATATTTTTTCCCCTAGAGAATTTCTTCTTTTACGAATATTTTTGTATACTCAAGTGAACAAATTAAAAACAAATCAAACTGCAACGTCTGTTACTCTCTGTCATCAGTAATACTAAGACATCAAGTGCTATTATAGAAGGAATCTTTTCTCCGCAGAAATAAAATTTACTTTTCCCCATTTCTGAGGAAGATGCTTTTAGTTGGGAAACTGACTACATTGATGAGAAAATAGCTTTAATTTTCTTTAGCAGTGTGGCACACATTATGATGCACTGTGGATCATGCGGGCCACTTTCCGAAAAATGTTGACTATGTCATATAATGTATCAACTAAAGTCAAATTCCTTTTCTTCTCCCGCGTTACTATATGAGGGACAGTATTTGAAACGCCATCTCGAGAATGAAATGGAGAACATTATCAGGAGTAGGCAGATCACCATTTGGTCAGGCTCGCAATCGCCAGATACTCGCTTGGAACCAAGAGGTAAAATTAAATTTAATATTTTGCTGGACTCAATATTTCGTCGAATATTCTTCTTGTTTTATATCGATACACAGGAAAGGCAATATCGATCACTGATAGTTTGCGATTCCGTGAAAGCAGACATATTCTATTTGATTACCATATAACTTTTTCTAAGAAAATCATAGAAATTCACAGATAAGAAATTAAAATATTATCTGGAGAAACTTGAATATCTACGATCATAAGATATATGATATAATTATTTAAACATCGCTATTTGCTTAAAGGGAAACCTTTAATGCACATCGGAATACTTGTTATGATTTTCAATGTAAGAATCTAGATACATATTTAATGGCTTTTTTAAATAAAAATACATTATAGTGTTATAATATATAAAACGAATCTTAACCCTTGTCGCTCTCTATGTAATTTCATTTGCTAAACAAAATGTTTATCATACCACTGAATTTAAATTTGTTTGAATTTCATAGTTGTGTTGCCATATCCTGCTATGAAAACATAAAACACCTTTGAGTGAATGTAACAATAAGCTTACTGCAATTGAGAAAGTATACAATTGGAAATAAAGTAATATTAATAATGCAGTGTGCTAATAGTTACTATGAAATAAAAACAACCAATATTTATTGTTTATCACCAGCATTCGGTTGTTTTTCTATTTCAAAATGTGACGGCCGATATTGCCAAGGAAATAAATTTAAAATGTCTAAAAGATGACTTCACATCATATTCGAAAAGGCATTCGATATAGTTGAAATTAGGTTGTTAGGCAATGTTACATAAAACTATAAGAATATATGTAATTTGAAAGTTCGAAGAATTGTATTTTTTTCCGCAGGGTAAAAGGAAGACTCGCATATAGATATAAACTATAAACTAGAGATAATGTCGACGAGAGGAGAGGTGAATGTTTTAAAAGATATTGTAAACTGCAAGAGCGCGCACGATTAGAGCGGGGAAAATTCCGTCTGATTATGTGTGGCTTCTCTGTACACGATATTATCAGCGTCGCAGTATCACATAAGAAGATTTTCTCCGGTGCGATACAAGCTGAAACCTCATGCGTGTACTGCTTTCTTTGAGTTACAAAGACCGTATGTTTAATATGAAACTGAAAGACTGTAGCGAATAAATGTGAAGATATTATTTTCTCGAATCTCAGGAATATCTCACTGATAAGTACGCAATAAACACATTATATATTATAAAGCAGCTGTTTCTCAAAATTATGATATATATTCGCTGATGATTAACTCAAATAATTATAATGAATGCAATAGCTCGGATCACTCTTGATTTAAATCTAAACCCCGGAGCATATCATTTTTTATTTTAGCAGAAAGGAATATAAAAACAAGATCTGTAAAAGGCAAGTATGTGTTAAATTATCAGGTATTTTTATATAAACAGTAATGTTTAAATTGTTGTCGGTGGAAAAAAATATATATATGCTTTTTAAGCTTATCACCCCAAGCAAGGCTGGAGGCCACTTGCACGCAAGGGGTTACAGAAGGTCTGGAGGAAGAGCGTATAGGAGTGATAAAGGAGAGGATGTGGTGAAAGATAGTGGATCGATCAAGACAAGGGGGTTACAGAAGATTTGGAGCGAGAGCAGAAAGGAATGAAAAGTTAAAAGAATGTGAAGAAGGGAAGTGGAGAAGGGAAGTGGATAGATCACGGCAACTGGAGATATCGATTGACGTTACACTTAAATAGTTGGAGATTGTATTTGTCAGGGAAAAAGGAATAAGGAAGGGAGTTCCACAGGCGAGATGTGCGAGACATGAAGCTATTGGAGTAGAAGATACGTCTACATCTAACAGTTTCAACGGTGAAGGGGTGGGGACGGGATGCCAGCCTCGTAGGACAATTTAAACTAATTACAGATGCCTCATCTGTGTAACAAAATTTTGTTTTTTTTTGTCTTTGGTCAGTAAGTACTATTTCTTAATTGCTTCTATCTATATTACCGAGGTGCAGCTGACGAGTAAAATACATACTACCCCAATCGAAAAGAGCTGAGCAATTTGATCTTGGTCATAAAATGTCCACTAACGATCTTTTGACGTCGAGACACAGGCAATTGAATATTTTAGAGGAAAATATGCAAGTCACAAATCGTAGCGCCATAAGTGTTTTTCCATATTTTCACTCGTGACTTTGGGATTTACTTATGAAACACTATAACCGGTCTGTTCGAGATATTCGGAATAGTCTTTAACCCCAGCGAGTGGAACCTTTTCCAATCCAGGAGCCTTTAAATAAAGAATAATAGAGACATAATGTATTTATAATAGGAAATATAGTTCGAAATATTTAATAATCTATCGGTCCTCCTTTATTTTAAATAACTTTTTCAACCCTTTTTGGCATTGACATGATTACGTTCTGGCAAATCTCATCACCGAGCATTGAATTCCATTCGGATATGAAATTCACAATCAAATTCTCTTTGTTGCTCAATTGCTTTCACGAGAGCCTCTACTTTATAATTCTCTGGGGTTGAGGTCAGGAGATTGGGGCTGCCATGCCATGTCATAACATTCACCTGCAATTATCAAAGTATACTTTCATCAATTTTGATTTGCGACAGGGATCATTATCCTGCATAAAAATGAGCTTGTTGGGGCCGATTTGATCCCTTTCAACAGAAGGGAGCAGACAAGACACTAAAATTCTCTTGTACTGCACACTTCTGAGGGTCTTTTCAATAGGTTTTAAGAAAGCAGTTCCATGAAAAGAAAAGCATCACCAGAACATTATACTGAACGGATGCTTGACAGTACTTACTGCTAAATTCAAAGAGCTTTCAAAGCTTCTTCTTGGGATTTTAGATCGCTTATCCTTTAAAATTAGCTCAAATTTCGTTTAATCGGGGAAGAGAACATACAGTAAAAAAAACAGGTGAGTCACTTTTATCGAACACGTATATATATATATATATATATATATGTATGTATGTATGTATGTATATATATATATATATATATATATATATATATATATATATATATATATACGCACACATATAAATGTATATATGTGTACATACACACACACATATATATATATATGTGTGTGTGTGTGTGTGAATTAATTATTCAGTTTTTTTTTTTAAATAAATATAATATTTATTGATTGCTGTTTCCACGATTATTTAATAACAATTATAAAAATATTTTACGAGTTATTTCCTTCTCAAATTGCACAGATTAGGTCAATATAAATATATGAATGTTTTTACCATCTGATGTTGCAAGCTAAAATAAATTATCCATGAGTCATTCCATCATCATTATTTTCCATGGAGACTGATATCTAAGACATTGTCAGAGAAAATGTTGATTTCTATGCAAATTTTATATAGTATTCGAAAAAGGAAGTCAGAAGTCAGTAGGCGAGAAACTTAATTGAATTTCTTTTTGAGATAAATATTCAACATTTGAAAGTTCTTAGAACTTGAAAAGTGGAATTACTCAAAAGTCTCATAGATTAAAAGGTTACGCACTTATATAGAAACTTCGGACTTTAAGAATGATGGAATTTTTCCGCGCTAAAAGCATATTCTTCCTGTTCGCAGGTCATCTGATTATAAAAGAAAATATTGATTCGTCTGAGTAGGAGGGGGACATTGGATGATTGTTCTTTTGCGACTTCATCAAAAAAAGTATCATCTTTTACATCACGTGGAAGGATAACAAAATAGGTCTGTGTAATTTGATTGCTTTGATGTGTACTGTTATTTGGTCAGGCGGTGACATTCCTTTATATATCTGTGACTATGGGTACATCGGAGTGGTGCAATGATTAACAAGCTTGTCTCGCTACAACTCTAACAACTGAAAAGGAGTTCGATCCTCACTGGGTGCTTTACTTTCTCGGCCGTGTGCCACATCTAAGCTACGCTAAGCAAATCATTTTGGGCACCTTGACGTGTTGTAATGTTTAGCAAGCTTGTCGCGCTAGATCATTTACGAGTGAATAGTAAGTTCAATCCTCATTGGGTACCCCACTCTTTCGGCCTTGTGCCACAGCTAAGCTACGCTTGAAAAATCATTGTGCACCTCGACGTGGTGTAATGTTTAAACAGATTGTCTTGCTATATCAATTTCGTCATTGTGCCTCATCTAAGCTGCGCTTAGAAAATTAATATATATCAATGACATAAGCGGCTGTTGAATTTGGTGCCATTAAAATCCATTCAAAATGAATAGTATTGTAGTATATTTACTCTTCCTTTTCAAAGGCAATATTAGGTATTTTTGCGATTTGTACGTTTATTCTAATAAACAAATACCATGATTCATTAATGAAGTCTATTTTTCGTCAGCAATATTCATATATTTTTCGTGCTATTGCTCTAGAAGTGGTAGGCCTCCACAATTGTTTAGCGTTATCTTTTTTATTATTGTTCCCATAGGCGAAACGTGACAAGCTTGTTGCTAATCCGTTGGTATTTCAATGGAAAATATCCTAGCAATACACATTTCCACAGTTCCAAGCCTCACAACTAAGATTCGCCATACTATCTACACTGGGACGGATCATCCATATAACTTGCGCATTCCATTAGTAGGAAGGAAATTAAATTCGGACAGCTTCTTCGGATGAATCGATACTCTATTGAACACTCTTCCAAAATTGTTCTTTCACAATTTCTACAATCTGAAACACTTCAAGTCAAGAGTTAACCATTATCATTCAGAGATATCATAAATTGTATTTCATACGTTCACCTCTTGCAATCATACAATTATCTCAAGTAATAACGCTCTAAAGTGTGTTACTCTTGGTTCTCGCATTGTGTCACGTATTATTAAAAAAACGATTTAGAAAATAGGCTGGCAGTTATGGGGATAAGTACTAGAAGATTTTCCAGATTCCAGATAGTCTTTCATCATGACTGAATACAATGAAAGGCACGATTGTAGGTAGCGTTTGCACTTCAAGATTCTTGTTTTTTGAAGATCTTCAACTGCACATTACAACCAACAGAGATTATTATTATTATTATTATTATTATTATTATTATTATTATTATTATTATTATTATTATTATTATTATTATTATTATTATTATTATTATTATTATTTCATTGTTGTTGTTTTTAGCGGAGGATGACATTTTCTATGTTTTTCTTATATAATTTTTTTTTTTGCGTTGTCGGTAATCTCGATGATTAAACGTTCAAAATTCTTAGTTGAACGTTTAATCATCGAGATTACCGACAACGGTATTTTAAAAAATATATTTTGCATTTACATTTTTTGCATAATAAAAACTGTCACATCTAAAACATATCAACAACATTCTGGAAGTTTATTTGATAGTATAAGCTGATACTGACTTGGTATAATTCTCATATAAATATAATTGTTTCCTAGAAATGTAATAAAGATAGACTTTTTTAAAATAAATAATAATGCTAACACTATTCACACAACTGAATAAACATTATTGTTTATTATTTATTGTTTATAAAATTATAAACAATAAACAATGTATGTTAATATCATGTACTTTACCGTCGATAACGTACCTCATTATTTATCAATTGACTTTGTTCCACTTTCTAGTGTTCCTCCTTCAACTATTTTATTGCTTCCTAAATCGTCTTTGCTTGAATAACTTTCCATTCTAATATTCATTTTTTTAATAACTGACCAACATTTTTATATTGTTTTTATCTGGAGATACACGGTGGTATACAATTACTTTGGTCTCATGCAATTCCTTTTTTGTCGAATTCGGTGAGTATCAAATTACAGAATTTGAAGTAAGATTGATTTGCAAGAATATATTCTTTACTCTCTTTCTTCTTGATTGTTGTCTCCATCACTCATAAAATATCTTGTCGAAGAATTTACAATAAATGTCTGCATCTATATTGACACGAGTATCAACTTTGCAGGGACCAATAATTTTACTACCGGCACTACTAGATTGCAAAATTGCTCTAGCCTCTCACTTGACTTCTACTTCATTTTGGTCGATGATTTCAACGAACAAAACAAAGCATATCCCTTTTACTTAAAATGTCGTACTTTGGATACTTTCATGTCTTCAGTAAATATACTTAATTTGCTGTACCACTTCTCTTTGTTTACATACACAACAGCAGCTTCTTCAAATATTTTCTTTCAGATCAATCAACATTTTTGATATTCCGCATTTAATTTTTCCCAAGTATCTTTTTCGTGGCATTCATCCAAATGCGTTTTTACATATATATATTATTGTTTGGTCTTTGTCCAACTTTCCATGCATTTCTTAAAGCTGTGTTCATATCAATCCTTAACTTTATATCATCTTATTTCTTTTCTGAAGTTACATATTTCCTATAACCAATAATAATTGTGATATGTAGGAAATTATATCATCCTGTTCACACGTCTCCCAGGTCCTTTCAAAAAGCAGTTGATATTTATCTACTGTTCCTTGTTTAGGATTGAGTTTCCGCTTACATCTAAAGTATAATTCAACTCTATATTTCTAAAGTCTCCGATTAAAACTATATTTTTTCAACGCTTATTTATTATTTTTCCTCGATAGTAGTAGATAGTTTCACCTATCGCCCGGTTCACACACCTTCCCGGTCATTTGAACATAAGTAGGTGTTTGTTACGTTACCTCTTTAGTATTGTGTTTTTTACAGGTCCTTTTAGAAATATTTTCGTTTTCTTTTACTTCCGATGGCCTCTTGCGTCTTGGTGACATTAACACCTTACTTACGGTTGTGTCTTTTACTCTCTAATCCTCTATCTCGAGTAGCTCTTGGGCCTTGTACAGGGTGAGAATCATTATGATATTATTGTAAATAAGGTATTTTTTAATGTTGTACGTCATAATTAAAACTTATTTAATGAATTTAAAAAAATACTTAGATATACCTAAATCTGGCTAGGTGCTTTTAAAATTTACATTTATTAACGGCAATATTTTTTTAATAACTGAAATACTTTTCGAAATCATCTTTAATTATTTAAAAATATTTACGGCATAAAGGACGGGATATGTTCTTTGAGAAATGCTACTGAAAACCCCTTAATTTTACTTTGAACCAGTAGATTCACTGCTATATCGTTTAAGGGTTAGCTCTATAAGTCTGATACAAGCACATTGAATGTAGCATATTTTGTAGACATCATTAAATTATTGTTAGTTTTTTATATAATTGTGTGTATTCGCACCGGCGATAACATATTTGTCCGTGCAAATAAATAAATATGAAATATAATGCTAATATTTTAGTCATTCTCCACAAAGACAAATCTGCCGCACGTATTTTCTCTGTATATATTGTATAGGGAATCAGAGGACTACAGTGAGAATAGGGAAAAATGAGTTAATTATAAGTGCACTCTACGAATCAGAACAGTAGGAAGCGTTTCAAGTACATAAAACTTTACAAAACAAATGTTATATTGCCCGAAACGTTGTAATACCAAAAAGAGATTTCCAATAAATCCGTCTATAATAAAGTTTATCAGATACATTCTAAATTAATTTTACTTTCGAAATAATCTTCGTCAAACATCATTTTATATATTCTAAAATCCCGGTTAACTCATTTAAATTCAAGTGAAAATTATATTCAAATTCATTATAAATACTGGATATGATTTAGGAAATCTAAAATAAAATGCTGGTGTTAGAATGTTGCATGTATTCAGAAGATATCTGTGACCGTTAGTAATATCATTTCTTATATGTTTAAGAGTGCATTCTCAGCTGCCATTATGACTTAAATATTGGACATCTTTTAATTTTGTCCTGACTCGAAAATGTTCTCTACATTTTTCGGATGCAAGAAATACTTGTCAAGTGAATAGTGGCGCTAAATGGCTCACGCCAACTAATCGATTCAAAATGCTTCAGAGCGAACGATCATATGAAGCCTTTGGGTAGAAATTATCGATTAATATTAATGCGTCAGTGGTCTTTTTTTACTTTCACTTTCGTTTTCAGTTTCCTTTCATTACACTTGTGTCTGTTAATTTGTTATATGAAGAGGAATTTCATCAAATGCATTACAAATGCAAGTTATAATCTAAAGGAAATGCGCAAATAACTAAATAAAGTTTGACAAAAAAGACAATATTATTTATTAATACATCTCTTTATCGATGTATTTTTCCACATACAATAAAAAGCATATTCCTCTTGTAGATTTCTTCTTTCATAATTCGTGCGTTTTGTAGCTTTAAACGCGAGTGGATATACTGGCGTAAAGTTGACATATGACAGAGCATCTCGCCAATCCTTTCCTATATTAATCTATATTGTTCGAAAGTCAGCAAGTATCGAGGGTATTTCTTTAGGCTGAAAGACTGTAGCTAAATTTAAAAACACTAAGAGCTCAAATACGGAACCTAACCTTTCAAAACCCGGATAAATTCCGACACATTTTTTAAATAAAAAACCAAGTGAATTTTGGGAAAAAGAAATCCTGATTGTAATAGATTTTCAATTGAAGAAATAGGCATGAATTTCACACCGGGGAAAGTTAATATAATAGAAGAAACATAAAACAATGTGATAATTCCACGGATAGAAAAAAAAAAAATTAAATGATACATATGCAACTCTGTTCCATTTTTTTGTTGATATAACTTTTTCCATTTGGTCACATGTTATTTCTCATCGGTCCTTATCTTCGCGTTTTCTCAAAACAACTTTTTTCATCTGCAGTGGCAGAGACCTAAGTGTCATCGAAGCACTGAATTTCAATTTTACTTATTTAATCAATTTAAAATTTACGCCCATTCTCATTTAACAATTATTGGTTCTCATGTTAGTTTTAACAATTCTTCACTGATCCATAATGGAAACATATTATAATATACAATTATTAACATGCACAATAATTATTATGCACAATACAGACAAGGGGTTTGCCATGTCACAATTCTGCTTGTTTAAACATTTACAAGTAGGACACGTCTTACCACTTCCACGAAATCAAATCACGCTTATTTTCCCCGTATTCAAAATATAAGGGGAAATGTTCACCCAAAGAGTGCTTTCCCAATAACAACTATATTGTGAGACAAATTCCCGAATATATTCTTCCCTGAAAAGTAGAAATTTAATGTCTTCAAATCAAGAGTAATGGACTAGCCCGTACCCTATAAATACTGCGCCTCAAGAGAAAGCGGAGACGGAGAGACAGTCAGTCAGAGACAGTGAATGAGTCGGGCAGTCGGCTAGACGATTACTGTAAGACATTGGAATAGTGATACTTCGAGACAACCTAGTTCTCTCTAACCTAACCTGATTATTATTACTAACACTTCTACTCTTTTGTACATGTATTCCATTTGTAATATATATCTGTGTTATTCCATACCTGTGTTCGAGTTATTCTTCATTGGTTCTACCTTGGACCATCACCGTGACCATAACAATATATATAACTAATCTGAAGTAAGCACAACATGACCAAGCCGGAGATTAAACTCTTTTTCTTTGTTTTTCATTTAACCCACGCACATTAATTTGATACCATAGGATATAATGAATTATAAACATTCACATATAATATTTATATTTTTCTATCTATGCATCAATCTATATAGCTATTTATCATATATATATATATATATATATATATATATATATATATATATATATATATGTGTGTGTGTGTGTGTGCATAAATGTTGTCATTTCTGTTATTTTCATAATTATAATTATTATTATTATTGAACTAAATAGTTGAGTCATCTCTCTCAATATTTTGCGTGACATACAGAAGACTGGGATAAAAGTAAAGAAAATGAAATAAAAGAAACTTAGTCTTTAACAATATTTAAAATATTTATTCAGGCTTCCAGGTTTATGTTTAAATGCATATATGGAAAAAATGCAAGTCTTTGTACAAGCGTTACTTATCCTGAGAGAAACGCTTGTACAGGTAATCAACGCGACAAAGCGAAGGAAACATAGCTCGTGCGAATTGTATTCTACTGAACCGTAACCTGATAGATGTTGTATCAATTTGAAATTTTATGTCACTTAATTAGTAAGAGCTGTTAATAAAACAGCTTAGTTTAAATCTTAAGGAAGTCTATTTCCATTTTATTCATTCTACCTGTGTGGGACATTAGAAATGTGCATATGTAAAGACCATAATTTGTTTTAAGAGTTGAAAGGTAGTTGGATTCTGGAGATTTATCTCAGAATATTATTGTTATTATTATTATTATTATTATTATTATTATTATTATTATTAACAACAACAAAATAAATGAAATGACCACCTAGTATCATCATTTGTATATTAGAGTGTTTACAATCATCAAAACAGCGAGCAATCGCCACCTTTGATATTGTCATCAGCTGATTCGCTGCTTCTTTATTTCAATTTCGTTTCTGCAGATTCAGAGGCGATATTTGGTTAGAGAATACGAGATATCTCAAAGAGACAAAAATGGACACACTGGGAGAAGACAGATATTCGTATGAAAAGTAAATCAGAACCAGGCATGCGCTTGCAAAATATTGAATCTATGTGAATGCGATAGTCACAATGTAAAATATTACTCAATGGCAAATCTCCCACAATTGATTTAACCCAAGTTTTGAGTAAAAAAACATGTAAAAAAAAGAGAATGGGTGCTTTGGCACATGAACATTAGTATTCTTTTGGTTTAGATACAAGTTACACCAAAGCTACGTTTTCTGTCTCACGCGTTATTCAACATGGCTGGAGATATTCGGGACAGATCTCGTGTGCATAATCTATTTTACAGCAACGCACGCGAGAACTGAACATTATTCTTGACTATTTTAATATACGATATGTTTTTCTTTATCTGGTAACCTCTTTTATGAAATTCTTCGCTAAAGGCAAAGACGATAAAAACGGAAATTAGAAAGCGATATTCTGATAAATGCAAATTTAAAATAGATGATAACATATGAGAATTGTCCTTGCAGGTGCGGAAAATCCACTGCTTCAGTATGTGATATGAAAACTGAGTTTTACATACAGATGAATAGGTAACGTGTTCCATACAGGAAATCCGCAAACGCATGCGAATGTCATATACTTAAAGAAAGTTTGCCAAGGACGAAAATATATCTGCTTTATTATAAATTGATAAATTATATTAAACATTTACAAAACCCATATCGGTTATAATTTATTTCATGAATATTGTTATATTAATGTCTTTAAACCGAATATTTCTAACGAATAGAATCAATCCAGACAGACTGATATACCGAGATATAAAGGAGAACGGGAAAAAAAGAGAGAGAGAGAAAGAGAGAGAGAGAGAGAGAGAAATAAATAAGAAAAGAAGTAAAAAAGAAGAGAAATAATAGTAATAATAAAAATATATAATAAAAAATTAACAAAAATTAAAAAAATAATATATTTATTATTTATTTATTTCTCTTTTTAGATTAATTTGTTTCACAATTGGCATTGATCAAGATTCCTGAAATTACATTGGCCAGTATCATTAAAATCATTCTCCATTGAATGTGTATTATGATTCAGATAATTAAATTGGTTTAGAGTTTTTATTGTTGTGTACATTTATAATCTATTCAAGATTATTGGTGCAGTTATAACTTAGTTTTAATGTGTTTCTGTTAAATATTTTACTAAGAGTGTTCGTCAACATCAGAATGATTTACTAAACCAAAGATCCGATTATACGGTAAATCATATATGTCACGGCATTTTGTTTGATTACCACTTAATTTTCTTAGGAAATACCAATGTCTAAATGTACACATATGTATCCATTCATCTCCGCTCCTCTTTAAACTGGGTTGTTGTCATTGATTTCAAACCTACGTGGCATGGCATATTTATGGAAAATTATTTCTTAATTTTTGCTTCTTCCCTTAATTTAAATTTAACGTAGATCATATTTGATTGGTTGATCCAAGCAATGCCCATAGACGTTAATACTACCTCCAATCTATTATATTTTTTCTTTTTTCGTAAAAGTGGCTTGTGTTTTGCTTTTAATCTGATTAAATCGTTCACTCGCCAGTAATTTACAATCACCTGATTAGATGCGTTGTAAGCGCACCGAAAAATTATTGCAGTTGTATATCGATTTAGACATGTTTTCGATGTAACATCCTAAAGTAATATATATATATATATATATATATATATATATATATATAGAGAGAGAGAGAGAGAGAAAGAGAAAGAAGAAGAGCGAGAAGGAGACAGAGTGATGGGTAGATAAAATATACAAATACGCCCATAAATTTGCACGTACATACATATTTTTCGCTGGTGTTATAGAGTGATCAATGTTATCTACCAGAGCTATTAAGTATATACCAGTGAATACACATCCCACGTCAATAGCAAAACTCTGACTTCCCTGCAGACTTGCAATCTTCAGGTGCTGGACAGAGTCTGACCGTCATAGAGCTATGCAATTCGCCTTCTCTTGGTGATGATTTAAATATGTTTTTAAGACTTACTTCATTTATTAATTTTGCCTAAAATATTATAATTATTTATTTTTGATTTATATCCTTCTAATTCTTAAGTTCGAAAGACGAGGAATTAAAAAATAAAAATTAAAAATAACTTTAAATGGAAATTTAAAATTAGAAATTAAGTAACTCGTTATTTATCAAGGGGGATAAAACACTATTGTTATATCATTTGAAGTATTGTCTAATGGAATAAACTTATTACTCACCATGTTAATATGATAATAGGTTGAGACTATATATCTCATTTTTTGGAACCTAGTGTTATACTAACAAATGTGGAATTACCTATACACATTTTATATATTAGTCGAGGAGTGTAATATGCGAGTTTAAATGCCTAAAGATATATAAATATATTACTAATGATTGTTAATAGGTGTTACATATATTACTATTCAAATATCTATTTTGAAATCTGTTTTAATCAGGGTCAATGTGCTTGTGCAATGTTTGGTTTTATGGATAAATGTAGAGACCAATTCGCTTTCATGTTCAACAATAGCGGTTATTTGAATGTTTTAATATAATAAGATTCTCCAAATAACTCAAAGCAAACACAATTTATTGTTATCTCTCCTAAACTTTATTCCTCTATCGCTTTACTCAATCAAGCTAGGTATGTTTTGCTTTGTGTCCACCTCTTCCTTTGCCTTCATTCTGTCTTGTGAATACAGTGTAACCCGGATATAAGAGACCCGGATATAAGATAAACCCGGATATAAGAGAGATTTTCTCTGGTCCCAAATTAGAGCCTGTGTTAATAAAACAAAATAGACCAAACCCGGATATAAGAGACTTCTTCCCCGGTCCCGACAACTCTCTTATATCCGGGTTACACTGTATCACATTTTCCTAACACCCTTTAGTCGTTATGCGCCTTAGAAATTTCAACTGCCTCTTCGTGATGGTAAATATAACAGTCGATGTTCTTTCCATTTCATCTAAAACTTCAACGTTGCTCATATGTTTGGACAATGGTATCACCAGCATCTTTCTTTAGAACGCCATTCAGGTTGCTTCAAAACTCTTCTTCATCCGTGATGATATTGTACGTCATTCCTTTCCATATAACTGTACTGATATTACGTAACAGTTCAAAACACGTTTGTTTTTTTCTATTTTTTTTTAGATTTTGCATAGCATCTTACACTATAAAAATACACATTTGTATTTCAATTACACAGCTTCCGTCATTTGTTAAAAAAATATGCGCACGTATTAAAATTGTTTTATTTGTTTGAATTTGGTATCTACCATTTTTAATAAGTGAGGTAATGTTCCTTTTACTAACAACCATGTATTATTTTTTCTTGCAATAGATGTTTATCTTTTGCTCTTGATTTTCTGCACTATCATTTGCTATTTTTTCTTGTATTGTCTGTGTCTTTTAACAACAGCGTTTCATTTGCATATGGAGGATTAAAATTTATGCACCATTGCATTGAATATGTAGTGGACCATGCGGTGTGTGAATGTGAGAATAGAAGATGAATTATCTCTAGGTTAAGGCTTCCGCTGGCCGGTCCAGCTACATAAGAATGTTGGACTTTAATGGAGTCCAAAGAAACAAACAAGACCGATATACATGTATGCGAACAAATATATATCAATAACAAATAGATTAATACACGAATTACAAATACATTGAAGACGTGAATAAAATGTTACAGTCTGTGTGGAAAGTTGTGTGTGTGTTGAGTTGAATGTCCGTACGGGGTGAATTTTGTTTTAGCTTGTTCCCAGAATATGGGAAACGCTGGTTGTGTATAGGAGTTCACATATTGGAAATTTTAAGAGAACGTTTTATATACCTCGCCTCACGTGCGAGGTTGCTGCCCGCGGTCGAAGTCGAGATAGTTGCTCGCACGTGCGCGTAAGAAGAGAAAAGAGGAAGAGGCGAAAGGACAGCCAGTATTTATACTCCCGGGAGAGAGAGAGACCCCTGTTGAAGGGTTAAGGAAATGAAGAGGAGCTAACTGCGTCAAATAGTCATTACAAATTTCACTTTGCGACCTGTTAGTATATTAAAATGATTCACAACGATGACTGTACAAGTAATATCGTATGCCATATTGCATTAATCTTCCTTATTATGTCGACAAAGTATGTACAAAGAGAATGATACTCTTAGTTATAAAATAATTATGTAATACTAAAAATATAATTGAAAACCAGCCTATTTTATGAAATAGCGAATCGCATATTTATAAGAGAAAAATATTTGAATGATAGCTGAATTGAATAGGAGGCAAGTAGTCGGATACTTTCTTTTAGAAATTCACTATGGCATAGTTTCGGATTTAGAAGACTGTCCACGTGATAGTAATCAGGTATTCTAATTTGATTTTCTCTTTAATTTGTTAAAAAGATTACAAAGAAAAATATATATGATTTCATCCGCTATTTTTCGTAATTTAATGTATGATGATTACCTTATTTTTGTAGTTTTTATACTTTTTGTATTATCAATTTTTTGTTAATGTTTTTTCAGTTAAAAATGTAAGAAAAAATAACAACTGATTACTTAAAGTTATTCAAGACAATTACTAATACGGCTATAAGAATTGTCAGAATTATCCATTCTCTACTTCCTCCGTTTCTATTTCTTTGCCTTCCCTTTATTCAAATCTGTTTCCCTACTTCGCGTAACCATTTCGTATTTCCGTCTCTCTTTCCTCCATCTTGCATCGTTTCATTCATCTCAATGCTTTATAAATTGCCCCCTCCTTACTTTCAGCACATTCTCAATTACCTACTGTTTTCCTGTCTTCTAAAATCGATAGCTTTCGAATTTCATCGAGCTTTAGCTATTAGTGTTTTCAATGTGCATATTCAAATCCGACATATAATTCCAAGCATTATGCGTTTGATATGATTTCCTTTATATAATGCGCGTAGCTGGTGAATTCGACGACATACTAATTGAGATAAATCTATATCTTGACAATAGAAACTGGGAGGCCATGAATATATCTGCATGCAAAAATGTTAAATGATATCTCTATTTCTACTGATTATACCCAATAAAGAAATAACCAATCAGAAACAAGTGAATATATATATATATATATATATATATATATATATATATATATATATATATATATATTGGGAGAGAATAAGAGAGTACAAATGAGAGGATCTTATTGTGCAGGTTGTAATATCTTATATTTTATCTTGTCACACTGACATTATAAAATTCTGGATCCATTTCTACGAAGACATCATTGATATTATTTTATTTTGTAGCTTCAGTTTCCGCATAATGTAAATTTTATAATCAGAGAATTATCATCTTAACCAAAGGAAATAATACTGAAAACATTGCGTAATATATGCCCTCATAATACATAAGGGAATAAAGGAAACATGGTTTTAGAGAAGTCTTCTGAGAATACCACGAACTGTGTAACGACGAAATTTTGTTAAAACGGACACAAAAGAACTTTTATATTTAACTCTAGAAAGAAACGGTTGAAACATCTAGACCACAAAATTAGTAAAGAGGGCATTTGATAATCGGTATACATATTGAAAGTAACAGTTTCAGAGGAAAGCAGAGCCTAACCCACCTAAGTATATTGTGTATATGGTTTTCAGTGCAAACCTGAGTAGGTTTAACACAAATTACTAAAATCAACAAAGGAGAAAGAATTTTGTATAGCCTTTGCACCACAACATTCTGACGTGTTACTGCCTATAAAAGAAGTTCCTAAATTCCTTCATTATCCTCAAGGTCCATTATATCATGCTCCCCGAGTATAAATATATTACGTTCATACAGCTATATTCTTGAATGTTCATATATTTTAATTAATTTCAAGACATACATCTCTAAATGATCAACCCCTGAAGTCATGACGCACAATATCTCTTCAAATAGTTAATTATTGTTACAGAGGTATTCTTTTGAATATACATGTAATTTTTCTTTAAAATGTTCTATTCTTTTTTGCGAGTAAATGTTTAGAAACATTTAGATATGCTGACATCATTATCAAGAAAATGAACACACATTTTTACGAACCCCCATCTAAATTTATTTAGAAAACTGTACCATTGCTTATATTTTAGAAGCATTGTAAAATAAAGATCCCAGTACGTGCACAAACGTAAAGAGATAGGTAGACTTAATTGCAACAAAGATTAAGCAGAACGTACCCTTCCTTCCCTTTCGTTTTGGCAGCATAATTTACACAGATATATTCCAGATAGAAAAACTTAAAACACTTTAAACTAAACTTTCTCTGATCCTGCAGGTGACAGAGAGGGACAATGATATCATTTCACCCATAATGGGAAAAAGTTCGTATTTGAAAATTGACCACATGAAAAAACGGATACGTATAGTGAAACGGAAAAGTTAGTTTCGTCGAGGCATGCAGACCGATAAGACGTGCTCGCGAAACATGTCTAGGCATATGTGCCTAAACGACGTGTTCGCGAAATATGTCCAGGTGCGAAACTTTTCTCGGCATATGGTCCGAAAGGACGTGTTCGCGAAATTTGTCCAGGTGCGAAACTTGTCTCTGCATATGGGCCGAAAAAACGTGTTCGCGAGGTTTCGAGGAGAATTCGTCTCTGAGTGGAATAGATGGACCCGTTTGCGACGTATGCAGAATGCCGCTATATCGAGGTGAAAAAGAGACAGAAGACAGCTTACAGAAAAAGAAAAGAAGAAGGCGAGGAAAGAACTCAAAAGGAGATACTTATGGGAAAAGGGAAGAGAGGAAGAAATATCTCGAAGGATGTCACGCCGAGATGAAGGAGAGGGACAAAGAAAGCAGTTTCAACTGTCAGCAAGCTATAATTGGAAGAACTTGGAAGTGTATACATACAGATCCCACATTTATTTTTCACACTACCTGCACAGCTATCTTCAGCGGGAATATTTTTCACGAAATTATAGTAGTATACAGTAAATGTTTCCAGTGTTAAAGAATATTTTTTTCGGAAATGTATTAGTCAGTTATTAGATATTATCAGTTTTTTGTATGATATTATAAATTTTTTTTCAGTAAACATGTGCTATCATGAAAAAAACTTATTTTGATGATTTGAGAAATTTGTTGATACCATTAAATTGATGGACACGATAATCAAACTGTTGTTGTAGTGTGAAGTGTACAAATTCGAATAATACAACGTCTATGAATGTATTTTCCTTCCCATTTCTGTTTGCTTATCACGTAACAGTTGCCACACGCGCCGTACGTTAGCATGTATGCAAAAACGTAGATATATATGCCTGAAAAATCCCATCTCCATCTCAATAACGTGCTTTATTTCGTACATGTTGTTTTCTCTTATTAACATCGTATTTTAAAAACAAATAATACATTCTAGCAAAGATTTGTGTAGTATTTTAGAAAACGTTTCACTTCTATGGATGAGTTATATTTAAATATACAAATAACGCTGAATTTAAAATATGCTAAATGTTTTTGTGATATGATTGTTTTACTTAGTGAATCTGCGGATGAATCGAAATTATAGCTTAATTAGCTCTTTGCGAGTTATCAGGCAAGAAAATATCAAAAAAATTCTCCTATTATTAAATATGTACTATTAAAACTTAAAAGAACAAACAAACAAGCCCTGTGACAAAAATATGAATTCTGTTTATTATTTAAAGGAATGATAGGGTCCTCATGAAAACGATTTAAAATTGAAAAGGTTTTCGGTTTACCGAAGATCGCTTGATCGGATTTTCGCTCCTGTGTTGTTGTATTATTATTTCCTCATGTTTCAGCTTAACGTTAAAATCAAAGAACGATTCTGATATACATATATTATTCCGTCTCAAAACAGAAAGAAATAGGAAGTGCCAATTATTAATTACAGACCCTAACGCAATAACAAATTTACTTAAAGTATCAAGTAGAATTATATAGTCGTTTTTTTTATAATAAATAATAATGATTTAATATAAAAAACAACTGTTCGTAAATATAGATATATGAGAAAATAGATTAAATATATATATAATAATGTAGAGAGTAGCTTAAGTCTTTTCAATAATTTATATATCTGTTAACACAGCAGATATAGACACTTGTCTAACCACATTTACAACAACCTAGGGGCGTCCACCTATCGCCCTATTCACAATAAGAATGAAACCTTGACACATGAAGAAGCCATCAGTATTTCCCATACATATATTGTTAACAAAACCCATAGCTAGATGGCTGGAATCATTCCAAAATGTTTAAAATAGGAACAAATTTTTCTATATTAGTGACACTAATAATAGGGACGGGTGGCGATACGAGCTGATTGTAGAGTTACCTCGTTGTCAAAGCACCGCGATGTCTGCAATTGACATTTCAGTAACTATAATTTAATATTTAATACAAGATATCAATCAGGTGGTGGTAGCAGCCTTTCTTGATGGGAGACGTCATTCTGTAAGGCTTTTCAGTTCATTTCCAAATTCAGCCGAGTAATTTCAAGGAGTAAATACCAATGTTGAAAGATTCAGAACAACCATTCAAGCAAACATTCAAGGTTGGCGTATGGAGCGAATAATTTCAATTATATTGAAAATAGAAGGGAAGATTTTAGAAAATCTAGTGAAATGATTGAGTAAAACAAGAAACATAAAAATTCAGTCCCACACACACACACATATATATATATATATATATATATATATATATATATATATATATATATATATATATATATGTGTGTGCGTGTGTATGTGTGTGTTTGTGTGTCTATGTATGTGTATATTTATATATATATATATTCGTGTGTGTATATATGTGGAGATATATATATATATATATATATATATATATATATATATATATATATATATATTTTCATGTATTTCAATACATATCTATGCACGCATATATATACATTTATATATTTATATTTATACACGTATATATTTGCACACGTGTGTGTGTGTGTGTGTAAAAGTAAAAATCCGAAAGCGGTCTGGCATACACAGCATTTGGACAATTTCTACGTAATTTACATCCAGAAAAGAAAAAAATATAAGAACACATGAAGAAATAAATTAAAAAAATATCCTCAGTACCATGTCAGACGTTTATAACAAAATATGTATAAATGAGGGTTTGCTACCCAAATATATACAAAATCATTTTAAATACCCAGAACATATCCTGTCTTCAAGTTGAAGCATCATCCAAGTAAACTATTTGTCTATTCCTTCTCAAGCCTGGGCTTGTATCTGTGAGCTTCAACTGATATTACCAACAAGTTGTACTTATTATTATTTTCGTTTTCCCGTTATTTAGCAACAATTGTTGCAATTTGAAAAGCGTATCAGATTAAAAATTAGACATATCTTAATTTTCCCATCTTCAAATGTATTGCTATTTGAAATGGAGATTTACATAAACATATATTTAATTCATCCAATGTCCCTTTTACAGAGGTAGAGCGGCTGGATTTTTCTCTTGTTTGGATTTTTGTATTCCCCTTTCTAAAGTGAGAAAAAAAAACGAACACGTATTTCCTGAGTTTGGATTATTGTTCTCTCGGTTAAATATGCATGAACCTTCCTCTCCTGACAAGTTTTCATTGTTTAGAACTGTATTAGTTGAATTATCAAGTAAATATCATTTACTCTTCGCAGATCTTGCTTGGAAGAATGTTCACTTCAAGACTATTAAATCTTTAAAGTCTAGAAGTGACATTTACATCATCTAGTCAGATAAAGGCACTGGTGTGGTAATTTTATATAATCAGGATTATACTGATAAAATGGAAGTCATTTTATATAACTCGTTTAAGTTTAGGAAGATTGGTTCCCTAAATGTATGTAACAATGCCAACCAAATAGAAGTGACAATACAGAGACGGTTGTTTTCTGTATATAAAAGCAGCCTGATTTTCAAGAATGTGTATTACCGGATTAGACCTGTTGGTTCTCAACGTCCACGGTTATATGATTTACACAAGATACGTAGGGACAATATGCATCTCCGACCCAAACTTCTGTCTGAATCTTTGGAAAACAAATTTGCAAAATAGTTGGCTGAAATGTTTCAACCTGTTTCTGAAATGTTTTCCACCTACGGTATTTCTGAATTTCGTTCAAACTTTCTAGAAATTTGGAAATCTGTTCTAAAGACAAACACCTAGTGTTATTTGACATCGTTAGTTTATATAGTTAAGTACTCCTTCCAGACATCGTACAAAAATCCCTTTGTACAAAAACGCTCTCTGTAAGGAGTCACTTCCTTAAGCTCTTCTTTTGGACTTTAAGCATTTAGCAGTTGATGGAGTGGACCTTAATGTTGACAATACTACATACAGCCAAATCGATAGGGTTTCGAAGGCTGGTCCTTTGGGTCCAGTATGAGCAAACATTTCAGTTGGTTTCAACGAGCAATTCTTGTTTGAAAAATGCTGTAAACCCAAAGTACATTGACACTAAGTTGATGATGACACGTTTTCCATCTTTTATCTCATCACAGATGATACGGCCTTTTATACACAACTCAATTCCTTACATCTATCCTTACAATTTAACGTGGAAGTGGAGAATAATTGTACTTTCCAATTCCTGGGGATTCTTGCTGAACGTAGTGATAGATTTTTTATTATCTGCGTTTATCGCAAACCAACATTCACAGAATTGTACACTAACAGGAAACCCGTAATATTAAACAGATTTCCAACTCAGTCCATCGCCCGCTGATAATTTGTTCTCATTGTACTCTTGACCATGAACTGGAGAAAATTCATCACATATTTATTGGCAATAATTTTCCTGCCAATGTTATTAAGCGCATGAGTGAACGTAAAAATAGACGTTTCAAATAACCAGTAGATTTAGGGCCCAGTCTTTGTCTTATTATTTTAAAACTGCCATAGCTATGTAGGAATAGAAAATCGCTTGCAGATAGTGTCAGCTTGCATTAAATCAGGTTGTTCTACTGTCAAGTTACGTGTTGTTTTTAGTACCAATTCGGTGATTCCATATTTTGTTAATGATCGCCTTTACGGTTTTTAACTTATAAAGGCAACTGGTCTATCGCAGAAAGAAATGACAACTTAGTGAGTTAAAAGAGCTGCCTCGTCAGTCACTTAACGAAAGATACTTTATCGCCTATGTGTGTGAGGCTGGTAAAAGATTTTTAACGTGATAAAAATTTCTTAAATTTTCAGACATTTTAGATAAATGTGAGTTTTAGATTCAATGATATTATAAATGGAGGTTACGGGGAAGATGATGAATCAAAATAAGGTCTCTGTTCGTAAAGCTTTGACGATCACTGGTCGAGATGAACCAGTTGCCTATTTAGTTCATTAATTACATATCTGATGTAATTGCAGTTTTATCTTTGGTGGTTACGAGATAGTTCCGAGCATAACTATCCAAAGCGAAAAAACTATTACGGATTTCTGTCCAGTTCGTCGAGAGCATGCATTATATGGTATGTATTAACTTTTGAACAATGTTAGTACATCCACCCAATCAAATATTTATATTCAAACAATCGACAGAAAATGAACAGTCCCGTTTATATATTTACATTCACAGGTCATGGGTCAATAAATAGCATGCTTTTCAGGCACTTTCAAAATGTACTGCGTGCCGTGTTCGCCTCTACGGATCGATAAAATCAGAAAGTAACCTCCCTGATAAATCATGCATACTGAGATGTGAACACTGATCCCATGGTAAGAAAGCGAACGTATTAACAACGCCACTATTTTATGTCAGCATCCAAATAACAGATACATTTATATGGTAGTTGTCTCAATAAACACGCGTTCATCGAGATTGTTCCGCCCCTCAACATTTATATAACGTTAACGAATCCTAGACATTTGTTGTGTCTGATGTTCTTTCTTATATTTATTCATCTTGTATACAAATCTGACGCAATGCTGCAATTTGTAATATATAGAGTAAATTATGTTTATACGATTTATTTATTTTCGAAAACAATAATATTTATGAAAAGTAATATACATATATATATATATATATATATATATATATATATATTACTGAAGGTAATATATATATATATATATATATATATATTACTGAAGGTTACATATCAATATATATATATATATATATATATATATATATATATATATAATATGCTAGCCTTCAGGAAAATGATTCATGACGCCTTCTCAGACTAACGTTATACGCTGATATTAAATGGAAAAAAATGATATTGAATAAACTGTGAAAAATTATGGTAGAAATGTTGATTCGCAGTGTCGTGAAGCACAATCTTCTCCTCTTAAACTGTCTTACATATTATATGTCTACAATTCGTCCATAATTTTAATACTGCTGCCACAAATGGCTTGATGCTTATTCTTTATGTTTAGAGATTCTTGGTAAAATCTAAGTCATCTCGCCATCAGTCGTTTTACTCCACAGTTGTAACGATGTTTCCCAGTGCCTTTTCTATAAATACTTTCATGATAATTGTCCTGGTGCAGTTACCTCTATGGTAAGTAGATTTTATCAATTTAAGCGGTGTACTCGAGGGGTGCCAATGTCTCATCACTTTATAGATTTAATATCTAAATGTAACAGTATGATATAAGCGAATATTTCTTATCTCTGATTCCTGGCTTTTGTTACTCTGTTCCAGTATCATGATTTCCAGTTAGCTTTTACTTCCAAAAATTATAATGCAGTGTCAATATATATATATATATATATATATATATATATATATAAGTGAACATGAATGTCAACACTTAGAGGCGACAGTCTGTTTCATGGTAGACGCAATCATCATGCCTGGCGATTGCGTCTAGCATGAAGCAGACTGTCGCCTCTAAGTGTTGACATTCATGTTAACTTTTATATTTACATACGCTCTATCTCTGATATTGAGTACTTTATCCCATAAATATAGCACACCTTAAGACTATATTTCTTCATATATAAACTATGCAATGTTTCTTAGAATATAAAATCAACATTTTCTTGTGTTTCCCTCTCAGAATCGGGTCATTAGTGCCGAATCTACCTTTACTTCCTATCGTTACGACTGGCAATAAAAGCAAATGCCAACTTTCTATATCATATTTCCTGCCAGGTGCTCCGATAACGCTTATAAATGCAGCCTACAAACTATGGAAATATATTAGCATTTATTTGGTTCCTGTGGGTTAAGTGCTTTCAATATAGCAGCTCTTATTTGCAAAGCTCACACCGTCTCCTTTTTCGGAAAACCTATACAACATGAACATTCTATATTCCGTGTTCATTTATCCTCTGATAACAAAACCAGGAGAAAAATGTCAGCCCACAAGATACACGTGCGTCTTTGCAGGGTGGTGTTTCTTTTTTTTTCAATTTGTGCAGGAAAGAAACTGAAGATGTTTAGAAATCTTTCAAAGTGGATACAGTTCTAAGCAGCACGTGTTTGGAATGATTTTTTAGAAGACGTGGAAGTTTATTTCAACATGGAAGAGAAAATATCGCTTGGCTGAATGCAAGCAAATTTTTTGCAAGATTTTTTTTTCAAAAATGCCACCCGTATATCGGAGTTTCTCATTTGAAAATATTAACAAATATGTGATAATATTTATTCTTGGCAGATTGTCACGTTGAAGAAAAGGACAACATCTTATCTCAACATTCCATATCATTCCCGACGTTTGTTTTCTTACATGTGCTGACCAATCCCTGTGTAGAATATTGCATATCCGATGATAAGCCGAAACATTTAAAATAATGGAAAAGTAGAAGGCTGCAAAACAGCAAAACCTAAACATCGGGGACATATAAATGCTCCATTTTGATCCCTTATGAAACACCTACACTAATATTAGCAGCAGTAGCCGGGCGAAAAACTAACTGTAGCGTGCGCATTTACACATCTACCAGTCGTGCATAAATACTGACGCCGTGTCTAGTTTGATGTTCCTACTATTCATCTTGAAGTTCTTACAAAAACCCAAATTAGGTTCCGCAATATAATTGATCCTGACTTGGTCTCGACCTGGCTACCCTCTGTCTTTTCTACAAATATTTCCATGGCAACTACTCTGACATTTTTCCCCTAGTTTCTCGACTACATGAATTTTATGCGAGCTTCTAGATTGGTAGATTGGTACCCATTTTTACCGGTGAAATATTTAAATTTAACAGCCAATTCTGCTTCACAGTTTTTTTTCTTGCACTTCGCCACTGTTGTTCTCCCTCCATTCTCTTACTTCCCTGACAACTACAATCTTCAAGAAATTTAAATGCAACATCAATCGTCACTTTCCATCTCATTTAATACTGTTCAGCTTTTATCCTTTCCTCACCCAATACACAATCTTCTCGCTCAATTTTACTTTTTATAAACCCCTGCGTACTAGTGGCATTCCGGCCTTGCTAGGGGTGAAGTGATTAAAAAAGATTACGTGTTTCATTGTTGTTTCTTCGAGCTGAATATATTCTTGTATTAGAGAAAGGTATACCATTAAGTGATAGATCGTAGTGTATATATTATTGTGGCCTCATGGTTTCCTTGAACAGGATTCAATGTAGTGTATTCTATTCGAAATAGTTTTTGTCTGGGTTTTAAAAACGGAACCACATACCAGAAACGAGATATAACTTGGCACTCCGTTATTCTGTGGTTGAAGAGGGAAAGTATGTCTGCAAGTTTTCATTTTATACTTCTTGATACAACGACACCTAACATGTCTTAGGAGAAATTTCTTGACCGAAAAGTTGGTTAATCAGACAATCTATATTCTAAATTTAAGCGAATTTAATTCAGTGTCTGTTATGAACATTCCGATAAGTTTATAAGAATTTTTAAGTTAAAAATGCAAGACACCTTGAAGCTGTCATTTTTAATCAAAACAAAATTAATAAACCGTATAATATTTACTGCTTTCACAAAGGAATTTACCCCAAGCGAGTTTTAATATAAGTAGTAATCCAACGACTTCAAAAATGTTTGTTATGATTCGGAGTTGACAGTTTCTTAAAATTAATTAAAAGTAATGGGTTTGCTTATAGTATTTCCATACAACTATTTGCTGTGAGTTGTCGGAATACGTTTTGTACACATTTAATGTATTTAAATTGTAGTTAGCGGTCAGGTTCCTAAAAATTCTCAGTTAATCTTACTTTATATAATGTTATCTTATGAAGTAATGTTAACGTGTATGACGCTATAAAAGACGTATATATTAGATACATCCTGATTTTAGCTGAACATATTTAATGTCTATAGTTTTTGGTGAATGTAATGAGTAAAGTATTCGAACAGTAAACTCAAAATCAAAACGAAGGCGATTACATACAACATAATATTATAGACATATCAGTTTTTTTTAGGAATAGTCCTGTAAATAAGCAAAGGTGAAATATATTGCAGTAAACAAATCAGAAATCATTACATGAAAAGAAAGTCACCATCATAGTTACATTTAGTTGAAAACACAGTTTTACGATTACATATATTTTCGTTAAATTACGTCTTCCCTCACCTGTCTTTTTCAATTGACTAATGAGAGGAATGTCATTCTTATGCACAGTACATCAGATGGTACTAAAAACAGTCGCCGATATATTTTTAGAATAATTCTTTTTACACTTTTCAATGATGGTTTTGCTATTATAATTACTATTAGTGGTGCTATTACTATTATTAGTTATACTAATTGTAGTATATTCTTGTCAATAATAGTAATAGTAAGTGATGTAAAAGAAGATTTAACAATGCTAGTAATATTAGTAGTATTTGTTATAATAATAATGATTTCCGAGTCAGTAGTGTAGAAGATTTTAAGAATATACTCTAGGCCAGTATGCGTTGAAAATCCTGTCAACAGCACTAAGCAACTTTAGGGCACGCTTAAATATTTCTGGAAGGATACGTGATGTGAATGACAAGATGTTGGCTCTTGTCTTTTTATCTCGTTTCTAGGTATCATGTAGGGTGCTAAAATCTATAACTTCACAATAGACGGACATATCATAGTCGATTCATATATTTGATTTTTAATTCACAAACAGAATTTAATCGAATTTTCATAATTTTCATTAGATGGCGTCTCTTAAGAACATTACAAGAATTAATTTTCAGGAAAAATCTTTGTAATTTTCTCTAAAGAAATCTTTCCGATGTAATACGTTTTTATTTAACTCGCTTTGTTTCACTATCTTGTTTATCATATCTCTCAGAAAATTCAAAAAATTATGTTTTTGCTCGTCAAACAGAACTCCTCAAATAAAAAAAGATGATCGTAAACCTGATAACAACAGTCTTAATATGGAGTTGAGCTAGGTTAATGTCAGCATCATTGACGAAATTTATAACCTAAGATGATGGCGATTGAAGATAAGAAACCTTAACTTCTCATGTTGCAGAGAGGATAAATCTTAAGCCAATCTGCAAAATTTGAAATTAATAATTCAATGTTTAGCTAGGTCAATAATTCTTCTAAATCTAGTAGCCATAGCCTGAGGAAATGGCGACATGTCAGCTTATTAAGTTTGGTTTGGTTTGGTTTACGGCATATAAACGTCAATAGGTTATTTAATGCCGAAAACGTTATTGCTGGTAATATTTTGATAGGATGATTTCATCTTCGTAAAAGTTTTAAATTACTCATTTTGTTCGAACAAGATAAAATCTACACACTAACAGTATATGGTTTGGTTTGGTTTACGCCATATCAATCTCAAAAGGGTATTTAATGCCGACAATTATTATTGCTGGTAATATTTTGATACGATGGTTTTGTTTCGTAAAATTTTTAAAATACTCATTTTGTTCACACAAGATCAAAATTTACACACTAACAGTATATGGTTTGGGTTGGTTTGGTTTACGGCATATCAACCACAATAGGTTAATTAAAGCCGAAAATCTTTGTTGCTGGTAATATTTCGTTTTCTTAAAAATCTATTTCTGGTAATATTTTTCCTTCAAAAATGCATTACTGCTAATAATTTGTTTTTCAAAAATGTATTGATAATAATATTTATTTTTTTTAAATTGTTGGTAATATTTTTTCAAAAATGTATTGATGATAACATTTTTTTTATTTTTACAAAGCATTTCTAGTATTAAAAATTATAGTTACATATTCAGAAAGTTTTTACACAAGTTCCGAGGTTAACTATTTGCACATAGCTTGGACCCTAACAGGTGCTACCACACCAGGTAAGGCCGGACCTAGGAATACCGGCAATTAAGAAGTGGTCTCACGCTACTCAAAACCTTATGATCAGAGGCCTTGCTACTGGATGTAGTTTATCGTCATACCCAGGATTGTCAGCTTTTTAAGAAACACCAATATATATATATATATATATATATATATATATATATATATGTATTAGTTCATCCCATAAGTTCTCTCCGAATTTTAAGTTTTTGTTAAAATGAACGAAATTTTAAGAGTTTTTTTATAATGTCTAATGGAGCTGAACGACATTTTTATGTTCAGATGTATTTAAACTGATCAAATTTTATTTCAGAGAAAAATAAAATACAATTTTGTTTGATTAAAACCCTGCTAACATGGAAGTACCCAAGAATCATTTGAGGCACATAATGCTTTATGAGTTCAAGAAAGGAAACTCAGCTGCCGAAGCGGCTAGAAACATTCACTCAGTTTATGGAAAGGAATGTGTGAATGAAAGAACTTGCAGAAGATGGTATGCAAAATTCAGAGGTGGAGATTTCACCCTTGAAGATGAATATCGAACCTGACGTCCAGTTGAGTTTGATGAAAAACTTCTTGACGCAGCCCTTGAAGACAATCCTGCTTTATCAGTAGAGGAATTGGCAGTGGTTCTCGGTTCAAACCAAACAACTGTTCATCGTCATCTTCAACAACTCGCAGTCGACAAGATGTGATTTAATTTTTTTTCATAAAATGGTTGTGCCTATATAATTAAAAATCCATTCATCAGTCCTTCGTTAGGTGCATTTTATTCACTCTAATATTATATCAGTTATTCAACGACAGGCTGTGGTATATAGACCGCGTCTTCACCTCCACATTTACGAAAGTTTGCCTCTACATTCTCTATTTGCGGTGTTTGAGTTACCTCCCAGAATTACCTTGGTCAGTTGAATATTTATCCAGGTCAACCACGTATATTCCCTACACCTGTAAATTGTCTGCTTGACGGAGGTAACATATCAGCGTATTTAGGGGGCTGGATTGAAAGTAAGCCAAATGACTGAAGAACATGTCTATTTTTTTCTATTGAGTGATTTGTGGGCAGAGTCTCTTAGCGTTTAATATTAAGGAATCGTTTTTTGGCGGGAAAGCAAGTTCGCCTCAAGCAACGCGGTAAAACTACTTAGCTACATGTAGTTACTAAGTATAAAATATTTAGAAAACAGATACGTTACTAAGGAGCATATAGTAAGGAATAGTTATCAGGAGTATAGTAGAAAGCGATTTACTATTGCATTTACATTTTTAAACATTAACTTTGAATGTAAATCATAGATACCTTCAGTGGTTACCCGTTTTAGAAATGATATCAGTGTCGACATTTTTTGTAAAAGCGTCGTTAGTGGCTTAAAGCAATAGGTCGAATTTTATTGTCGAAATATGTTTAAAACGTTTGGGATATTTAATACAATAATTATATGTTAATTATTTAAAATGTTTGAGAACAGACAATTATGTACATGAAAATAACAGAGAAAAAAACACTAACCATTTTAAATTGATCGCCTTGAAAATGATTTCCTTTGACGATTAATTTAATATTGACAAAATAAACGAATGACATTTAAAGTAAAATGACAATTAGAATTCGTTACAAAAGAAAACAAGATCCCCCCTAAGGCGGACTTTATAATGAAATATTTAATTCCACGTGAAAATGAATTGTTTCTCTATAAGATTGCGAAAAATAGATGATATTTTGAATGAGATCTTTTACTATATTATTTAGTGAAATATATTTCAATGCATTTTCTCCAACATTCTTATTGTACGTGAGTGTCCATATATCTTTACAAATTTCTATCTTTTGTAGCGTTGATTAATGTTTATCTTTCTAATATATATCCCACTCTCTCTGCTGCCATCGATTTACGAGATATTGTTGGTTGGTTAATTGCTGTATAGTTATGTCGTTCTTGATTTCCATATGGTGTCAAAGTCTAGAAGATCTATTTATGTGCCAGATTCTAAGCTGAAACCGCTTGTTTCAAATTTCATTAAAGCTTGCTCATTTCTAACACTCTCTGTGTCATTGATTGCACTTGGATTAAGAACCAGATGTCTATTTTCCCGAATCTTCTCTATGTCAATTATCAAATTACATGAATATATGATAACTGATATTACATTGCATTTCAGCGATCTTTTATTGGTTCATAGCAGCATGTCACTCTTTGCCATTACTTCATTTCGATATTGAAAGTATTTTCAAGCACCGCTGAAAATGTCAGATATAGACGTCTCTTCTACTCCAATAGCTTCATGTCTCGCACATCTCGCTTGTGGAACTCCCTTCCTTATTCTTGTTTCCCTGACAAATATAATCGCCAACTATTTAAGTGTAACGTCAATCGACATCTCCAGTTGCCTTTATCTATACACTTCCCTTCTCCACTTGATCCCCCCTTTCATTCCTATCTGCTCTCGCTCCAAATCTTCTGTAACCCCCTTGCCTTGATCCATCCACTATCTTTCTCCACATCCTCTCCTTTAACACTCCTATCTGCTCTTCCTTCAAACCTTCTGTAACCCCTTGCGTGCTAGTGTCTTCCAGCCTTGCTTGGGGTGAAAAGCTTCAAAAAATAAAGATATAAAAATCTGTATTTGCTTTATGTTTGCCATTTCGAGTTTAGGGCTCGCGTCTTGGATTCTTCGTCTTGGTAGCAACTATAAAGTCTGACTTCTTGCCATTTACTGTTAATCATTTCTTTTTGGTTTTAATAACTATATTTTAGGAGTTTCTTCAGTTTTATTTCAGAGTCTCCTAGCAACATGTTGCGTCTGCGTATTTTCTGTTGTTGACAATAGTAAAATAAACATATTGAAAAGATATTTGACTGTAACAGCTAATTTAATGACAAATAAAATGAATAGTATTTCATATACATATGTATAACATGTATACACACTTATAAATATATGTAAAATGTACAAACACGCGCAAGTGCATTCGCGCGCACACAGAGATATACACACATTGACTAAGCATAAAATTGGTTCGTCTTGACGCCTTTAGGCATTAAGAGTAGATCCTACTAATTGAATTATATTTTAATATGGGTTGGATTATATTTTAATATGTGTTTGTTTATAAAGTTTAGTCAATTTCAGTTTGGTAATTTTTTTTTTAGGTTTTTATCACTTCTGTCATTCCATATTTTGAAAATAGAAGATAGAATGTTGTAAGAATCTGTACGCTATTTTCTGTAGATGATCTACCAAACAGTTTCTATACGCTTTCATCTTATTAAGTTGATTTATATTTAAGTAAAATAAATGAAATGGAAATTACTGTCAAACACGTTACGTTAAGCTTTTAATACTTTGAATGTGTGTGTGTGTGTGTTTAAATCTCAATATTCAGTTAAAATTTTAAGAAAATATTTAAAACTCACAATTATCCGCAAGAGAGCTCCACATGTGAGAAGTACGATAGAATATAATATTAGCGCGGAACTATCATTCTCGCAATAAAAATATGTAACGTATCTCTTTATCTAGGACAGCCCTTAAATCCACAAAGTCCAGGAACCGATCAGGAAGGCACATTAGAACAATCAACATGAATATATTTTAGAAAGGGCACAGTGAAATTAACTTAGGTCGGTGTGGAATTTAGTGAAGCCGAGATGTTAGGTGTAGATATATAACACTGCAGATATATTACTGAATCAGGAAATATGATGCAGAAACAACAGAGGAGATATGGCAGCAATATTCGATGTGAGTTAAAATGCTTGACTTCAAAATGTAAATGAGAGATTATGTCGGGAAAAAATGACTAGTAAGAAAATGAATCGATAATTCCTAGCAACAGACATAATAATTGATTGAACGTAATCGTTTGCCTTGTTATCATTGGAATATGTGGAATCTAGAAGTCCCAGTGAATCTCTGTGCTGAGGATTGCCAGGAGACATGCTGATGAATGTTAGACATGTTTCATAATGAGCAAATCTTTGGAGTTTTTTTGGAAGCTCTTCCCACGAACAAAAGTTTTTTTGGATTTCTGAAAATTATGATTGTTTTATTAAGTACCGTAAGATTTGTTTCTTTAAAGAAAAACTTACCGTAATTGTGAAATGAAAATAAAAGAGTAATATTTTTTTAATAGAAGATGTAAGTGATAACTTATTGTATATACATATTTACAACCTGAAACACCCAGTCGATGATCCTGACAGACATACAATGTGGCGAACAGATTCCATATTTTGAGGGCAAACTGTAATTCTTGCAGAGATTTAGAAGCTAAAATGCGACTAGTTTCACTTTGAATTTGCTAACAACTCAAGGTATTTTTCCAAAGAATACTATCATTTTTGTAACTAATTATTTTATAATAAAAACGTTGCTTTACGAATTGAAAAGCTACATATAACGTTCTTCAAAAAAAGATACAATTAGTGTATATCTCCACCATGTTTGTATTTTCACAACCTTTGTCATAAAACGAAAGAATATGAATTGGAGAAAAATTGATATAAAGTTGTTGGTGAAATGAATCTAAATATTAATTCTGTATAAAGGACAAATGATTGTTGAATGAAAAAAATGAAATATTCTAAATTAATTGAAATCAAAAGAAAAAAGGAATCTTAAATTAAGCAGATCTCAAAGCATATGTAAATTTGAATATCTAGGGAGATATAACACGACCAATTTAACAATATTTATCACTGTCTAATGCAGACAATGAAGAAACTTCGATATTAACAATTTAATGGCCAGTCTTTTATGAATAACAGATTTGATCGCTACGTGATTCGTCTGGGAATCATAAAAGAAAGAATTTATTAGAAATGTTCCTTCCACTCTAAGCAGGACACTCAAAGTGACAAAGATTCTTTAATGTACAATATTAATATTCGATTCCCTGAAGAGTTTAACCTAATATATATATATATATATATATATATATATATATATATATATATATATATATATATATATATATATTCTTAGATTCTTGTATCATTTGAAAGAGGTATACATCCATCCCCAATAATGGGTTATGCAATACAGATATATTAAACATTGTTATTTTTCAAAAAGAGTTAATGCATTATTCCCTCACAAAAAGTCTTCTTAAAATGTTAAATAATTTTGGCTTTGAAAAACCCGCAATAATGTAACAATCATTCAAATCAATCCATACAATTATACACACACACACACACACACACACATATATATATATATATATATATATATATATATATATATATATATATATATATATATATATATATATATGAATGAAACTTTATACGTTATATTTTTTTAGTAGATGAAAGTATTAGTGTAGGCGCTTGTTTTATTTATTTATTTATTTTTATTTTTGTCTCCCGGCCTGAATGTTTGAGTAAAGAAAAACTTGAAATCTCTGGCTGGATTACAGTCTGTGTCTCTCAAGTCAGAGTGCGCTACCGGTCAGCCCACACACCTTGTCGAACTTGACCAAAAAAGAGTAGTGTATTAGACGATGCCAAATTAATACCTTCAAGCGAAATTTCTCCCGTCATAGAATTTCTTGTTGTTCAGAATATCTGCACAGTTGGCTATGCAAACGTCAAGATAAATAATGTTTGAATGGATAATTTTTTATTAATTCGACTCATTTTTAATTACTTCAAAAATTATTTTCAGTGTCTACTCGTATTTGAGTAGCCGATCCATTTATTTATTAAACAATATATTTTGGACTACCTTCCAGAATGTTCGAGAAATCTCACTGGCAGGTTTTGAAACTGCGCTCCTCATGACAGTGGGGACATCCATACATATCATAACTTCTACGTGCAATTAAAATTTTAATTCTAGGAACTTCAACAGATGATGTGGTAAAATCAGTTTGTTTACATGCACACACACACATAAACACACACACACACACACACACACACACACATATATATATATATATATATATATATATATATATATATATATACATACACGGTGATTGAAAAGTAACTCCCTATTTGATATATAATGGAATCTCCCTTTTAACTATAAAGTTTACAAGACCGCAGAGTTCATCTCAAATATAACAGGCGGTTACTTTTCCATCACCCTGTACATTCATGCGTGTTTGCCTGTGTCAATTATCCGAAAATTATACCGGCCGATAGCAATGTTGTCTTCCTCCCATTCAAGCCATTCAAAGTTAAACCACACTCAATTATCTCGTCATCCCTTCCAATTTTCAAAAATGTCAGCGAGTTGTTATTTCATGATCGCATTAAATTACTTGATGGAATTCAATGTCAAATTTAAGCTGCGGAACCATCCAAGTCCTCAATGTATGTAATGCTGTCACTGTGATTTATATACTCAAACAGGAGACAAGGACATACGTGAATGCGCAGTTATTTCCTCTTTCCCTGTTAGCAAAGTTGCACGGAAGTAGCAGCCGTCTTTTCGAAATATACCAAATGCCTGTTTAAACTACAGGCTTGCTACATACAAGCAATATATATATTTTAATATATTTTTTAATGGCTCTTGCATTGGCGCTACAGAGAGTTGGCACTAAATTAACACATTTGGTGTGGCTCCCTGTTAATATGCAATAAACAATATATATATATATATATATATATATATATATATATATATATATATATATATATATATATATATATATATATACTCGTCGATGATAATTCATAGTTTCGCCACTACCATTTATCGAGGTTGCTGAATCGTCTTTTAATTGGTGAAATTTGACATCTGTCCTGTTCTTTCTTTGTGCTTCTCACTCTCCCGCCACTTTTAAAATCCTCGATCCACTCATAAACACTTCTACGTGGTAGTGCACTGTTGTCGTATTGTGTTAAAAGGCTCCGGTGAATTTCAGCTCATGTCATGATGTTGGACTAGATATATTGAATCACAAGTCTTTGTTCCTCCGTGGTGCACACTGACAATGGTACGGCCATTTTTGTTCTGTAACAGTAGCAAGAAAACTGGCCGGATTCAACTCAAAATTCCATTACGGAAGGAATTGTGCTAAACCAAAATAAATGATATTGCAAAAGAGAGGATAACTTTTTTTAACGCTGCAATTGCACGTTTCATACTTAAAGCGACCACCATTCTATGTGTGTTGTATGTGTGCGTCTGTGTCTTAGAAGAGGCATGGAACTGTCCCTTCTTCCGATAGAAATAGAAATTTTATTGATTAAGCTAATTGTTATCTTCAAAAGGTTGTTATGCAATAGACACTCGCTAAATTAATATATTCATAAAATCCAATAATTTTCCGGCTTAGAATTAAATCCGATATGTTCATCAACCGTAAAAATCAAAAAAACAAAACGATCAACTATATATATATATATATATATATATATATATATATATATATATATATATACATATATATATATATATGTGTATATATATATATACATATGTTTATATACATATATATATATATACATATAACTATATATATATATATATATACATATAACTATATACATATATATACATATATATATATATAACTATATACATATATATATATATACACATTTACTAAGCCGAAATTCTGATCTTTATAAATATCGGACTATCAGTTTTCTAATCATTTTTGGCAAAATACAAGAGGCGCCGAACATCTCTGAATTCGTAACATCTCTCAGTACGCAGGGCCTACATTCAGATAAGCAATATCGTTTTTCCTTCTCTAGATCAACTTCTTATGTATTATAGGTTACTGTTGACAGTATCTAGCAAGCTTTACATAAGACGGTTGAAACTCGGACTGTTGCTTTAGTTATCTCGAAGAGATTTAACAGGTTTTCGCATACTGGACTTCTTTACAAATTGGAATGTTATGGTATTTCTGGAAGAACGTTTGAACAGATTCATTCATTTTAATCAAATCGCAAAATGACATATGATTTTTGAACGTTCAATCTTCCAGATATATTTGCCTTAATATATGTGCTCCACACGACTCTATCCTTGCTGGTACGTTGTGCCTAATTTTCCTTAACGACCTTCTTGATATCATCAAGTTATCAACTCGCGATCTATACTGTTAATACAACAATTTATACATGTTATAATAGTGTGTCTGATTGGTTTGATAAGGTTACATTATCAGATGAGATCAAAATTTACCTACAATATGTTGTTAATTAGGATAAGTTATGGCGCCTTAATTTTAACGCCAATAAATCGAAACTGCTGTCTTTTTAATTTTCTGCACTCAGCATTGCTGATGATAACCTCAAGATTGAGTGATTCCGTGTACAGATATGGAATAACATTCTCCAATGACCTGAAAGGAAAATATACTGAATCAATTGTTAGATATACTTCTCGGAAGTTAGTTCCCTGCGTTGTGCTCGAACATTTTTCCTTGCCAGGAACCATCATACGTATTTATTTTTCTACCATTCGTCCATGATCTAAATATTACTGCCACGGCTGCTTTCGTTCTTATGGTATGTATTTTGAAATATTTAAAATGCAAACAATATCTGCAATTTTTGTCATGCCATATCTGGCATATCGCCTTCAAACATTGTCAGTAATGAATCATAGTTTCCCTGTGCCTTTTATATAAAAAAAAATATTGGCAATTTTGCTGATGCAGATTTTTCAGAGCCAGCTAAAATGTTTGCGCTTTACTTGTTTGGCTAAAAGGTCTGGTTCTTTTACAAGTGAAATCTAATCAAAAGTTCTATGGTAAATTTCTTTTTTCGGACATCTAGCTTGTGAGAATCTCTTCCGTATTTTTAATTGTCAGATAATTTAGTCTTCTAAATTTTAAATGCAATGCCAAACGTTAAATCTCATCTATTCTTGAAATACATTTATAAAAAGAATCAGTAGTGATAATCAGTGATGTTGCACTGGCTTCATTACGAATGCCAGGTATTCCAACATTAGATCCGTTCTAACATGTACCCTTACCTGTTGACAAGTCGGCTCTCCTCATAATTCGCTCCACCATGTACATGTAAAACAATATATTGATTATTGTAAAAAATACAATAATTTTTGCACAAGGCCAAAGTATGGTCATCGCTAGCTATAATAGTATTAGTTAATCACAATCACGATTCATTCATTCAATAATATTTATCCAGTTACAACAAGAAACCATCCGTCACCACACATTCACGAGGAACATACAAAAAACACGATGCTATAAAAACCTCATAAAAGTTAATAATATCTAACAATGATTTTCCAAGCGCAGTTTAGATGCAGCAAAAGGCCAAAAGCAGGGGCCTCCCGTGAGGATCGAACTCGTTACCCAGTCAGAGTTTTTCTCGGGAGACGAGATTTCTAACCATTACCCTCCCACCTCTAGTTGTTGCTGTACATCGAAAACAATATATCACGTGTTAGATATTACTTTTATAATGTCATCGAGATTTGCATTAGTCAATCAGATTTTGTTTTCATTACTGCATACAAGGTCTGATTTACGGGCGCTTTCCAGTTATCTCTTTCCTGCGCACGCAACGAAGATATGGTGAGTGGTTTTCTTTTAACATTTAATTAAACGTTAAAAGTTAAATTAAATTCCACACGACATTAATTGCCGTATTAAGTTATAATCTCCTTAACTTATGTCGATGCATGACTGTACGACGGCTTTAATGTAAATAAAACGAAATATTTACAAACCTGCCAATAGCCTGAACAAGTTTGTGAATTCTATTTCTCAGGCCTTTAATTTTACGGAAAGTCAACACCAACGGGGAGATATTCCGTCGTGGGGAGATCATATTAAACTTGAGTGGCATTAAATCAGTTGGATTCGAAAGCTATTTGAGGCCAACTTTCATGGTCAGCACGAAAACAAGGTATCAAAAAAATTATTGTATTCAATTAGTTCACCTATTTAAAACCCTTTGGCCTCACACCTGCTGATGCTTAAATATGGTGTTCTAAACTTTAAAAAACAGTTGGCATTAATTCCATTCAAGCCAAAATATGCAAGCTAACTTGCTTAAGAATTGGGTAGAAAAATTCACCCAACGTAAGTTTTTATGCTCTAAACCACGGGTTATTCCTTTTTGGCCATATCTTCCGTTATCCTTCTTCAGCAGCATGAGAGCTTTCTTTCAGTTGCTGCTTTTTTGTTGCTTCCACGATTCCAATATTTAATTCGTATTCATTGTTCTCTCTCCTGTAGGTGAATTAATTTGAATTATATAATATATATATATATATATATATATATATATATATATATAACACGAAGATACTTAATACTAGACTTTGATTTGGGTTCGGGTTATGGCTAAGCGCTTTCACGAATTCTGAGCACCAATATTATTTATAGCCAAATGACTTATATATAATGAAATATTATTAACGGACAGTTGTTTTACCATAATAAACTGTACTGTACGAAGAGCACGACACTGTTAATTAAAAAAATAGGTTCATAAGTAACTGTATAAAAATGCGATAAACTCTAATGCAAAACTACTACTGAAAGAAAAGAACGAACATATCGGGTTATTAAAATAACACGTATATTTTACAATTAAATTTTAATAATTAATCGATTCGTTCCCGTTTTTTACACTGATATATCTTTTCTATTTATCAAACACACGCAAGCAAATAACAGTAACACTATCTGTAATGGTTTTTGACAAATTTAAGACAGTTTATGTATTAAATCCTAACTAAATTTTATATAAATTTACGGTCTTTTCTTTTAATTCACCTCAAAATAAAGAATTATTTACTAATTTTCACCAGAAATTCTATCAGAGCTCGTTTCATCCATTGCACTCCGTTTGGAGTTTTTCTGATCTCCCCAAGTGTGTGGGGTCTACGTCCGCGCTCACACCGTTATTCATGTCAACAGTTTTTATTATAATTTTTCCAATTGTAAAAATTCATTGAATATCATCCGCACTTAGGAATTATCTTCCTGATTTTTGGAAAATTTTCATTCTTGTTGGTTGGCGTTGTTGCGTGATAAGCAAAACGAATTTTTATTTAAATTTCAAAAGATTGGCAAAATTTTAATAAGGAATTATTTAACATTCGTAATTTATTGGTGAATTTATATTTGCGATGAGTAATTTTACATTTTGGGGGTGAATTAACGAAAAAGATCCTTAATTTATATAGTCATATTGAGAACTGTATATACTAAGCAGTAAGTATTTTACACAATTTTGACAATCATTAAAATAAAGGACATCTGATCACCCAAATTATTTCTAGGTATTTGCTTCCTATAAAATAACTTGTACCTATGTTAAGTGTCGAAAAAATGTTGCCCTTTTAAGGGTAATTTTCTTAGTGTAGTTTATATGTGGCACAAAGCTGAATGTATGGCGCTTCCAGTGAGGTATGAAAGATTTTCGAAGCTCAGCTTCCAAGTGGCACATGACATAAAATATAGAACATCCAGTTACGTCTGAATAGTGAGTTCAGACCTAAGTCCTAGCGAGACCTGCTTGCGAACCATTACACCACATTGAAGAAAATTGTATTTTAATGTAAGACACGAGAATGTCTTGTTCACTTATACAATAGAATAAATCTAATTGGGCACAACATATGAGTGTCGGAGGGTAGACATTAGTTTCTCTCTGATAAAATAAAGATAGTAGAATGATTTCGGAATGACCGAGTCGAAATAGAAAATAATTCTATCGAGCCTTCGACATGGCGACTGAGTCAGTCTAGGATAGATTTAAATATCCGGTGTTTTCCCGTAAGGCATATTGTGTTTTTACAAGAGCGTAGAATGAAAACGTGAGGTCAGTACTGATTACTGAAAGCCCGCTTTCTACATTCAAGGTTGGACAATATTTTTTTGTTTGATTTTAAACTTTGGAATTTATCGTATTTTATTTTTTGCAGTCTAGTTCTTGAAAAATATTGCAGTATATCTGCAAAGGCATCGCGTAAAGATAGAAAAAACTAAATGAAAATTTCAAGTCGTAAATCGTTTTCCGCCATAAACCCATTTATCAACAATGAGAACCTTATTAAATATCTTCTACCACAGCATAGACTGGAATTAAGGATTCAGGTGCGGGGAATGTTTTTAATTCTGGAAGTGTATCCGTTTGTGTTTGGCTGAAGTTTTAATGGTCTTAACAATTACAAATGTCATATCGCAAGACTAATTCAAATTTATTGGTATGTATGCATCACAGAAATATTGAATAATTTCTTTAAAAACAGCAAGCAACGTTAAGCAAGATAGTATGAATACGCGTGTTAACGGTTTACCAAATATTTGATCACGCAGCAAGAACTGAAGCAATTCAATTTTCAAGATTGCGAATACATGCTCCAAATCTTTTTTTTTCTTCAGAGTAAGATGATAATCATATAGAAGCCTTAATATAATTGCGAAAAAAATAAGATGACCGGTGTGTCGAACATGATCAGCAGGTCAATCGAAATATCCTTGCCAAAGAAGCACCATTTATAAGAGCGGTTTAATTATGTTTGTAAAATCCAAGATGCCCATCAATTAAAACTTGTTAATAATTTTCTAAATTTAGATATTTTTCTTGAATTTTCAAATGTTAGAAATGTAACCCAGATAAAACACTATTTTAAATTCATTTAGACTTTCGCTAAAAACTTATAATTAAAAAAAGCTGGTTAATATTTTTTCAGCTTTCAGAATTTTGTTCTACATACTTCACAATTAAATTTACATCAGTGTTCTTGAAACTTTGTTCCGATAAAATATATCTAATTATTGTTATTGTATATTAAATTAGCTTCGCTTTTCTAAGTACTCGAGGTATTTTTTTAAATTCGTATTGTATAACTTGCAAACGCAGTTGAAGTAATATATTAAATTCTCGAGTCTTAATTATTTGACTTTAAGGTGAATCTTTTCGTAAAATTGCATTTCCTTTAAGATTTAATACTATTATGCTCTGGCATTTATCGATTTTTACTTACCATTCCCCATTTTTGCTTTGGTATTATTAAACCATTTCAGTTCTCTTTTCTAAATAGTTTGATACTACGCTCGAAGACGTCGTTAAGATTGCGTCAGCACGATAGTAGTTCAATTCATTTTATTCACTCCACCATGAGAAAAGTCTAGTTAAAAACTGAACTGGACTTCGGAAATTTCAACAAGTTACAAAAATTCTAGAACTATGAAATTCTGAAATAGGAATTTGGTGGGTTAATCCACCCTCCTATATTATTAAATAACTGAAAATCGTTGTCCAAATAAATTACCAATAGAACAATAACAGTGCCGCTCTTGCAACAGGGGGCTTGGCGGGGTGATGCCTCTTCCCCCAGCATTTTTGAAGTATTATTAACTATGAGGGTCTAGATAAAACCCCACTACAAAAATTACTAGGGACGCATTTTCTGGATGGGGCTGCGTCCCAACGCATATGTTTAAAAAATAACTAAAAAAAATCATGGGTTCCATTCCAGATAAAACTCAACTGCAACAGACGCAGGGCCTTAGATCCTGGATGGGAGTTAGGGGATAAGCGCCTAACTCCAACATTTTTAAATACGTATTTATTTACTATACTCTATTGTTTTCAAGCAAATAAAATCGATTTATCCAGAGTAAAGATAGTTTCTTGAATATTCTTTTCAAAATATTATTTTAATAAAAGGTCAAAGATTTATACATTTCTTTCCAAGAAGCAAAAACATATAGTCTAATTCCTATTTCAAAAATAGGAGGGGCATAGCCACCAAATCCCCACTGCTGAACGGACCTAAAATCAATCGACATTTTTTTTTCATTTTTCGTTGCCTAATTTTCCGCACACCGGACTACGACATGGCATAAGAACGCAGTTATTTTATGTTTTCTTCTTGGAGAATGATATAGAGTTTGTGTGAATAAACACAAAGTAATTCTGACAGAACAAGGCGAGATTGAATGGTCTAAGATTGTCACATGATCGAGTTTAATGTTAAAAACAGGATTTTTGCATTCTCGGCTAATAAGATTCAATTATTCGAAATTGACGATGCAGCTATCATCCGATATATTACATCGATAAACATGATCTCAAATTTCTTCCCTAATGGAGTATATTCTATTGATAAATTAAACTGTACGGAAATGAAATCCTGATATGATTGAGAAATGTGGTTGTTTTAGAACAACACATATTGATTTTTACTTTAGCTTACGTTACTGGCTGAAATATCTACGCACTTCTAATTAAAGTGCATGCATTCAAATGTGAATGTTCAGTGAGGAAAAACAGTTTCCATTGTCGTCTCTTATATGGGGTCTGATGGGTTAAGTATATGATTATTAATATATAACAATTTCTGTAGAAGAATAACCATAATTACATTTGACATTTTTTTATATAATATTTTGAGATATATTTAAGAAAATCACAGCTTTTTGATTCGTATATTGCAACCCTTGTCACCCGCGTTTTAATCTCCTCTATACGTACTCATTTTTCCCACCACCGCTCAATTCGGTAGGTTATAGTTTTTCATCTGTAGTCGATTTTGACACTTTCACTTACATGAAATACGTACATTTTCTTTCTGCATTTTTGGTGCTGTTTGAAACAATCCTTTTAAAAAACAGACATGAAATGAGAAAAACTATTATCATTAATGATTGCAATTTTCCTGATACTGGTTTGTTGGAAGTTCTTATCAAGGTCTAAGCAATAGCTAGCGTAAACGATATTTGCATTTTTCAAATTGAAAATTTGTTAGACTGTACAACTGAACGGTGATTAGGAACCACATGTTTTCCATAGATCGTGAAAGATTTCCGGTTATTTTCTAAATGTATACATTAGAATTATTTTTAAATGTTTCGAAGTATTCGGCACTATTACACTTTCGCACCCCATTGTGCGCGTTTTTTGGCCGCGATATAATTTTTTCCCCAAGAAATATTTTTTCTTGTTTATTACACGTGGCTATACTTTTTGCACTGCTTGCATACATCAATTCACGTACTTTGCTCTTTATTTCAAACCATGTACTGTGGCCGCTGTTCAACGGGTTCCTAATCAACAGATTTTACAAGACATCACATTTTTAACGATTGAATCAGTTTTACAATAATATTGATAACTGCATTGACCAGTGCCGTTAATATGGTTTGCTAGCAGTCAGTATGGACTGGATTGCTTGCAAAAGGCGTTGTAGGAAATAAACCAATTCGCAATCGGTGGACAACAGGGTTTCCGGGTGCGAAAGTGTAATAGTGGTAAAGTACTTCAATCATTGAACAGTGTTTGCGATGGGGTGTAAGAGAAGGTAATTTATTTTATGTGAATGCACGTTCATGAGAAAGTGACTGCAATTTTTACCTTTATTATTATATCTATATATTCACTCCAATAATACATCTGTGTGTGTGTGTATATATATATATATATATATATATATATATATAATGTGTTGATGTACCAAAGAATTGAAAATAATTCACCTTTTCAGATTGTTTGTATTCATAGTATTTTTCTGCATAATTTATTTTCTAATGTTAGCATAACTTATAATGAATCTGTTTGTTGATCCTGTCAGCTAAATATTTACATTTCTGATGGGACTAATATGGAGCAAGGATATATTTACATGGTCAGTAGTTTATTTGGCGTTTGTACGAAAGTGAATATTTCGTTTTTGCTCCATGCCTTAATATGTTTGGAAGTAACTTATTGTCTACATTTGTTTAGGGTGTCACCACTTTTTGGTTTCATCGGTTTATTCTTCGATAACTGATCGAAGATTAGTTTTTCAACTCTAGTTTTCTGTTCGCGATTGGTATAGTCCCTTTAAGTTCTTTTCGTTAACATTTAATTTCCCGGTTAACTTTGCAATTCATTTTTGATTAATTATTTTTTGGTCTCCTCGTTTGAAATTATTTGGATAAAATCTTCATGGAATCTTCGGTGAATCCACAAAAAAACAAAAATACTTAGATAATTTCTACATGATGTTCCGAAAAGCACGGTACAATAGACAGAAAAATTATGCTTATGAAATAACAAGGGGCAATTTGCATGACATCATCGTCCATGATTCGACAATTTTTTAAAGATATTGATACATACTGAAATATGATTCCATTTAAGACATAAAATTTAAAAGCTTATCAATGGTAATGCGACATTTGGAACACAATTTGCAATCAAGTTCTCAATTCCAATTATTCTTAAGTTTTTATTTTCAATTTTCTCATTGATTTTTCCAAGCGCACCCATGATTACAGTTATAAATTCAACAGCAAAATATAAATAGTGTAACCCGGATATAAGAGTTATGGGGACCGGATAAATCTCTTATATCAGGGTTTATCTTATATCCGGGTTTGGTCTATTTTGTTTAGGTAAGTATGGCTCTACTTTGGGACCAGAGAAAATCTCTCTTATATCCCGGTTTCTCTTATATCCGGGTTACACTGTACTTTCTTAAACGTCGAGCCAAATTCTGTTTTTTTTTTTTTTTTTTTTTTTTTTCTTCTTCATCTTTTCAGTTTTTCTGAAGTCCACATGTGAATGACATGTATAATTAGACACTTTCTTCTTTATTTATAGTTATAATGCCCGTTCTTAGTTCTCCAATTATGTTCTTTCTGAATAGAGAAATTTCATATTTTGTTATTCCTACGAACAGGCTATGGCTGTTATAACATTACATTTATATTGAAACCAAATTTAAGGCTTGCTTTTCATTGGATTCATTCTCAAATCCTGTCATAGCAAATACTCTTTTGCTTCCATCTATTAACTTTCACAGAGAATGCTGTTAACCATCTTATTAAATTATAATAATAACCACGTAGAAATTAATGTATTGCAGAGATGAAGCACTAAACTTAGATACATAATATAAAACCTGTTAAAACTAAATAGCTGGATTTGCTTAATTTGTTTCCTTTTGTGTTCAATAGTAATACTATTTTGCATATGCAGTAATATTTAATGCTATAGTGAATGTGCTTTCGTAATATATTGCGATGGAGGATTCTCAGATTATTTTTGTCGTTGGTGGTTAAATTTACGTAGCTAATGCTAACATTAGGGCATGATTTAAACAGCACGTGCGTAAATGTAGTGAAAACAAATTCTTTCAGGGTGCACTGCTTAAATGAAGGTGCGTCTAATATGCGCGTGAATGTTATTGCTGTCAAATACGGTTAACATGGCTTGACCTCAAGCGGTACAGCAATACGCTGTGACTGCCATTTGAATGCATGTTTTAAATATAAAATTAATTCGAGCTTTAAATAGTTTTAAACACAAGATTTTTTTCCTTTCATTTTATCCATTCATGATATTGAAAAGGGCTAGAAGGCGTTCCAAAATATCTTAGGCGATTTGCAAATCATAATGCAGTCATCAAGTGATTCTGAAACCTATATAATTTTATTATGCAGCATATAGCAAAAATAAGCTGATCATATATTTTGTAATAAACATTGTAATATATAAGCATTCCATTATGTTACCAACTGAATGTAATCGATTTGAAGAATAAAAATGAATACTAATGATTAAACAATAACATATTTGTTTAATGGAATCCCATATCAATAAATCTCTAACAGCTATACTCGAATAACACGGTATAAAAGCAGTTATTTCCTTAAAGTATGTATTTTATATTAATTTAATGAGGTTAAGTAGCATTCTGATTATAGATAAAATAAATTCATAATTATTTGAAGACCGATGGATTTACAATCACATAATCCGTCCCAAAAGTCCATTCGGGACAAATAGTGATTACCACGTGTATATTGACAATCCTTACGAGTATACTAAGGATTATATATATATATATATATATATATATGTATATATATATATATATATATATAATCAACTTAAATATTATTTTTAGTAGGTATATATATAATTTTGGATTTTATTGTGTATTAATATTTCCTCTGTAATAATAAATAATTGTAAACGTACAATTTAAATATTGACGCGGACCTTAACCAGGCATATTACTTTGCCTGAACAATAGGAAATCTCGGAAATACACGAAGATTTCGATCACTGGATATAATATTCAATATGGATCTAGTCTATTACGAAAATGTGATTGTGAAATTTCATACACACTAATATATATAAGCGGGAAAATTTATTCTCTTGAAAGTTTCAGTAGTCAAATGTTTTAACACGTTAAAATCCATTCAGCATAAGTCAACGATTATTTTTCGAACTATTAGTGTTATTGTTTTCAAAAACATAATCTATAGTTTAACGGGGCTATGTTCGGCGTATACTTTCCTACAGACGTATTGCCATAACAATGCGATAATTCGAAATTCTGATTATGAATTCCGACGCGAATAGATAATGGTTTAATTTTTATAATACTGTTTATATATATATATTGTGTGTGTATTTAGGCAGCATTTTTCATTCATACATGTTTCATTAAATAATATAGATAAATATATATATCTTGTTCATGTATTGCTTAATATATTGTGTAATTGTCATCTTTGATAATGGCTTATGTAAGCCGAAAGCTTAGATTGGATTAAAAATATGTATCAATATTGTGATTTTATTTCATTGTTTAATGATAATGTTATTAAGCTTATCAGACGATATGAAAAGAACTTACATAAAATATATAGACAACACTTATCTATATTATTTAATGAAACATGTATATATATATAAATAAAATTTAATAAATAAATGCAAATAAAACAAATTATAATCAGAGACGTGATTATAATCATCCAAGCCAATTCTGGAAAAAAATGGTAATTTTTTTTTAAGTAAAGGATTTCTATTTATTCGAATAACTTTTATCACTTCAAATGTTATTTTTGGAAGAGATCTATTTAAGTAGACCCGTTCATGTAACTATGAATCAGTATATTTATTTTTCTTGTCTACAGGCCTGAATCTTCGATATATCACAAAAAGATAGATCTGCCAGACAGCGCAACTTTGTTTAATAAGATTTCTCGAACATCCAGAGCGGTCGACAAGAACAAATAAATTTACTGTTGAATAAATAAACGGGACATTTATTAAAATACGAGTAGGCACAAAAATAGCATTTAAATTCATAAAAATATATATTTGAATGGCCTTAAAATATGTTTTACGGAATCCACATTATAACCCAAGTTTTTTTTGCGGGTTCTCTATTCTTTTTTTAATACACACTTTTCTCTCGTTGGAACAACTATAACATGACCCTTTTATTTACTCTCTCTCTCTCTCTTTTATATATATATATATATATATATATATATATATATAGGTGTGTGTGTGTGAAGATGTGTTTGGGGTCATGACGTATACATACTACTCTTATAATATCCTATTTTGAGACTAGCAGTAAGCATAATTATTTCATGCTGGCTATAAACTAAATCAGGACGCAATGTCTTTGTTCGGGAGATTGGATTTTCTGGGTGAGTGTTGAATCGCCTCTTACTGCTGATGTTCCTATGTCCATCATGACACCCGGTGCTAGAATATTTTAGAGTCGCAGCTATTGTGTATAATAGTGTGCAACTTCAAACAAATATAAATTACATTTTTATAAGAAAATGAGTAGCTATAGAGTTTTGTAGCATAATGACTCTCTGCAGTACTAAAAAGTTATAAAAATACATTTTTTTAATAAAATTACAAACAATCGATTTTCTGATATCGAAACAACATATCTGAAAAACAAAAAGAGTTTAAACTGAAACTATAACATATAGTACTTGAAAGCTTAAAATTATTTACAAAATATTTTGATATCGGCATTAAATAACCCATAGATATAGGTATGCCACTAAACAAAATCAATCGACGAACACCCTGTATCGTGTATATGTATGCTGTCTGTGTTTAGTTTTAATGGCGTTTTTCTTTTTGGTATTTCTGAGAGGGTAGACATGTATGTATGTATATAAAAATGCTGCATATTTCCTAGTATAATATTTAACTGTTTTGGTTTGCGTACACTAGAAAGAAATATTTGCAGATTTTCGTTTTGGTTTCTAATAAAATTGCAACTTTTATCACCCATTTAGCAATATCAAAGTTTGCTTCGGTAACATAGTAATATAATTAGTGTCCAAATTGTTGTTTGAACGGACGAAATTATTTTCAGCTCGGCTTTGATTGAAATATAGGTCAGGTGATATTATAGCCTGTTAGTAAATGAGATTTTCTCTGTTGAAAATTGTGAAAGATGCATATTTTTTCTACCTCCTTTAAGTGACATTGACGCTTAAATTTATTAAACATTATGAATATGGATTTCGTATAAGTACTTATGACTTCAAAGTTCGTATTATTTTATTTGTTTGTTACTAATGCTCGGTTGTCTAAGATGAAAATATATCATTTCTATCCTGTTATACAGAAAGTAACAAATAGAAAATAATGTATTTATTTGGTCTGCATCGTTATCGCCGAGACGTTTGATTACAGACGAAAAATAAATCATCACTTATATCATTGTCTTGATTATTAGTTCATATTTTTGTTAAGATTCGGTCAAAAATAGATTAAAAGCCTTTCGTAAAGAAAAGGAAATCATTACTACTATTCCCAACTCTGTGCCGCTAACAAAATTTCAGCTCTCGAGTATTGCAGCTATATACCGAACTGCGTTCGTGGTAGCTGATAGAATGGACGAGTATAATTTGCTCTGTGGAGTCTGCGCAAGTTGAATTAGTTTGTAAAAATGAATTATTTACTGATTATATAAACAAATAGACGTTATGTTCCCGCGTCGGAGAGATGAGCAAAAAAAAAAAAAATTGCTAACTTAATGAAAAATATTAATTCTCTCATATATTAGAAAACATAGAATATATTTCATATATATGAGAAAAGTTAAGAGAAAATAATACTTAAGTTTTAGCCTACGCGTTACGTCGTCTGACGGACTTTATGACGGCAAATGTGATGCTTTTATTTTGCAACAAGTATATATTTGTCAGTTACACGAAATCTTAAAATTTAAGAACTCTCATAAATATTCATCAGGTTTGCTGCAAGGGTTAGCTGTCAGAAATTAGATTACGTCATATAGCATCTTCAAAACTGTTCAGCTAGCCGTGAACGCAGAATGTGCTTTACAGATCATTGCTGGCGTGAAAAACAATAACTTGCTAATGATCTACTGCTTTGTACACCTAGCTATGGCATAATAGCTACATTGACAAAATATGATATGACGCAGGATGACTCTGTAATATCCAACCGACATTGACGCAGGACCGCGATGGTTGAACTGATATAGTCATGAATGTTAAACTACCTCAACATAATAAAATAACAATCTTTTGTTAGATGTGGCACAAGAATGTTGTTATTGGCCAAGTAGCGAATATATTAATCGGACGTAACGGATCGTTTGTGGAATTCTTCCTAAGCATGACACTAAATCACATACATATATATATATAATGCGAAAGAGATTAGTCGTAAAGTTGGCTCTATAGAGAATTTTAATTTTCTAAAAATAAAATGAAATATAATATATAGGAATTTTATGGAGTTTGAAAACACTGTTAGACTTAATCTTTTTATTGTGCAGGCTTTAAACATCGTCATTGCAGTCCGCCATAGTGCATGTCCACAAACAGCCCTCTCCTTTTTTTAACCTTATCACAATGACATCTAATTAGACAAGCACTCTATTATTTCCACATTCTTTAAGTGACAATCGATGACTTTTTATTCTATCCACAGTCTTCTCAAAGACACTGCAGAGATACGCAAATTAGCTCCGTGTTCTTTGACCAAAACTTACAAATGAAAATACACCCTATATGTTGCGTTCCGTGATTTCCAGCGAAATGGAAAAGAAGAAAATGTCGTCTGACTGGCAAATATTTCATCCCCGTTTTATTTATTTTATCTCTTTTTTTTCTTTCTTTTTTTACTTTGAATAGTGTCGTATTTTCGTGAAAGTTCTTTGTTTGCTTTTTATTTGTCTTAATGTGCAATGACTGAGGGAAAACTTAGCGGAGAATAAAGAGTTCTAAGTCAGTAGCAAAAACAAATTAGAAGATCTGTATCAAAACTGGATCGATGGATGCTGGGCAATTTGATTGTTTATTTATTTTTGTCGCTCTGGTATTTCTGTTGTGTACTGGATATTCTTGTTTTTTTTATTGGGGGGGGGGCTTATGCACCGAGCTGACATATGTGGTATTTCTAAAGTTTTTGTCAAGCAGGTAAGATTGCCTGGTATTTTTTTCTCCCATTGTAGTAATATATACTAGTCTCTCGTAAATGATGCAAGTTAACCTAAATAGAATCACGTGAGTAGCCACTGACAAACACGAAAATCATTATACGGAAAATAAAATCGAATATTGACTTTAAATCCATCTGGCAGAGGTATTGATTCACCTCACACACACACACACACACACACACACACACTCGCATATATATATATATATATATATATATATATATATATATATATATATGTATGATTAGTGTAGACCGAAGTAAATTTCAATAACTTAAAAACACTATTATTAAGAGTGCTCAATACAGAGCAGATTAAATACTATTTATTCAAAACTTATAACAAACATATTATAACATCACTTCAAAAATAGCCATTTTGTTTCAACACATCTGCTGTCTTGTCAAGTGATGTTGTTGATTGCAGAATAAAGAAATTTAAAAAGATTAAATTCAAGCAACCCCCCTCAATAGGGAAAACATTGTTACGTAAGTTACAATGATCAATCTAAATATAAGTATTTGATAATTCAAAATTTATCTTTAGATACAATTTATTAATGCTTTAATAATAAATTAAAACAAAATTAGAAATCATTCTAACAGATTGATTTATTTTTTTAATTTTTTTTAAAAATTTTACTATAAACATAAACTAAAATTACCAATTATAAAATTAACATTGCATTAAGTTTAAAATGGATTATTCGAAGAAGGAACGCAGGATAGTATATATATATTTTATGTATTGTTTGAATCGAAAGGACAAATTTTCAGTTAGAGCAAACGCTAATCTAAGAAGATTCAAACATCGTAACATCTTAGATACAATTAAAGGGATCTGAATTAAGATGATGTGGGCAGGTGAAGGAGTTTCACAGATGACAGGACAGACACTATAACATCGTAATACAGAAACACACACGTATATATATATATATATATATATATATATATATATATATATATAATTGTTAATATTTACATAAATTTAAGAAACTTACCGCACATAAAAATTTATTTTTTTCAGCATACTTATGTTCTTCCATTTTGTAGGATTAAGAATAAAGAAATTTTACCCAAATTTTCGTTCACATCTTCAACCATTTTCAAATGGGTGTTACTTTCCCTCATGTTATGACTGTTTTACTTGTATTTTAATTTTGTATATTTTCTTACTCCTAAAAAATGGAAAATCTTAATGATGCTGGAAACACCTAAAAAAAAGAATTCTCCATTGTCTACCGTATTTAACGAAATATATTTTTAAAAGAATTTTGCTGTCCAAATATATATATATATATATATATATATATATATATATATATATAATATAATATAACATAGGAATATAGAAAAATGCAGAGAAAATTATGATGAACGATACCTTTATATCTTCGGAGCTGCCGACAGAAATCGGAAGCAGTTTATATCGAGGAAAAGTTACCGACATCATGATGTAGGTCATTGAGTGAAGATATTCTAATAATTTGGATTTTAAAAAATAGCAACTCATTAGACTCTCTATATGTTGCTTATTCATGATTATGCTTAACAAATACTTCTGGAGCCATGTTGGATTTAAATAGACATTGTCTTTGGTGCATTGTAAAATATTTACCCTACTTACATCGATTTTTCTATTGCAACATATGTAAATACCTTGATAATAATTCAAGTGCATTTTTGTAGCCTGCGAATTGTCCAAAATATTATTTTCGATTTTTCATATGAATTTCGGATTATTATAAGGAAATAGTCTTTGGAATCTTTCTCTCGATTAATGTTGATCGTTCTTCTGAAAATAACAGAAATAACAATATAAAAGCATATATTTTGAATTTCAATTCATGTTCCACAAAAAATATCAGACACGAGACTCCAACCCAATCGCACACATGCACCAACTTTCCTTCCTGCTTTTAAAAAAATAATTTTTTGCTTCTAAAAAAATGTTATTTTACTGGATACCATGACGCACTGATTTCTTTTTTCTGTTCATAACAATCGGATTCCGTCGACCGGCCAACATACTCGAGAAACTTAGCGAATATACTCGATTATAGTGCAAGTTTGATCGTTTTTTTTTGTGGGGGGGGGTTGAGCAAATATTACAGAATTGCACCAAACACCGGTAATGTTTTTGGAAGGTGTTAAAATCCTGCCTTTTCGGTAACCAGTCGAATGATACACAGCTAAATGATTTATGGGGGGTTTAATATCCATAGAAAAAAAATCGGAGGTCAGTCTATAAAGTAGTCAGCTTATAAAGGAGTATATACGATAGTCAAATGTGCTCTCAGGAATATTTCGAATACGGGTCCATTACTCTTTACGGCACTATTTATAAGATGCAAGTTGATCAATCCAGTTTTGAAAATGATTTACAATTATGCACTGATATATTCTACATTAGAACTTTTTATTAAGGAGCGATTCTTCTCCAATATTTTTCATTCACTTAGCATAAATACTGACAGTTTTAAACACGTACCTTATCACAAAGTATATTTAAGTATCTATAATTCAACTAAGAACTTTAATTCAAATAAGATCTGGGCTGTCAAATGTTTATTGGATATTTTTCGATTTTTAACTACATTTTTGTACATCTTTTTTGCGAATTATCGAACAGTTCTTACTCTTTTGTTTCGTTTTTTTTATTTAGCTAATTTCAAGAGTCTAAAGATTGAGATGTTAGATGTATAATTGAAAATATCGTCCTGGCAATATCCGCTAATGTTTGGAATGCAATGTTTTAATTATAATTTTATCCTATAAAGTGTGGCATCGTCATTCTCAGAATTTGCATTCTGAAATGCATTTTTTCGTTAAAGTACGTCTTGATATATTTTTCGCTATAATTCTAAGATATAATTTACAAAGAAAAATTGTTTAACAGAATGAATCATCTTACGTTCTGTATATTTCCCCGTATAAGGCGACAAATACATCAGTCAAGCACAAAAATCTATAAATTTTAGTGATATTTTCTTGTAACCATCGTGTACGTCGGTCGACATAGACCAATATAATGAAAGTGTAAATATTTGATGAACCCTTTGCATCATATGGTGATAATCAGAATAATTTTGAAGGGTTTTCCGTATGGATGTGGATGACTTATGTTTTTGTTTTATTCTGAAAAGAGAATAATGATTTGCTTTTTAAATGTTGTTTAACACTGCAAAATGCCTTATTTTTCTTAAAATAAAGCTAATATATTATATTAAATGTTTAACACCACAATGATAATTAGTTATAATTAGAAATATAGATTGTATTTAATCCTAAATGTTGATGTATAACACTAAAATAATGATAATGGGGAACGTTTCCAAAATGTTGTATAATCGTCTCTTGAATTTCGTTTTAATATGAAGTGAAAATGTAAAAGTAGTTTTATTACATTTATAACTGTATTCCAGCATTATTTGAATTGTTTCAAATAGAAATCTTTACATCGGTAGTAACCATACCGAAAGAGGTGTTAGCCTACGGCGATACGAGTCCACCTATTCCATTTACATTAGGACCACTTTCGTAAACTATTCTTTGTTGACTATTTCATTAATAAATAATTACGTGCAACTGAGGAGTAGTCGAGAAATAGATACTAGTAAAACATGGATGCCAGTCTCGGAGGATACGCTACGATAATTCGTTGAAAGGATTCTGAAAACGAGAGTTGAAAGATTCATTAGCAGTAATTTTATGGTTTGAATTTATAGTTTACATCCTCTTAGGTTGGTAGCCGACCATGTCTGAAGAGCTAAGTAAGCATTAATATTTAAAACATAGCTGGAGAGGGTAAGCTGTATTCCTGCATTTCATATGGGTATTTGCGTGAAAGTGAATGCAAAGAAATCTATAGAAAATCTAATGTAGATCGTTGATTTCTCGTTGCGAACCCATTACACCTGCAGCGCAGTCAATTTAAATTTAAACCTGCATTTATGATCGCCTTTTAAGCTATGAATTATAATCTTCAACAATGGTATTTGAAAATGTTTTTTTCAAATTTATATTCATATATTGAGTTAACAGGGCTGTGGATATTTTTAGCTTTAATATTAGATTATACTTTTAAATAATTAATTTTTAAAATGTACTTTCACAATTAATACGCTAAAACGAAAAAAAATACAGGTTGTATATACAGGTTGTAGACATTTTTATTTAAAAATATAAGAAAGCCGTTGCATCACTGACTTACGAATAATGTCAAAAGAAGCATTCAGAATTGATGGATAGATGCAGTGTGAGAAAAGAAAAGGAAGACAGCGTGAGAAAGTACTTTCTGAATATACGAAATTTCATAGGATTACACACAACAGACAAAAAACGACGGAGCGACAGACAAAAGCTTTTATATGCACATCATTTACATTATACCTGCCCGAATTCGACGTCGACATTTCCAATCGATGAGTCAAGATGACATGGAAGAGAATATGAATGTAGGCCAAGTTGAAAACTTTGGGAAGCAAGAAGCATACTGAAAAGCAGAGGCCGGCACAAAAAAATGGATGCCAATACAATAAGTCAAAGGTTATTTGCGAATTGTTTTTATTGTAACATTGAAAATGTGCTTGTATTTGAGCGTGTTTGTTGGTAAGCAACAGTTCAATACTTTTAATTTGCTTGCAGAGAACCAAATTTTACATAAATGAACATAGACCATAGGAATTATCATTTGAAGAGTTTCGAATTAATTTCATGTAATTATTCTCAGTATAAAAGATTACATATTCCTATTTGGTAAAATAGATACCACATATTTCTACGTATTCTGTAACAATCACATGTTTAAAATTATCCCCCAAGATAGGTGTCGTCTAAAACAGATACACACATTTAACCTTAAATCCTGATCTTTGTCGGTACTTGTAATTAGGCAAATGTCGATGCGCCATGGAAACTCGTGTTGCGACTGCAGCAATCGTTTCATACGATTTAACGTTTTTAGGCGTTTTTACTCGGTCAAGCAATCTATGCTTCGAGCTACTTTACTGAGATAAATCTGCCATTGGTGTCTTTTTTTCTATTTTTTCATCATTGTTATTTTTATTTCAGACTGTATCTGGATAATTGTATTATTGGCATGCTGTTTGTTGCTTCCACCAACGACTTTGTCCTTTTTTGTTAATATATAATAATTCCTATGCTGGAACCAAAGGACAACTTTCTAAACCATCTAAATACCCTAAAAAGATAGAACATCTGTAAGAACATCAATAATAAAAATGAAAGGACCTAAAGGTAAAAATCGACGTACGCAGTTAAGTGATCGATGTGAAGATTACTATGACAGAATAAATACATTCTTGACAACGTTTATTTCTATTAAAGAGTCTACATAGTTGTAAACCGAGTTTCACAAGCACGCAATCTTCAGACGCAGATCAACATCCTAAATCAATATTTCAATTAAATATATATATATATATATATATATATATATATATACACACACACAACCAAATCCTTCAGAAAATGACTGTTTGTCACTTGGTTATATTTGATGGAAAAATAATCCCCCTAAAAAAACACACATACACACATATATAATTATTCGATGATTATAACTATTATACAAAATCACTACAAAAATAGCAATTTCGTTTCAACACTTCTGGTGTCTTACCAAGTGATGGAGTTGAATGTAGGAAAAAGGTTTAACAGGTTTAAATCAATGAAACACCCCTCGCTACGGGAAATATTGTTATATAAGCGGGAATGACGTAACAAAATACAAGTATGAGTATTCAAAAAAAACTTGATAACGAACTTTGGTTATAATAATTTAATGTTTTAATGTTAGGTTGGACTAAAATAGAATTCGTTCTAACTAATTGATATTAAATTGTACTATAAAATGCAAAATTAAAATTACCAAATTTAAAATTAATATATATTAAGTTTTAAAAATTATAAAATTTAAAGAAACTGAGGAAAAATACATATGTTTTATTTTTTTATTGAAAGGCCATAAATTAAGTTGAAATAAACGTTAAAATTTAATGTCGCTCCGATACAACTTTAATATATGTGAAGAGAAGATATGGGCAGGAGAGTGAAATCTTGCAAAAGTCAATAGCTACAAAATCAGATCATAATACAAAAAAACGGAAAAAAAATGTACATAAACACGCAAAAAAAAGGACGAAAACGTAAAAAGGTGCCCACGACCCTTATATATATATATATATATATATATATATATATATATATATATATATATATATATATATATATATGAAATATAATCTTAAAGTGTGCTATATTTATCGGATAAAGTGCTCAATGCCAGAGATAGAGCCTGTGTAAATATAGCCTGACGATTGCACCTAGCATGAAACAATGTCGCCTCTAAGTGTTGAATTCTGTTAACTTTCATATATATATAAAATGCTTATATATATATATATATATATGTCTTTGAACCAAAACCCGACTAATTTTGCATTAGGCGAAGTTTCTAACCGGGAGGCTATCGCTGCTCGGCAGAGAGAAACACATTTTTGCGTATTTAAGTTTTCATAAACACACCAGTGACCTACAGATCTCAATCGGTTGGGCGAGTCTTGCATTATTAGCAGTAACAGTCACTGTTCCAAATTCGTGTGTCTGTGCATGTACATTAGAATTCTGCCGGTGAATTCAAACTTCTAATTATTTGAGTATGATGACATACGGCCATGCAAAGTTGAAACACCGGTTCACGTCCGATCATCGGTTGTGCAACGTCGCCACTGGTCAGTACCTTGGTGAATGACTACTTGAAAATAACAGCTTTTATAAGCTTTGACGTGTTCGACGCATTCGTTATATTCAATGGGGAAAACCAAGAATCAACCTGTTCTCATCTAGCTCTGGGTTAAATAAAAATGTTCTATCAGTAAATCATTTTCCCTAAAAATATTACATTCAAACATTATTGTCTGGTTTTAAATAAGCTGCAAATGTTGATACGCTATAATCAACAACCTATCAATATTAACTGACCATCATCCTGACATTTTTACTCGGCCAATCCATGCAATCTACCGATTTTAACAGTTTGTTTCATGGACGCCCACTCAGAATGCTGTATCAAAATTAATTAAAATTTCCAGTAAATTGAGATACAATTAATCGGGCGGTCTTTGTCTAGAAGCCAGAACTTCCCTTCATGTTAGCAGTGACATCCTGTCATTCGGTATTCAGTGACAAGCATGTGATACTTGATGTAAATACATTAAATGTTGATAATGATTTTGCAAACCTGATTTGAATTAAATCATATGAAACAAAAACGGAAAAATATCTCTAAATGGCTTGACCATACCGTATCATTTAAAAATAAATAAAATAATCAAGACAAGTAATTTGTCAAAATAAAGAGCTGGAAAAAAAAAATAATAATTCGTTATTTACACAGCTATTGTTCCAGTGGATTGACAAGCTGTAGAAAAAAAAACAATAAATACTAAAACCTCTACAGTAAGTGAAGTAAAAACGATTAAAAATAGTAACTTTTATGGGCATTAAGACAATACTAAAATGAACATTTTTCAACGATAGAAAATATTATGTTAATGATTATTACACAGAAAAAAATTCAAAGAAATAGGTATAAGATGGAAGAATTCATTGATTGAATCAAACTGCAAAGACATAAGGATTACTACTACTAAATAATAACAATAATAAAACACCCTTTCATTGAAATTGATATGTTTAAAAATAAGATTAATGTAACTATATGGAAATTGAAAATTGATGTCAAATTCTTCTATATGCCGTGTCCCTTCAGGACGTTAGCGATCATGTCTCCCCATAATTTTCTGTTCTCTAAAGCTCTTATGTCTCTTCTGAACCTATCTTCAATCCATTTACTCAAGCTCTGTAGTTATGGTTATGTTTTCCTCTGTCCGACAAGCCTTCAATTAGTCCTCTGAATATCAATTTTTCCAAACCTTCTTTTTTCATAATATACACTAGAAATTTCAACTGTTAATTGTTAAGTATAATCATTTATTTTTCGTTTTTGTTTACCGGCATATCAATTCCTCATTTAATGCAGAAATTTAATTGTCTTGTAATCATATTCAAGATAGTTGGGATATATAATATATATATATATATATATATATATATATATATATATATATATATATATTTTAAGCTTATCACTCCAAGCAAGGCTGGAGGCCACTAGCACGCAAGGGGTTACAGAAGGTTTGGAGGAAGAGCAGATAGGAGTGGTAAAGGAGAGGATGTGGAGAAAGATAGTGGATCGATCAAGGCAAGGGGGTTACAGAAGATTTGGAGCGAGAGCAGATAGGAATGAAATGTGACAGGATGTGGAGAAGGGAAGTGGATAGATCAAGTCAACTGGAGATGTCGATTGACGTTACACTTAAATAGTTGGAGCTTGTATTTGTCAGGAAAACAGGAATAAGGGAGTTCCACAGGCGAGATGTGCGAGACATGAAGCTATTGGAGTAGAAGAGACGTCTACATCTAACAGTTTCAACGGTGAAGGGGTGGGAACGAGATGCCAGCCTCGTAGGACGTTTAAATTTATTAGGCCTATGAATCAGCGAAACATCCTCTGAGGCAATCTCAGCGGACAGGCCTAACCGATGAAGGTAAATTTAAACGAGCTCCAGCTGCACTATTATGGGCTACATTATCATATTACCCAAGACTGTTATGCACAGATCTGAAGTAAATCGAGATGAGATGAGGGGTATATAGGTAACCGTGTATTTGTACGGCACCATCCATTTCTGACCGTCCTGTGTTTGAAGCCGCTTCTGGACAATGTCGTTCAACATTTCCCTGTCCTTTCTAGCTCTTAGTAAATTCTGTCTTTTGGCGAGCTCTGCTAACCATTGTTACGTCATCATTACGCACAAGCTCGCTAGGTAAGCTGAAGTTATTTTGCCTCTGCCCCTCTTTACTTCAATATGTCCTGAGTATGAAATTTTCTGAGTCCGGTCTCTTCTTTGCCCGAGAAATTTCAACTGCAATTTCTATGTGTTATGCATACATGTCCTTTTGGTTCCCATTTTCTCCAATACTTCGTCAGTGCTTACATATTCTGTCCATTGCATTCTCAGCATCTAACTAATTAACACTTATCTTGGGTGGGGAACATGTGCAGACATATCTTTCCAAAGTATATTTACACGAAAGTGAATCCAACAAACCCAACTGGAATTAGAACTCTGCTCTCCGATTAACCGTTCCGTGCTGTTAGCTATGACACCACCCACACATCCAAGCTTACAGCACCCGGTATTCCTCAGCGGTTACAGCGTTGCTTATCGTCGGTGATCATACGGTAACCAGTATTTCATCATGACGTGGCTGTGAGCCAATTCAATTGTGTGCACTTTGGCTAAATTTTAGATGTGGTATACGAAGAACTCCTCGAGAAATACACATAAATATTTCTTTTAAATGCTCACCTTAATGTATGCAATTTATTCAGTGTCATTATACTGAAACAAGTATATTGGCATTTTTTTCTAAGTATGTAATATTAGACCAAAATGCATTAGACTTCTGAACACCTTCATTTGTAAAGGCTAAATCAGCTTTCAAAAGACTATCATTTACAAAATATAGTCGTAACATGTCGGCATAAACATAGGTTAGTTGCGTATAGTTTCTCGTAATATTTATTTTTCTTCCAGTAGTTAAGAAATATATTTTTTCTAAAACCATTACTTGTTAGATTTGAAGTTTTTTCAAGATTTCTGCTTCAACCTTAATACCTGATATGAGTAAAGCGTGAAAAGAGTTAGAAAAATATATTGTGTTTATGTTTCTAGAATCTGAGCATTAGGGCTTGAGAATGGAATGTATGGAATCGGTTTGTAATTAAGTGTGATAGGTGTTGGCACACACACCTGCCGGCAAAATATGTCAAATTATACATGCCCAGACGAATAAAATTATGCTTGATATCTATATTAGAATCCATCTAGGAGTTTATCTTTTATCCTTCTACCTATATATATATATATATATATATATATATATATATATATATATATATATATAGCGCTCGCAGTCTACGCAATGGTTAGCAGCGCAGAAAGACAAATCGGACAACTAAGTTCGAATTTCATTACAGCTTGTTACATTAACCTCGTGAACATACCTCAGGGAAATTTAAGAATCAATCGCTTCTCAGCACTGCTAAGTGTTTAATAATAGGGGATACTGCGACTTTAACCCTAACAGCTACAAAAGGTGTGCAAAATTAGATGAAACAACTGTGAAGCAAATAATCACACAAGGAATTATTTCGCGTATGTGCAAGTGAGTGTGAATGTCTGGTTCAAATTTTGATCGTCTTAATCCTCTAATTTATACAGGATTAATAGCATTTTCAGCTCTTCGTAAATCGCGCATAATCAAAACTGGATACCTATGAATCTGAATATATAAATAGCTACAAAGAATAGGGATATATGAACACAGGTGCATGCGTTTGTTTGTCTCAGTTTAAACGCAAGAGGTTATTTTGGCTGAAAATTCATACAACAATCCAAAACTCCCTTTATGAGTATAGCAGAATAAATATTCAAATTCGAAAACCTATGTTTGTACGAAGCATATACATCCTACCAGTTGGAATTGACGCGTAACAGATCCTAGTCTCTTACTTTAACAAAACCTAATAAAAAAAAAAATAATAATCTCCGGTTTGCTTGATTTTTTTTTTTTTTAGCCTCAATATCGATCCAACTATGTCTGGAAATCCACCAATCATATATATATATATATATATATATATATATATATATATTTGAGAAAATAGATACCGTTACTAGATTGAAACTGGAGTATTCATATCTCGAATATAAGGGCACATTATTTGCAGGTTGTCTTATCTACAGAAAAACGAGAGTAAATGTTATTCTATTGAGATATCATTCCGAATAACAGATTCTGGTATTTAGAGTAGTGAACATGAATTATTGATGACACATTGGTTTCGAAAATAATACAAAGCTGTGTAATTAAGATGTATGTTCTGTGTCAATTCAGAACGTTTCCAATATGGCTCTACAAGTTACCCTATGTTTTGTAGCTCTTAGATTTGTTTCCTTATCACTCTCATTCCCCGTTTTGCCATCCATTCATACAGGCTCATTTCTTAGGTATTTTACTATCTTTTAGTCCATCTTGCCTTTAATATACCCTGTACGTGTCATATACGTGTAGCCAATTTTCATCCTTATATATTTGAGTAATTTCAACAATATTTATACGTGTTTTTATATTAAAAAATTAGGTCCTGTTCACCGGGTGTTCCTGTAGATAGTATATTCGATATACTTTCAAAATTGACGTTTTCGATGTTTTAGAAATTTATTTTTCATTTTCGAAAGAACACATTATACAAAAATAAAGCATGTAGAGGCAATTGTTCTATTAATTGGAAGTTACCGAACACAAAACCTTCAAATAATAAAACAAAATTTCATACTATTTACATTGTTCGAACTTTTGATCCCGACTTTATTGTTATATTTACGATGTTTCAGCCTCTGTAAGCCCCGAAATTCTTCAGTTGATAAATGTTGCAATTTCGAACCGAACCAATTCAGTCCACGAGGTCGGGAAAATGTTTTAATTCTATGTACTATGCCTTCGGATATCTCGGTTTTTAGTTAATTAGCCTTGATATCTCACGTAGTTTTTGTTATCCGGATTGAGAATAGGGATTTGCGGTGTTGAACGAAACTACCTCTGGTGCAGCTTATTCTATGTTCAGTTCCCGTTTTCACCTACACTGAATTTGTTACAACTTATCCATACACCGTTTGAAATGATTAGTAATTAATTTCATATCCTGTATGTTTGACTATTTTAAAATTTGTTACAAGATCATAAAGCGCCTGAAATACTTCAGCAAATTTGCAACAGTGGAGAATGCTATTGTTCTGGTGCGCTTTCGATCCTTCCGCGCTTAGGTTATTGGAGTGGTTTCAAGAAGTGAAGATTGTGTAGCTGTCCAACTTATTAAAAGAAAATATGTCCCTCTCGCTTCCTCCAAGGAACTACACACTATACAGGCAAAACCAAAAATAAAAGAATAGGAATCATCATATAGACAATTGTCTACATTTCATTGTGAAAGTGCATGCTGCGTTGGGCTTGATACTGAAGCATTGCCGACTAAAGTAGAATCCAGACAACAAGCAAAGAAACATTAAAACAAAAATATATATTTATTCATATGAAGTTATCTATTTCATGAAAGTTTCAAATAGAATAAAAATAATATATTTCACTGATATATTATGAAAAAAAGATAGAATATATTTTTTCATTATATGAAATGCTCAAAATAAGTATAGTAGACTGTATATAGAGGGAAATACGATGAAAGTATAGGTCGCATCTCGTGGGCCTTGGGTTTCTCTCGGGAGGTTATACATGTCTGAAATTTGAATTATTTTATATTTCCAAATGGAAAAACCTAGAAGAGAAATGTGAATTTATAGTTTTGATTCCATCCAGAGACACCAGTTTCAAACGGCACAAGGTTCAAAAACGACTTTAAAGATGGATTGCATTTCTTTGAAAGACAAAAGATCGATACAACTTAAAGCAAATTGCATTCAATACTACTCTATGGCATCGGTTTTAGACATTGTGGAGGAAAAATATTTCCCATATATTTTTAACGAGTGGACGATATAAAGTTAATAGAGAAATGAATATCACTTTGTTTGAGGAAGGACACAGTTATAGATATATGCACTTAGTTATATACACATTGTTTTATGAATATATATATATATATATACACACACACACACACACTTTTGTATGAATATATATATTATACACCCAGATAATGCCATATTTTAAAAATAATCCTTCGAAACGTGTCTCTGTTATTGATAAGAAAATATAAGGTTATTTAATTTTAACTTCCATTTTATTTTGACATTAACAATTAACGATAATGCAGGTAAATCTTTTAATGAAAAAATTACAATATACCCGAAATCTTGATTTGAAGATTTATTTAAGTTGTGATTATCGTTACAAGAATCATTGGAAAGTAATATATATTATATATTTTTATATATTATGGAGTAGCTTCCTTTTTAATAATTTTTTTATACCATACAGTACAAGAAATTTAGTGAACTGTTATCACGTGATTTTAAATTTAATGTTAATCATAGTATTATGAACCCAAATAAATATTTCGATATTATTTAAGTATACCCCATCAGAAAAATCACCTCCGCATATCCTGACAGCAAAGGAATACATATATAATAATATATTTTTTCTAATATGAATAATTTGATTGAACGGTCCAGGAATATGCACACTGATACAAATTTTGTAAGGGAAAAATATATTTTACAATCATTTTATAACAATTACATAAAAATGCGTACAATTTTAAGTTGATTGAATAATTTCAGTTAAATTATTTACAAATTAGTTGCATTATTTTCTTTGTATAACATTTTAAGTGCATTTTTGCACACGGCAATAGCTATACGGTTCCTTTTGTATCTACAAAATTTTATCCAAATATCATTTGTTTAATTTTCTTGACATTATGGCTGATGTTTTCTTTTCTCAGAGTTTTCCAAATTTTGAGTAAATTATTTTACATGGAGATCGAAACAGCAGCAGTCACTGGGAAAGACACAAAATTAAGGAAGTCTTTATTATACAATCTTAAAAAAATGCTTTAGCTCAGTAAACAATATTTTGAATTCTTTGGAAATCGATGTTTTGTACCAAAAACAGATTGTCTTCATTCTTTATCATTCTTTATGACTCGATACGCTTTAAGTTGGCTCCCAGTAGAGATTTTGCTTCTTTACGGCTTATCAAATGTGAGTTATATAAAGCCGAAATATTTTGATAAGATTTTGGTAAGCATAATTCCTTCTTTGTGAACGAATATTGCATTTTTTTTTTTTAATAAGAATGTATTTTTTTTTTCTCAGAGAAAAGCCCAATTATTTAACACACAGAGGAGGGCGAGGAGATGAATTTCTAAATTAATAGATTTCCCAATGGAAAGTGAATAAAACTAACCCAACTGAAAATTGAATTCTGCTCTCCGTTTTCTTATTCTGCGCCGCTATACATTAAATCCAACGCACAAATTACCAGCCAATATTACAATGTGACACAATTAAGTCGAGGGTTCACTTACTGAATCGAACGACAATCTTAGTGAGTTGCCGACTATGTGAACATTCAATAATTATTCTTATTAAACTGTTAGTTATTAGGTCATCCCTTAAGTTCTGTCCGAATTTAAACTTTTTGTTAAAATGAACGAAATTTAAATGAATTTTATAATGTCTAATGGAGCTGAACATTATTTTTATGTTTAGATTGATTTAAAGCGATCAAATTTTATTTCAGAGAACAATAAAATTAAATTTTGTTTGATTAAAACCCTGCTAACATGGAAGTACCCAAGAATCATTTGAGGCACATAATGCCTTATGAGTTCAAGAAAGGAAACTCAGCAACCGAAGCGGCTAGAAAATTCACTCAGTTTATGGAGAGGAATGTGTGAATGAAAGAACTTGCAGAAGATGGTTTGTAAACTTCAGAGGTGGAGATTTCACCCTTGAAGATGATGATCGAACCGGACGTCCAGTTGAGTTTGATGAAGCAGCCCTTGAAGAAAATCCTGCTTTATCAGTTGAGGAATTGGCAGTTGTTCGCACTTCAAAGCATACAACTGTTCATCGTCATCTTCACCAACTTTGAAAAGTTCCTAAACTTGGAAAATGGGTGCCTCATGAATTGTATGAAATCGACCTCAAATACCGATTTGACATCTGCTCTTCTCTACATTCTCGACAACTTGTTTCAACTTTTTTGGATAGACTTGTGACTGGCGACGAAAAATTGATCTTTTATCGAAATCTTAAGTGTCGTAGACAGTAGCTTGGTAAAGGGGAAGGACCACAGCCAAGAAGGGAACTTCATGGGAAAAATGTTCTTTCAATCTGGTGAGATTGCCAAGGAATAATCCACTTTGAATTCTTAGCACCTAATGCAAAAATTAATGCTCAAATATGCTCATCAATTAGAGCGTTTGAACCAATCTTTGATGAAAAAAGACCTGCTCTAGTGATTCGAAAACGGGTGATGTTTCATCAGGACAATGCGCGACCACACACAGCCAGAATCTCGTCACAAATCGTCGAGGAACTTAGTTGGGAGAAAATTCCTCATCCACCTTATTCTCCCGACCTTGCTCCTTCTGACTACCATTTGTTTCGTAGCTTACAGAATTATTTGGAAGAAACAGCTTTTGTAACACAGGAAGAGGTTAAAACTGACATTTGTGAGTTCTTCGAATCAAAGCCAAAAGAATTTTACTGTAATGGAATTATTAAGCTTGTTAATAGATGGAAGGAAGTCATAGGGAAAATGCATTGTTGATTGAATCTGTAATCACATGTAACATTTGGTCACTTGTTTTCTTTATTCAAAATTCGGACAGAACTTATGGGTTGACCTGATATTTTGAGAGTTTTTATCGCTTATCCCATTTTTATTTTTCCTTTCATTTTTGCCAAAGCGTATCTGAATAAATGTAGTAACAACTTTATGATGTCTTAAATCGTTGTTCTGTTTCCATTTTCACCAAGAAAATGTATTTTAAATTCTGTTATCACATGAGTTGTTCATCACTCATTTTTCAGTCTGGAAACTTAAGAACAAGCAGTATTAACGTTTTCTTTTGCCGGGTTTTATTAAAAGAAGAATTATTAATAATGTATTTTCTACTCTTAACCTTGTTAATATTTTAATGAAAAGAAATACAAAGTTATCCGCCAGTATATGAATGTTTTAAATTAATTCATAAACAAGTCCTGATTATGTGATTTATGTTTGTTTCATTCTTCTCTCGTGATATTGCAATGTAAATTAATAAACTGTCATAAAGAACATTAAAAATACATTAAACATTCATGATTGTCACAAAAGGTGTTTTTCATTATGGAAATTTTCTGAAATAACTGCTATGCAACTCTATATTTGGATGTCGTCTCATGATGTGTACACACAAGGTTTCATTTCCCAATAAAGTTACGTATCATGTTAGATTATTTCATTGTTTTTAATAATATACTACACACCTTGTCGCATGATTCTCTCAAGTCTACTGTTAATAATTACATATTAAAATATTGAACATATTACCATTGGTAGTAATCAAAATATTCAACATCATTCCCATAATCAAAACTCCATTTAAACTACGGATCTGATACATTTTAATAAGAATTCGGACATATTACTTTTATTACATCATTATTACATTCGTTTTCATACCACTTACCTAAAAATCGATCAATTAAAACACTTACCAACGAAAAGAATTAAAACCAAAATTTGAAATCGCTGGTTAAAGACAGAAAGCAACTACAACAGACCGAAATCATTTAAGAAAATGACATCAAACCTTTGACCCAACATTCTAAATTTTTCATTAATAAAATGTTAAACAATAATTATTAGGTAAATAAGTTATACGCGGCAAATGTCAACACTTCAAAAGCCATACTTAAAATTAAAATGTTGTCAAGACAAAGAAACAAATCATTCGAAATTGCAAATTTAGACAGTGGAAATATAAATGGTTATTCAAAATGAATGAACCGATTTCATTACGCAATATTTTAATAAGGAAAATCAAACGAAAATCCCAGCAATGTCACAATATTATACTAAAAAACAACTTTTATTTACTGTCTTAGTTCAATGTGGACACCAACAGCAACTAAGGCAGGATCGATGCGATAAGATAATTCCTGTCAGATGTATATCAGCATCCCACAATCCACCGAGTTGATCGCTTTTGTTATTCGATGTTTAAGACCATCGAATTTAGTGGATAGCGGTGAAACATAATCGCGATCGTTTACGCATCGCCATAATAAAAAAATCACCCACGGTGAGGTATGGAGATCCCGCAGGCGGACAGAAATGTCTTGGTAAGTGCCCGAACGAGGCGTAGTCTGTAAGGATTCAAATGTAGACGTCTTAGCACACGACATGTAATCGATTTAGAGATTGCAATCTCACGACTCGCTCGATTTGTGAACTTCCGTCGATTCCTCACAAACGCAACACAAGTCTCGTCACTCTCGCCATATGTTCCTTCGAAATTCGTGTTCGTCCTGGACTTTTTCCTTTACACAGACACCCAAACAGTTGAAACTGTTTAAACCGCCGTCGAATGTTCTTCGAAGGGGCCAGATTAATGTCGAATTCTCTTCGAAACTCACGTTGCTCCGTGACAACAGTGTTTGTTTTAGTGAAAACGAGAACGCCTTTTGCTGAGAACTTGCCATTTCGGGAGTGAACATGCAACTGAACGTTGCCGGAGATACGACGCGACTACAGCGGCCATGTAGCAGCCATTCAAATCTTAGGAATACCCCCTTTCAAATGGTACCTGACACATTTCATGACGATGTTAGAGAGACTGAAGCCATGCGTCACGAACCCTGTACAATCTTTCTGAATAAACCTGTATATGTACAAATACAAAACGGAAAGGAGAAAAATTGGTATCGCTTTCGAGTGTGTCCTACCGATCGGTGTATCTTACCACAGCATTTGACATTATCTAACGTAAGGGATGAAAACAAAAAAATTGAAGGAGAGATGCCATTTATTTTTGTATTATAAAATTTCAAATAATAAATATAAATCAAGATATTTGAATCCTTTAAATTCCAAGGGTATTATTACGGAAGAGAATGTAATGGATTCGACTGGAATTCGAACTTGGCTCTTCCATTCCGCTATCCAATACTCCACTCTAACTTTATAAATTCTCGATATGCATAATTTTTCTCTCACATTTAAAATCCTGATGCCGCACAACTCTCTTACTTAAATGAGTTTAACCACAAATTTTAAAGGGTAGTAAGATTGCTTTTTATTTTTATATATAATCATCTGAAAATTATTTCTGTCTGGAATAGAACACCCGACAACAATATCTGTTGTACTTTTTGTTGATTTGAATCTAGATTTTTATCTGTCGAGAAAACCCGATACGTGGCATGATATACTTTAAGAGGAATCATTTGTACGCATTTTGCAAGATGCAGCATCTGGAAAAACCGTGATAATATGGTGTGCAGTTTACTGAAACAGGAATAAATCATCCTGGCGGGGTTCCGTCCAGGAGAACACAGTTGTGTTTAGGTAGCTATTATAATTCGACAAGGTTATGAATTCTTTAGTGAAAACATTAATTTTAAACAAATAGTAATTCAGTTCTTCGTCTAAAAAGAATCCGCAATATTTGACCCGATCTCCCTTCTTTGAATCAGTGTCTTTCCGACCGCCGTAATGTTGCCTGCCTGTGCCGTTTCTAAAACACTTTCGTGGCAAATGTTCGGTGGTTCTCTTTTCTATTGTACAAAGATATTATGAATTTAAGCGCAGAACTAGATTGCCGTCGACATCTCATTCAATTAATAATTTAGCTGGTTTGATGTAACTGAGTTATATTCTAACAGTTTCTTTTTCGCGTACGTCTCCTTTTTGGAACTCTCTTCCAACCCGTGATTGCAGTGAACATTAATATTCAAAAATTTAAATGCAGTGTCAATTACTGTCCCCTTTGTTAATCTTTTGTTCTCGCTCTCTTTGTAATGTTTCTCTTATCCACACACAGTAACCCCTTGGATTACATTTCGTCGGTAGGATAAATATCAATAGAATCAATTAAATTAGTCAATATATGAATTTTACTCCTATATCATGAATTTTCGTCCATGTATAATGATTAATTGTTTGATAGTTTTTGGTGTTTCAGCCTTACGAACTACATTCACGGTAATAGAAATAGATCTACTAATTTAACAAATTAATCTTACCATAATTTGATCGTACGACAGGTATTCTTTCCTTGAACAATATGATAAATGTAACTTGTGGATGCCAAGTTGAGCAGGGGAGCGTATGTTAATACGAGGCAACAAACCCTGAATCGCAAATCAATGTATAAATACTGAGACGAGCTATGTTAATTAACTTGTATAAATATCAGCACGGAAAAGAGGCATTGGCGTGTTGAATTCAAATTCTAGTAGAATCTCAACTATAGTTTAAAATTTAGGCAGCTTGGCAACCGGCCGAGGAGAAGAACAACATCGAAATCAAAACCTGTCACATCTGCAGCACGCTAATTTATTTATGATATTATACTTCGCAAAAGATGAGAGGAACATGTGGAATGCAGAGGTAGTGATCCAGTGCCCTAGAGATCAGTTTTCAGTTGTTACCATTTTCGCTATTATGGATGGCAAATATATATATATATATATATATATATGAAAAATCTTACACATTAATTTAACCTATTTGAGAATCATAGTGAATTTAAACTGCAAGCATAAAATTAATTAGTCCTGAGGAGACAAGCAATTTTTACAGATAAATCTATAATTTGAACCGTAAACAAAATTCTTCTGTGTCGTGTTGTTTGAACACGGCCCCCTACAACTACATATCATTTGAAGACCTTAGGGACATTTTTGCCCATTGCGAAGACATCCGCCATATGTTCATACAAGTTTGTCAGTTAGGTGGACTGCTGCCTTCTGTAATACATGCGGTTGTATAAGCGATAAATCCCGAGAGGTTTTGGACAGTGTTTTAAAAATGGTGGATGAGATTTTCTGACCATGTGTAATTGACGAAATGTTGGAGGGAAATTTAATAGCATGCTGAATATGACATTCAAGTCTTGTGTTTTTCATTGTACAGCAGGCATTATCATTATTCAACACTCTCACCGTTTAAGCTGTATCAGAAACCAAAAGCTGAAGGTGAACGTGCAAAATAACAAGTAGATGAATAGAAGGAAAGCACTTATGCAATTTGTCGCCATAATGAGTGTTACAATTGGAAATATACCTTAGAAATAGTAAATATAGGTGGGAATTTTAATTTGTAGTCTAAATTAAAACTAACTAGAAACCCAAGATAATATTTAGGAATTCAGTGGTAATCCTTTCATTTAGTATAGATGCATAAAATATTTAGAGTATTGTCAATTTGAAATTATCCCTTACAATTATCTGGAAAAATTACAAAGAATATTGTCACGGGTGTACAGAGTAGTGGTACGTGTAGAAGCACGAACAAGATACGGCCATTTTGATTCACAAGCGCTCGGAAAGCAATCCCTCTATGGACAGGAGTGGCCATGAAGGGATCATGATAGACGTTGAGGAAATCTTAAATACGCTGTGATGGCCGAACCGGAAATGATGCGGATGTCCCAATATACGGAATAGTAAATCCGAAATGCACCTAGCTCAAGTTATCCGTTTTTGAGTTAGCACAGTCTGGACTAATCCAAAGAAAAATTAAACCTCGCAAGGTCCGTTTATGTTACCCGTCATCATTGCGTTCAGCATGTAAGAATGCTGCTTGTGAGAACTGATGTGCTAAACGGTCTTATTTCTAAGATACCGATATATAGAGATATAAATATAATTGTTTCATTTTCCGGGATTCCTTTATGACACAGACAAGAGTGCGAGTGAAACCGCACACATTCCTTGACGGTCAGCAGTAGAAAGAGGGTTAGTATCGTTAGTGAGTAAGGAAGCTAATTGCCGGAGAGTTCTCGTAAGTGGATTACTAGGAAATACAAGAATAAACAAACGGTCGATATTTTTTTTTAACACCGTCATGTTTGTGTTCTTGTTTTGCTACATCTTATCTCTCGTCTAATGTTTGTGCTTCTTGCTCTCTTATTTAATTAAAGAGAAACGGGAACAAACATGACCTCTTTTGTTTGCCATAGGGCACTGAAGATGGTGTTTTATGTAGGCGTACCTTAGATGCAGCACAAGTCTGAAATATGTGTCCGTAGGTCATTAATTATAAAACCTGATTTTATAAAACCGATGCAGGTCAACAATATTTTCATTGTAGTAATAATAATAATAATAATAATAAATTTCTTGCAACTCTAGGGTATATTGACGGTAACTGTAACTGCTGTCAATAAAAATTAAGTTGTAATTATATTCTACCAGCATTGCGTATGGGAAAGGTAGAAATTCATAGGAAATGTGAGATGTAGATCCTATCATTAAGGAAGGCGATGAGAGGAGTTCATTTTTTTTAAAAAATCGACACCTATCGATGTCACTTGTTTAGGTGTAATGTTTAAATTTGAGCAATTTACATCTGCAATATATTCCGCTGGACACAGCGGTATAAATATTTGCATGCATCGCTTAATTAACATGGATGATAAGGATATAAATATTTAAAAAAAATTGATGTTGATGATATTAGTAGCAGTAGGTGTAGATAAATATGCGCAATTCAGATAAGAACGATACGGAACTTCTGGAATTGAGATTTGAAAGTCTCCATCTTTCGTTTATTTTTCTATGCAACTGAGACTACTTCAGTCTGTTCATTGCGCATGCCCACTGAAGAATATTAATTGAAGGAGAATTTCAGTAAACAGGAAACGTGTAAATTACATATATATTCAGCTGAAATCAGCCGTATTACAACTGCGATGTGTCTGCATTTATAATATCTAGTAAGATCATTTGCGAATAAAATTATGAATAAACAGCGAATTAACAATCCCACAAAAATATAAAATAAACAATGTTGAAATAGGTATTAATAAGGGATGCCGAGAGACATTTACTTAAATCCGATCATCATAGCTTAACAACTTCCCTTAAATAGAAGACACTGTCTATATCAAATCCAGTGTCTATGTGTCTACATAGATTATAATTACACTAGTTGCTGCAGATTGAACACACACACACAAGTTTTTTTCTTCACTAATCTTATGTTTACTTCAGAGTTTCGTGGATATCAAGATAAAACCACTCGCTCAATCTCTATCCTCGCTATTGACCATTCTACTACAAAGCATGCCGGCCATATATATTTCCTTATCACCAAACCACTGAAAGAATAGCAATTTCGCCTTTAAAAAAAAGTATATAAAATTAACAGGCGCATATATAAAATATAATAAATACACACACACACACACACACACACACACACACACATACATATACATATATATATATATATATATATATATATATATATATATATATATATGTGCTACGGCATTGTCTGTTACATCCCGTCACCTTTTTGTGAAAATATGTAAAGTATTTTTTTTTTTTTTTTTTCCTCGTGGAATTGATATCCCAATAGTGCATATGACAGCTGATTTGGCGTGCAATAACGCAGTCACTTGCCAAATAGCATTGAAAAGCCATTAGTTACCGTCCAACTATAAACTATTCATATCGGGTGTATGTCTCCACACACACACACACACACACTTTGCGAGAGAGAAGCAGATGGCTAACTGATAGAAGAATTTTGCAAAAGTCGGATTATTTATGGAAGTAATAGTTGTAGTGCGTCTTCTGATTATTTCTGTCTCAACCTTACCTAGACTCGCGTCACGATGACGTAAAAGGATGATCAGGTTTCAATGACGTAACCGGTTTATATTGTAGAGCTCACGAATTCGTCAAGTATGTCTCTTGTGACAGCAGTCCTTATTTGAAATCATGCCATGCACAATATGTATGTGTCTGAGAGCATGTTTCGATGTTGTACTCTCTGACAATCCAGCGAAAGAATACTTTTGAAAAGGCAAGTGATATGCAGATACTTAAATATTACAACATAAATGAATGAAAGTAATTTCCAAAATTAAATCGGTATATTTGAAGACAAATATTTACACGTCCGTACACTTTTTTTCCCTCGTCGGTTCTCCTCAAGCAAGGCAGGAAAGCCACTAAGACACAAGGTGTTCATGGTCATTGAAGAATTAATAAGAGAATGTGCTGGTAGAGAAAAGAGTAATGAGAAGTATAGTAGATAGCTATACCTAATGTATTCCAAAATTTTGCAGATTAATGTTAACTGCAAAACATGGGACTGAAATGGAGCTCCACAAGTGAGAAGTACGAGAATTTGCAGCTACGTTTAGGCAGCTCAAGTGAAATTTGATCTCGACGTCAGTCTAGTATAGGACCTAAATTAAAAATTTCATAGTGTCATAGCTAAGAGCTAATCCGAACAATTATCAGTAAATTATTTATAGAAAAGACAAAGAGAGACAGCATTACGCCGGTGAGACTCGCACATAAATGTGTATACATAAATGTTTAACACATTATGAAATGGGGAAAGTCCGACAATTAATTTAAGACATTTTTTATGTTTATACATTGTTTTTATAGATACAAATATTTAAGTAAATATTCTGTTTTATAATAAACAATATTAATAACATTTTCCGGCCAGAATGTCTTAGAAATTTTCATAGAAAATATTCGTCCTCCGACAGGAATCATACCTGTATGCTATACAGAACCATAATTTAGCCTGATGTTCCTTAGCCGATCGAAACAAGGTCGATTTTACTGCTTTTAAACTACTACAAACTCCCATGAATCTCTCACGTACATTCTTATCTGCTCAAAACATATCAAAATTTAAACAGATGACGACACACATTATGAAATGGACAACGTACGACAATTATTTTAAGACATTTTTATGTTTATACATTCTTTTTATAGATACAACTGTTTAAGTAAATGCTATGTTTTATAATAAACAGTATTAATAACATTTACCGACCTGAATGCCCAAGAAATTTTCGGAGGACGAATATTTGTCTATAATTTCTCTGACATTCAGGCCGGTACATGTTATTAATAATGTTTATTATAAAACAGACCATCTACTTAAATATTTGTAAAAATGTCTTAAAATAAACGTTTAAACTCAAGGAAATATTTAAAGATTTTTCATATATATTTCCTAAAGTTCAGTCTATCTAGTATCTGGTGAATACAAATTAAAATCCGAAAATCTTATTACAGTTCTCTTGCAATATAAAGACCCGTTATTATCCAAATATATAAAACTGACATGGAGCAAAAACAGAAAATCCACTTTATGACGATCACCTGACAATCGTGCTTGTGTGAAATTTGAGTGTCGATTTGAAATGTATCTGCTCTTTGTGCATCAGGCTGGTGAGGCATTTGTATAGCAGGGTTTGTATTGGCACTGCCGGAAGTGCAGGTTTTGCTAATACTTTGTCAACGTATTACGAAAGAAGCCAAAATTTCATGGACATTGTCAAATTATACTTAGGATTTCCCACGATATCCTGAAATAATCCGAAATATGAAACAGAAAATAGAACCGTCTGTGTTTTAAGTTCCATATTCATCCAAAATATCAATACCTCACAAATACACACAATATATATGAAAGAGATAACGTCGTAAGCCCTATATATATATATATATATATATATATATATATATATATATATATCTCACATGTACACAATTCGAATTATCTTGAACATCTATGCATCTTCCGGAATTGTTTTCCGATTGATAAATTAAACACCTTTCTGTTGTAATTAGAAATATATTTATCACCTGAGGTCTTATAATACAAAGAATAAAATGAATTAACAAGGTATATACGCTTTCGTAATATGTCATATCTTTGTTGGAAAATACTAATTTTTCACGAATATTCGAAGAATATTGTCACTCGTATACTAACAATATTTTCCCAATTATCAATATTAGAAAATTATATTCAAATTATGACATGTACTACAATCAACTGAAATTTTTGTGCCCATCTGTTTCAATGTCTAAATTTCGTTTGTGCGTCGCTCAAGACGCATTTTATTTGGAAAAGAAATGTTACGTTCTTCATTTGAGTGTATACCAAAGTTCAAATTTAAGAAAATCGACAAATTCCATCATAATCTCAGCTGTCTTTACTAAGTTCATCCTGAATTATGCCAAAATATACAAAAAAATATCAAGTTATAGCTCCGTAAGGCTCCGATGAGTAATAACAAACATGTAGTATAGTTTGCTGGTTTTGAATTATTAATTGATGATCATTACTAAATTGTATTTAAATTCGAGGAAATTAATGTTTCTTTTAAAGTTAGAATATCATATCTAAATTGAAGAAATGACTTGTTTAATTCTCATTTTATTTTTCACTGGTCCTGGAATCGTATTAATGGGAACTGTTTCTCGCTGAGCATTTTGAGTGACAGCTACTTCTCACAGATAATTACGTCAAGCTATTCGATGTTTGCCGAATTTGCAGCAGTTGAATCATTATAATAAATATTACTTAAATGTATTTAGTCATGGAGAAAAGCTGAGGGAATTACATATACATCATTATTCAACTAGTTTCTCTTAAAACAATTTAAGTTACAGGATTGCTGCATGTAATGGCGTAGTTATCACCAGAATTTTCGAAATTTAGCCAAGAATTTTGATAAGATCCTACTTTAGCTATGTTTGTCTGCCAGTCAAACACACACACACACACACACACACACACATATATATATATATATATATATATATATATATATATATATATATGGCAATACAGAACCATCTTTCTTCGAATTTTGATTAATAAAAATCTCAGCGTCTGGTGATGTGAAATAAAATCTTATTACATAAAGTCTGATATCTATTTTACATCAGCGGTGTTGATATACATCTCATCCTGCTGATGTATTTCACTTAGTAAGAAAAACATGAGGGGAGGTGTAATGGACGTCTGAAACGGCCATTCGTTTCCCCTAAATTAAGAAGTTCATTTTACCCTATAAGTTTAAATAGCCTGGCTGTTATAAATTAGTGTTTATAATCTGTGAAAATATTTGTTTATAAAACTAAAAGGCATCGAGCTTGGATTTTTTAAAATTTATACCATTTTCCTAAAACAAAAACGATTTCATGCCTTTACGCAAATCAAAATATCTACAAAAGACAGGAGATTGGACACCTTTTATTTATTTTTATATATATGTGTGTGTGTGAATATCAAGTACGAGACAAATCTCGTTCAGTAATACCTAGACAGCGGTATGCAAACACTTTCTAAGACCAATGTTTTTAAAAGGGGTATAGCGAAGGAAACATTCATGTCCCCGCGAGGTGTATCCTCTTTCAAACCTTAGGGATAGGAGCCAGACAAAGAAATGCGCGATAGAAGAGGAAGGGCATCAAGTTATGACTTTCAACAACTGACATATATATCAGATGTAACTCGAATTGTAAATAATGGCACAATCAATATGTTACTCATTGATTAAACAAAAGTTGACTGATTTGACTTTACGGCATAGGTTAGAGGAAAGGTTTAGTTGACTGGTGGCACAAAAATCGATATCTGATGATGCTTGTAAATTTACAGAGAGGAAGTGTGATCAAATTGAGGTAATGAAATTTTGAATTTTGCTTAAAAATAAAATAAGAACATGAGGTCACTATAATTGTCGCATTGAAAATATAAGAATGGAAGAATACAGAAAACAATGTTCGCCGTCTCAAATTAAATGGAATCCTATAAATATCCTACACAAATACTATATTGAAATTATACAAAAAGGAATATATATATATATATATATATATATATAAATTCCTGGAAGCTGTCTTTTAAGGTCATGTTAACGTGATAACTTTGGGCGTTAACGATTCGGACATTGTCATATCAGACGATTTGAATCTTATGCTCTTGTCATTAGATCAAAACTGTTTGGTGCTGAGAGTCCATATTATGTGGCGCGAGATATGTTTAACTATAAAACCTCGCACATATTCCATCGTGTTTACGGAGATTGAGTGGAGAACGACTAGTTTTGGATGATGTGACAACTCTCTCTCTCTCTGTCTGATGTTTTGTGTATGTTTGCTGTTAGTAATGCATGATATAAAAATTTTGAGAGAGAGATTTGAACACTTAACAGATAACTACCGATAACTTCAGTCGATTTTTGAAAAAACTAGATTGCAGGTGATAAATTTAAATGGCTAGTAAACTCAAACTTGATTGTTTTGACCCGATTGTAAGTTACATCTCTGATATTATATTTCATGCAAATAGAGAATGATATATTATCCAAATTTGTCTTCAAGTCCATTCTTGTCTAAAGAAAGAGCTAGATCCTCCTATATTGATTATATTTTCTGTATTGTTCTGATTATTCAAGGTATACCTCACTCGTTTTTAATATCAATGTATCTATATAATTCGCTACATTTCCGAAAACAAATACATTTGTATGACATTGTTTTTGATGATGAGAAAATAGATAAAATATATTGGTAAACTCTGTTGCATTAATTTGTAAACTTACCAATTGCAGTAAAGTGCATTAACATAGGAGACTGTAACGGAAACGTCATCAAGCATATCTGATATTTGCGTGTGAGAATGCATCTGCATTGTAAACAGGTCTACTATTCACAAGACATCTTTATATTTTTAATCTAATTTTTTTTTTCGCGCAATCCTAATGACAGCTTTCCAGTCTGTTTGTTTTGAAAGAAATTTTAAACTATCCTTAATATGCATTGATATTTCATTAAGAATCAAAGTACAATGTATAAAAGAAAGACGTAAGTGGTAAAATAATTTTTGAAAAATATAATTTCTAATATACAACCACGTATATTAATATCGTGTGTGTGTATATATATATATATATATATATATATATATATATATAAATTCCAAGAGGATAGAATCAAAGTAGAACTCAATGTCCGCGACAGAGTAACAGTATAATAAAAATGCATAACACTAATACTACATAATTATAATTTATTACATTGGAATCGTAATTACGATCCAATTCATCAAACCTACAAATTGAAAAAGAAATCAGGAAAAATAACTCCGGGAATAAAAAATTAAAAAGAATTAGAGACTGTATGTATGAGAGTTTGGGAATAGTTCTATAAGGCGGTAACAGACGAGAGAACAGGAAGGCTTAAAAGTGAATGTGGGATTAATTTTGTTTTTATTATTCCAGGAGTTATTTTTCCTGATTTCTTTTTGAATTTGTAGGTCTGATGATTTGGATCGTAATTACGATTCCAATGTTAAAAATTTTAACCATGGATTATTAGTGTTTGAGCCATTTTATATATTGTACTTCATGAGATCCAAACAATTTACATCACGCAGATGATATTTCTTCCAAGGCAAAGAAGTTTTTCCCTGGACTTATCAATGCAAATACATTTAATATTTTTTATTTTAGTAAATGTATTTGCATTGATAAGTCCAGATAAAAAATCCTTCCCATGGACGAAATGCTCATCTGCATGAGGTAAATTGTTTGGAATTCATTAATTGGCATTACCATGCATGCTCTATAATAAAATATTATATTGAGCTCTCTTTTTGGATCACTATTAATATTTTATATTAATAGAATCTACTTGAATTACTTACCCGTATACAGTGAGATATATATATATATATATATATATATATATGTGTTTGTGTAAAGATTGAGATATACATAAAGATCATCATTAATAATAATAATAAACATTAGAAATTAATCACAATAATGAGTATAAAAATAGACACTAGATAATTGCTACAAATAAACGCATCCAGAATAATTTCTACTCAAAAGCCGCTAGAATAATATGAAATATAAACCCCAACCTGATAAAATTTAGGATAATACAATAAAACTTACTAACTATAATTCAGCATTTACCAGCGTATATAAATAAATTGCCCATACACATCCCATAGCAACTGAGGTTCCGTCAGAGCATGAACCAGACTGTCGCCTTTTGCGTTGACCTTTGTGTTTCTTTTTATATTTATATACGCTCTATCGCTGATAGTTAGCAATTTAACACACAGATTTAGCATAAATTGAAACACACAGGCACAAGTGTGTCGGCTGAAAAAGTCATAGGTTATATATATACTCACACAAACCATTTGGTACACATAGACATAAAAGCATTCCAGAATACAACATCTGGTCGAACAGCTGATTTCTGGAATACTTGCACATTATTTAGTCTAGCAAATTCTGTCTGGTTATATTTAATTCTTAGTAAGTCTATGAACTTTGCAGCTGAACCACGTGTGTGTGTATATATATATATATATATATATATATATATATATATATATATATATATATACTAGAAAATTTTAACATGTTACACTCTTCTGACGCCTTATCAATTAATTCTATATAACATTTGTTAAAATTTTCGAGTAAATATGTGCTCTGCATTGAGCAGTCTTAAAAATAGTAGTTTTTGTTTATTGGAATTTATTTCGAATACACCATTCCTCTACTTGTGTGTGTACATACATACATACACACACACACACATATATATATATATATATATATATATATATATATATATGGCTCCATATTTTTACGTCTTTTTTATTATAAAATGATTTCATGTTTGCCTTCAATAACTTTTCTCCTTATGTAACGACTTCGTACAAATATTCACGGCTTTTTTATAGGTAATATTTTTCTGTATTTTACTAACATATATGTCCTTGTATTATTCCTTCACTCTCATCAAGATTATAAAAAAATATTATCTGATGTAGTCAGTGCAAGGGAGATGAATGCATGTTCCCTTTTGCACTGGCGACACTACAATTTCTCCTGTTTGTGTAATATGTAAGTATGCAAATTTAAATTTCATAATATATATAGAAAAACATGACACATGATTAGTGCTTGGAGGTAACAATCAAAATTGAAAATTACATCCTTGCTTTTAAATTAATATTGTTTTTTCCTTTGTAGAAACCCACAAAAATACAGCTAGTTAGGGTTTAAAAGCCTGGAACTATATTAATGAAAAAAAAATATTTCATGTCATTTCTGATATATGTGTATAAGAACACTCCAGTTTCTTTGTGCGCACAATCTGGAGATTCATATCCATTCTCCAACACTGTTCAAAATTAGCATCACTGCGTGACGCCACATGAATCTCGTTCAGGAAACCTTGTTTTGCAACTCTTTATTTCTAATAAGGGTTATGTTCATACAGGTGTAATACATTTGTAATTCGATATAGAAAAGAGATGCACTCCACCTATTGAATGTACGCCGTGACGTTACGTGCGTATCTGAACAATGCGCAAAATAAACTTGCAAGGAAATATTTTGTCTTTTATTAACGTTCTTAATTAGCAGGTGGATTTCTGTGAAGAATGCTTTGACTAATAGTTTAGACAACTTGCTCAAGTCTTATATACATGAATATATATATATATATATATATATATATATATATATATATATATATATATATATAAAATTAATTAAGCTGATTGTTAGGAAGTCCGTGGGCGATGGCGTACCGAATCAGAACAGGAAATGGAACCAGAATATAATTTTGTTTTTGTATGCTTCACATAAACGAATGTTCTCCCCGTTACACCTTGTCCCATGATTAAGTATTTTCTTAAGCGTATCATCATTATAAACCAACATATCAAACGAAGCCGATTAGAATTGTGTGAATTATTACATAAACAAATTTCTATCCTCACGGACTTACCACCTCTGAAATTAATCTGTTGACAAACTGAGTCCATCATGTATGCATAGTATAAAAAAAGATGTATACGATAATGGCCAAATTCAAGGCTATAACATTACTCAATTTACAGATTCTGTTAAAGTGATAATAAATAATTATTTATGCGATATGGATGAAAGACGTGGTAAAAAGGATAATGAGGGCAAATAACGACTGATACCTGATTTTAACTTGAGATTGTAGTGTCCAAGTAAGCACCGACAACAGTCTGTCCCACAATTAAGAAGGAATTTTTTTTCACTAGCCGAAAATGTCTTAGCTTGGAATGAATGCAAACACAAAGGCCCCAACACCTTACACGCATATATATATATATATATATATATATATATATATATATATATATATATATATCATGTCTTCCTTCCACCATGTTTGGTTAAATACTATGTATATTTTAATTTTAATCCTCTCAAGTTCACGGATTAATTTCTTTGTGCTTGTAAGAAATGGATCAAGAAAAATACCGGGATTATTATTTGAGTTTTATTTTCCCAAGTACATTCAGTTTTATCTGTGATCATCTTGAGCGGTTGAATTTCTAAGAAAGAGATTATCATTTATGCATCTGTGAGCATGAACGCTGTAAATTTCTAAAAATTTCGACATGTATATATGGAATGCGTGTGTCTCGAAAAACCTTGGATCTGCGCTTAAAGTGTTAAGCATCAATTGCTGATGGCGATGCAGCATCTGTTAGCGTTATACAGGCACATTCAGGAGTGACAGTTTCGATTGCAACCACGACACTCATCCAATGTCGCCTTGTTTTCTTTGTCAGGCTTTACTTCTCCCTGACGGCACTCGTTCGTTTCTTCTCAATCCTCGGTGTAAACAACGTCTCCAACCTGGGATTTCGTTGTCGACGTGTTACCTCCTGCTCAACGCTCTCATGTCTTTTTTGCAGACGTCCTTGAAGTGAATATGTTCCCAATTCTGTCGTCCCTATTTTAGGCTAAGTTAATTACCAAAAAACCTTTATCAATAGAGCATATTTCACATTTATTAAAGCTTCATCAAAGAATGAGGTATGGGGAAAATATGGTATTTTTGTTCGTGTTTTTTTTTATTATCGTTGGTTAAATAGGTTTCAGAAACTATAGTATAATTTATGTCGCTTCGAATTCAACGAGAGACGACGTGACCTTCTCAAAACATATTTCATCCTCAGCGCTAAGAAACGAGCATGGATATCCCCCAAAATTCACTACCGACCACACTTCTAACATGAGCCACACAAAATTCATATTCCTCTCTCAAGCAATTTCTACAAATCTTGTAAATAAATTAGTTATTTTTATAACAGGAGGCAGCTATGTAAGCAATAATTATTCTCACATTTGTATTTTCCTTATTATCTACATTATTAGATCCGTGCTATAACACCATAATGGACGGACGGAAAAGAATGGCTGAAAGTAAAAAGGAATAATAATGCCTTGTTGTCTAACATTTATAGTGATTTTTCCAAGCTACGCTTGGATGTGGCACAAGGCCGAAAGTAAGGGGCACCCAGTGAGGATCGGACTCACTACTCAGACGTAATTGTTCTAGCGAGACAAGCTTGCTAACCATTACACCACCTCGAGGTGCCCATTGTCTAACATTTATATCACTAATAAACCAATCTCTTATATTCATAAATAAACCTGTCTCCGCAGTGAATAATATGAGATATATCTATAGAGAGCAAAGTGTAAGGAGAATCAAAAGGAAGGATCTTACATATATTTATGTGTATGGAAACGTCATGTTTAGGCCACCAGATACAAACGTGTTGGATTAATTTACTATGTCCTAGGTGAAGAAATATTTCTCGAATGGGAAACGGCGAGTCTCGGATTTTCCAAAATTGAGGACTGGGTGATAGTTTCATTCTATTTCTGGAAAAGATATATTCCCAACGGTAAACGGCACCATGGGCTTGTAAACTGTAGTACTTGCTTACTGGTTGTCTCAGTGTGACACCCGGGCAGAACAAACAAACAAACACTGCTATCTTGACGCCAATAAGATTTAGGACAGAATGCCCCTTCATGTCACTGTATGAAATGACGTCTCTAAACAGCCTTTACGCGGTCCATGTGTCTATATCAACCAAAGGGTGATAAGTTATTTATAGCCCTACATCCCTAAAACTAGGATATTTTCCACCACGTCCAAGACAATCGGAGATATAAGACAAATAAATGCAGCAACAATTTAGATACCAGCATTTATCAAATATATTACTTACAATGTAAAAATGTTTATATCAGAGATGCATAAAAAAATCTAAATATCCGTATCTACGAATATAAAATTATTACGTTTGGAAAAGCATTTAAACTCTCTCGTAATACAGAGGAACAAAACTTGTCATAACTTCGATTTACAAATGCAAAAAAAGATTTTTTTTACCTCGCAAGCGCTACGAGAGATCAATATTAAATTTATTACCAACTATAAACTCTCGTTAAAAACATTGAGCTTTACTGAATTCATTATTAAAGAATCTAACATATATTTATCTAAAACAAATGATATAGACTTAGAAATGTTCCTAAATCTTTGACGTGTCCTATAGGGTTGTAAGCGATCCTGTTTCTCCACAACATCCACTCTCTTGAAGCACTTAATAAATTTTGTCTTTCTGCTATTTCTCCAAAGCCTGTTCCTCCATCAATTTAATCAAGCTAAGTATCTTACCTCTGTCTCTATTTCCCTCTGTCTGACTCTTGCGTAAATCAGCATGCGAAGAAAACACCAATCTTATATATATATTTATTTATATATATATATATATATATATATCGTCTGTGTGTGTACACATAGATTATCATTATTGGAATAACTAGTCACTATACACTAAAATACATAAAACAATATTTACAAGTTTTATCTTAATCCTGGTATTCGTTGATTTCTTGTAACTTCTATTCGGAACGATATAAATTATAACGTTTGTTTAACAATTCGAACGCGCGTGAAACATGATCAACCAAAGAAAATCAAACAGCACGAAAGTAAAAATGCCAAAATTTGTTCCTTTTACTCCATATATATTTCAACGAGTAAGTTTTAATAAAAGTGAAATGTTAGATTGATAAAATCTATTTGTTTCTTATCATTCGGTCAGATTGAGATACCTACTTTTTTTATATTTGATCCCTATATATATATATATACACACACACACACGTTTGTTTGACATACTGAGGGGGTATTTATTGAGTTATATTGGCATTAAAACACAGTCGGTCAAAAAACTCTTCATATCTATGTTTGAATTCTATAAATTGTAGGATTTCGAGGAAAATTGTTGGGATGGGTTCCATTTATATTCTAGGGAGATTCCTACTTTAGTGATTCCCATCTCCAAAATTAGTTGAGCGCCCAACGCTAGAGAATCCACTCTAACGTTTTATTTCTTGCTTACTTGTTTTAACCATCACAATATGTATTTAACACAATGCATTCAATATTTTACACACATTATCATACCTTATAAAATGTAAGTACGTTTGATGATTATATTTATCTGTGAAGACCACGATCTGAATCTTTAGTCGCCAGTATTTTTGATGCCATAAAATTTCGCCATAGTGAGATTCTGCTTTGGCAACAAATACGGTCTCTCATAAACATGTACACTTTTCGATTATAAGAGACTGAACAGTGGATGAATGTTTCTGCGTCATTAGGCATTGAAATAAAACAGATTTGTGCATATTGTTATTTAACCGTTCAATAATCTTTTATTTACGAGCTTTTTTATGTACTCCAATGTTGTCCACATATTGGGGAAACTCCTCATATATTTCCTTATAACTTAGAACAGTCGATCATGGTCATTCTCATTCTATGGCTGTCAGGTTAGATAAATAACATTGGAACTATTACGATTTTGGCTTTTCATACATTCGTGTCTGTCGGATTGAACTTACCGTTACTTAAAAAGTAAGTGAAAATTTTACCAGTTTATTCGAAATATTTTCCATTTGCTTTCCGTTAAAATAATTTTCGTTACATGGTAATTGCGTCGAACGTATTAGTTGATTGTATTCTGATATGAATTAAACTGTTTCGTACATTATTCTGAAATACACACGCTTATATATATATGTGTGTGTGTGATTTAATGTGTGCTAAATATCAGAGCTAGAGCTGATCTCAAAGTGGCCACTGATATCAACACAATGTGGCGACATCCTGTTGTTTTCAGGCCTGCAGATTGTGTTGAAACATAAAATAGACTGTCGCCTCTTGCTGTTTAATTCAATGTTCACATATATGTGTGTAATGCTATCCTTAGCTCCAAGGGAAGTATCTGAGAGGTCGTAAGACAAACTTCACCGTTTAAATTAGTATGCCCAGCTTATTCAATAACATATTTTTTAAAATACATAGTTTTATACTAATATGCAATATGACCCATTTTATTGAATATCTCCCAAGTTTACTATTTGCATTATTCAGACTAATTTTCTTCATCTTTGTTCCCATATTCATCACAACTATTCGGCCCTTATACGCTCCGGCCTTCTTCAAAAATGGAAATAACATTAGAATGTATGTCTCTAATGCCAACTCTATAGTCAAGATACTTAGATGACACCTTCACACTCTGGCCACATCAGAAAGATGTCCAGGTTTTAATGGACCATATGAACTCGATAAGACCTTCGATAAAGTTAACGATGGAGAAAGAGAGTAACAACACACTCCCATTCCTGGATGTTCTAATATGTAGAACAGAGCATGTGTTCAAGACATCCGTATACCGTAAACCTACATTGACCGGGCAGTACCTCAATTTCAACTCCCACCATCCATATAGCGTAAAGAATGGGATCGTCCGCTGCTTTCAACAGAGAGCAAAGGTCATGAGTGACGACCCAGAGATATTAGATAAATAATTGGTCAATATAAGCAACACCCTACAACGTAACATCACTCAGGGTGCATGGCAGCAACCCCAGTAAACTGGGATAGGCGGGTACAAGAGGAGGAAAACAACGCTTATAAAACAATCAACCTACATTATGTGAAGGGGTTTATCGGAGAAAATACAAAGGATCTGCGGTCCATATAACATCAGGACAACCTGCAAAATCTGGACGAAACTTTGCAGATATCTCTCCCGAGTAAGACCTCCCACAGAGGAGAACATGAGTAAAGACTATGTGTACGCCATCCCGTGCAGCTGCGGAAAGAAATATAAAGGGAAGACAGACCGCCACCCCCACTTAAGGTAAGTCTTCAAAGATACCACAAAGCAGTAACACGAGGGGAAATGGAAAAATCGGGCGTGGCTGGCCACATATGTAGATAAATTGGAGATCACCGCCCTCTGTGGGATCAGGTTGAAATCATAGACAAAGAAAATCATTCGGAAATTCGTAAACTTAAGGTATCAGCACATATCTCCTGAGCCGACCAAGCATAGAAATGTGTACAATATGGAACTAGCAATTAGGAGTGTCAGAGAAAAGCAATAATAACAAAGAAAATTGCAATTCGAGCTCTGGTAGAAAAAAATGCAATCATAATAGCAAAAATTACAATATGAGCACCGGTAAAAATGGTTGCAGAAGACATTAATTTGATAAGTCGCATGCATTCATACACAGATGTCCTTAAGGTCATATGGAACAGTGGATAAAGGCGTTGCTTAGATCCAGTGACGACTCAAAAGTGGTCATTTCAGTACCTGGTTAAGGCAGTGGAGAACGTGGAGAGGTGAATTAACAGGAGAAAACTGAGAGCTGACATCCACTAGGCATCGCATGTGGAACTATAGCAGTCTACACTGCGAGCGAAATAAAGGGTTCAGTTCTACATTCCAACCACAACGGGTACAACGGCCGAAACGTTGAGATAAATATGGCAACAAAGATGAGGACAATAATCGGAATAATGTAAATCGTGTACATAATACCTCAGCTCAGAAATATAGACAGTTCTTCCGAGTTCTTATTTTCAGGAGACTATCTATATAAATGATTTGATTGTAGTTAAGTAGGCAAGTGTGGAACTAGCACAAATTTTTGGAAGATCTAACAAATGACATGTTATGAAATTTCCAAGAAGAATTCCACATGTCTGAATTAAGAGTTCATTCACCTGAAATAATCTCCATCTAACCATCGTGGCCTGTCTCTTTTACTATATAATCGATAGCGAATGGTGGTAAAGCAAATGCATTTTTACCTTACCCAATTGTGTCAAATTGTAAAAAAAAAACACACACACACATGGTATGAGTTTTTTTTTTTATTATTTTATATATCACTGAAGATTGAACATCCTACTGAGGCGTAAAACGGATAATCCCAACGGTTGCGCACACACACACACACACACACACACACACACACACACACACACACAAAATATATATATATAATATTACATGTTCGTACTGATCTTGTCAGCAGAAGATCACCTATTCAATTTCAGACTGAGCGGCAGTGAGCACGTAACGCATGTATCGTTTCACTTCAGCTTTTCTTTCATATACGGCTGTCGAGAAACCTGTGTATGGCATTTTCCTACCTTATGTACACTTACGTGACATTTCTGGACTGTTTTTGAGATATAACGCGTCAAAAAATATTGACGTGAATTTCTTGTGTTTTATTACGGAAGACTGACGGCGTATTTTGCTTTGGATTGTTTGCTTTAACGTGATTTTATGAGTTGCAAGTCCAGCGTTGGATAAGAAAAATACACTAAATATGTGCTATATTTGCGCACTGGCATGTTTCTTTTGACTACTCTACGCCAGTTCGCTTGGTTAGCTGAAAAAAAAAACTATCGTTTTTTACTGATACATCTCTCTTTATATATATACCTCATGCATAAATATAACGATTATTGTTTTTTTTTTTTTTTTTTGCTTGCCTGCGTATGCACACGCGTAAACGCCTGCTTATATTTGGCCATTTCATTTATCCACCCCACAACTAATATATATATATGTGTGTGTGTGTGTGTGTCAGATTCTCAAAATAATTCAATCTATGGACAAGAACTGCAGGATATTTCCTTATATATCTCCCTTTCCACCACTGCAACTGATATTCTTACCAATAAAATAATTACCTCATCTACTTATTTCCTATCACTGCAAGATATCGGAAACTTCTCGGCGCTACCTGCATTTTTCCTTACTGACTCACAGAGCGAACTCCCGGACTCCAGCTATAAAGCTCTTGCTTTTATTTCTCAAGCATGTATATTTTCTTTAGGAGACAAATCTTGTATGATTTAATTATTTATGCTTTGCCTGCGCATTATACCGCACTCCTAGTCCAGTTTTGTTTATACTTGTACTTAAATAACACACGATTTTTCTCAATTTTATAGCAATTAGATGTCTGACATTCGTTTACTTTATAAACAAAATGCATCAGCAGACTATTCATGTTTTTATTAGGTTAGCGGTATGGCTCCATCAGTGATGCTATATATATTTTTAGGAAAGTCATAGAAACGTCTTTGATGTTTAATTATTTATGCTTGTACGTGCAAACCTTTAAGAATTGTTTTCAGAATAGTGATAATTACATTTATTTTGTGTAAATTACACTTAAATATAAACTGTCCATCAGTATATATTTATTGCCATGAAAATAGACGTATACAATAAAATGAGTGAAACATAAAAAAGCAACAAATTGGGTTTCGTCATTTTAAACCTCAAGTAGCAAAAAGAAAAAAAAAATGAATGTAAAATAAAAATAGAAAATCTTATTGGTTATCGTTCTGTCAACGGGAGATTTAATTTAAATTAAAAACACAGAAAATGTACAATAAAAGAAAATGTGGAGGAGGGAAAAAAATATATATATAAATTTCTTTCTTTTTCGAACTTCGACCGTGCTGTACCTTCGAGTAAAATAGGCGAAAATGCGGATATATATATATATATATATATATATATATATATAAGATATTTTTGAAGGTACAAAATTTTATCACAGCAATAAACGTATGAAGCTTGATATTACTAGACATATTTAAAACTGGCGAAGCAAACGGTTTCGCTCCCGCTCATCATGCTTTCAACGGGAGATTTAATTTAAATTAAAAACACAGAAAATGTACAATAAAAAAAATGTGGAGGAGGGGGAAAATATATATATATACACACACACACACACACACACACACAATCTCTCTCTATCTGATATTGCGCAATTTATCCTATAAATATACCACACCTTAAAACTATATTTCTTTATATATATATATATATATATATATATATATATATATATATATATATATATATAGTTTTAAGGTGTGGTATATTTATGGGATATATTGCTCAATATCACATAGAGCGCGCGTATATATATATAATGGCGCGCACACACACACAATTTTACTTTATATAAATCTGGAAGCAGAAAACTGTCCGTAACGATATGTGTAAAGAACATCCGTATCTTGTTTGTATATGAATTATCTGAATGTCATGATTTATTTTCTTTGGCTCTTTGTTTTTCAAGTAGCTTCGACCGTCTCTATCATCAAAAACCATATGCAGTCGGTGTGTTAAGGGAGATGTCCTTGAAAGAATACTGTCAATTTTATTTAATTAAACGTAAAAGAAAACATAGTTCATGTATTTCGATCCGAATATACATATAATTCGGTGCATTCCTTACACATATCTGCTGACTGTACATTGTTTCAAACTATATGCTCTCTACATAATACCATTCTATAGCCAACGGAATCGTGTCGCACACAATGAGAGCAGCTGGGTATGGAAAACATCTCATAAGATCGAAAGTACTTGAACAAAAACATTACAAAGGCGGACTCGTGATAAATTATAAATAATTCCAATACTGATATATAAAATCTTATACGATATATTCTTTACAAGTGTTGTCCTTTTTGGCTCTTTCAATAACATACTCATATATGTATAAAGAAAGGATAAAATGATGACTTTGCGAACAAGCCACCGCGTTTTCTGTTGTTTTTGTTTGTTTGTTTATTTTTTTTCAGATAATTCTACGCAGATTTAATTAATACAGTCTCCCGAACTTTCAAACGTTAACTGAGTGTAAACTTTCTAAAACATAGAACATATGCCCACGGTAATCCAGAGCACACTGCCAATTATTCCATGTTTATTTTATTTATTGTTTCTCGAAAATGAGTGCTGCATAATCTTGTTGATTACTGAAGTGGAAGTTATGTTAAATCTGTTGATAGTAATGGTTTGCGAAGGTTAAAGATAAGGTTTTCCTTGCAAGGAAATCAAACACTCTGAGATCTAGTAAATGAAAACCAAATTATCCGGAGAACATTTAGAAGATAAATGTCGGCCGAACAACATGTGAACCTAAGGAAAGTTTGAGGTGAATCGATGAACTTGAAGTGTCGGCCAAAAGCCTTAAGAAAAATCCTGAAAATCGGTTTCAAATGAAATTAAGAATAGCGATATTGATCACCTTTGAAGTTTTTTTTTATTCTCTCTCTTCCTGGTCAGAGGCGCAAATATCGTGTTTGCCATTGTAATAACTACCGATGTAATAAAAAAAAAAAAATGAAATAATAATAATTTAAAAAAATGAATGAATCGATTAGCAAACAATTAATCAAAAATAATATTCTCAACGTCAATTCGGCTATTCAACCTAAACTGAATCTATTAATTACTGTTCTCAGTGTTTGATGTCATTCAAAGGGAATTCCCATGTGTAACCGCTGAAAGGAAAATAAAATCAACGAAATTTTTCATAGAAGATTTCAAACGAAAATTTAAAGTGTCGTTAAAAGTTAAGTGTCAGATAGACCAGAGCGCCCCTCAAGAAATCATCGTTCAGTAATGCTAGTTAATCAGAGTACGACGCGAAAGGAAAACTACGTTAGAAACAGTTTCAGCATTATGACGGGTTATCTGTCCTACTATATGATAGCAACAGCAGGACAAGCATATCAAAAATGAAGAAAAGAAATGAAACAACAGAAATCTGGTCATACAGAAGGATGCTGAATATGCCATGGACAAAATTATCTGAGTAATGCCGAAGTACTCGAGAAAATATCATGGAGATAAATGGATACTTTTACTTCAAAATGCTGCAGCTGACACTTCTAGGGAAAATGAGGACAAAGGGCTTGGAGAATCTGATAATCACAGGTCAGAGTGAAAGCAAGGAAGACAAGAAAACGACGCATAAACTGCTTAGTGATCACGAGTAAATGGATAGCGGTGCAAGATTTAGGAAAATTAAGAAAAATATAAACTTGATTCAGAACTACAAAGAACGGTAAATTGGGGAGAGCCATGGTCGCCTACGTCCTGAGGTAAGACGTCACACGGAGAAGGACTGCTGAAACCTGAACAAATTAAGATGTGATTTTCTTTTTAATTTTGATAACGTCATGTATGCATATAACCTTGCATATTCGACAGTTTAAATCCTCATACCTAAAACGCAAAATAACTTCTAGACGAAAAATAAAACCTGGAATACACTTTCAATTTTGGGGGCTCAATGACATTGTCATTTGAGGAAAGCCCTAGTAACATGAGAAACGTTAATTGCAAACAAATCAAAACTATTTAACGAAAATATGGCACAAAAATATAGCACAAAAATATTAATACCCATTAACAAATGCAAATATTGATAAATACTTTCCCTATCAGAAAATAATTTTACTATATTGAATAATTATCTTGAATTATTGTTAATTTCATAATAATTAAAAAATTTGGTATTATAATAGTTATTTCATGAATGGACATAGAAGACAGAACAAAAGCATACTGATATTTAATAGAAATTATTTCTTTCTTTAAATATACGAGGGTAAGCTAAAATGATCATAGGCTGACCATGATATAAATGCAACTAGACTCACCAGTTGGTTGACTAAACATTGCAGAATACAACATCCGACGCTCGTATATCTTATGTGAAACGTCATAGCCGTGGTGTCTAGGGTTTAGAAGAGTATGAATCCCACCATTACACATGAAAATAAGAATCCTCTCCTGCTGAAGAATGATCCTCTTCAGATAGTTATAATAAAGTCAGTAAATGGATATAAACTCCTATCCTTAACTTCAACGTTTCAATGGATCGATTGGAATTTGCTATTTTAAACTGATATTGGTTTGCTCCAGTTTTGGCAAATTATCCCATTTGGTGCGTATAGAAATCAGTATGAATGCGTTTGTCACTTGTGATGGCTAAAATGAGAGCTGCCGATAGTGTAGTGATATAGATAATCAGAAGAGATATTTAAAATCTTTGGCACAATTATATAAATTACCTAATACGTGATATTTTAAAAAAAAGAAACAAGACTCCTTCAATCAGCATATTGAAGAATTGTAAAAATATGAATTTGTTACAGATAGAATTACGAGATTTAATGTACCTGATATACTCTAGCATAGTGCATTTTTTCAGCTTTCAGACAACAAAAAATTACCTTTGTATATTTCGTCCTTTTTCTTTTTTTAAGATGTACTTTCGGTGACCGCTTGCACTATATAGGGTATTTTTCCTAGATGTGTCCAATTTCATGCCAAAAAGTTCAGGGGTTGCACGAGTATATTGGGTACCAATAATAATTTGAGTAAATTCTCTTGGTGATATTGAAATCGTTGGCCAAATTCATTTAATTTGAAATTATTTCAATGATTCTAAAAGTAATATTAAGGAAATATTACTTTAAGTTAAAATACACTCTAAAATGTTTAAAATAATCGAAAAACAATTGTTCTGAATATCTATAAAACTATCCTGAAAAAATACGATAATATCCAGGAGATTACTTTCTAAATGAGAATTCTCTCTTGAGAGAAAAAGCAGATAAGTAATGAAATATTTAGTTTTTCTTCTAATTAATCATCCGAAATGACCCAGCTCATTAGATCCAGGTAGCAACTTGACCTTCTGATCATTTCCCGTCGAAATGTATTCTAATTAATATTTATGCATTACTTATAATTTTCAGGCATTTTACCAACATATGTAATACGCATACCTGCAAATTTATACAAGTGTAGTCGGAGAATAGAGGACTTGGCACAAGAAACGACTTAACTTATGATACAGTAAATTTAAAAATGAGTTTTTGGCAGTTTAATATTTGAGATGATTACCATCCTTATTTAATAAATGAGAAATTTATTTCACGGATGGCAAGCTGATGATTCTGTGTTTATTTTATTACATGAATCTAGAGATTTAAAAAAAAAATATGTAAGTTGGGTAATGATAAAGAAATTCTGATTATAAACTCTCCAAATGTTTCAAACATTTTGTCGCCAAATTCCTCTCAGTGAAAAGTTAGCGACTCATTTTCTATCAACATTTTGCATGCTGAGTCTCTCTCTATTTCTGAGATGAGGTATTATGTACAGTATTACATTAGTCGGACTATTGTCCTCATCTTTGTCGCCATATGTGTCACAACGTTTCGGCCGTTGTACGCTCCGGCCTTCTTCAGGTGGCTGGAATTTCGAACTGAAACACTTTATTTCGATCCTCAAGGACACATGGCACAGAGGAAAAAGGCGTTGGTTAGATCCAGTGACAGACCCAAACAGTGTGAGTTCAATACCCGGTTAAGGCAGTGGAGAACTTTCAGAGGGTAAAGTAGCAGGAGATAACTGATAACTGACATCCATCAAACATGGCTCGTGGAACTAGAACAGTCTACCCCAGTGATCGAAATAAAGGGTTCAGTTCGAAATTCCAACCACCTGAAGAAGGTCGGAGCGTACAACGGCCGAAACGTTGTGACAAATATGGCGACAAAGATGAGGACAATAGTCCGACTAATGTAAATATTTTGCATGCTATTTCAAGCCAGAAAATTTTTGAGACAATAATGGTTTAATGATAAAACCGATCTTACTAATCAACCTACATTTCCGAATCTTATTTTCACCTGAATGAATATAACGAACACAACATGAATTCGAAATCTGCTGTTAGATTAAAAATTCCGAGTCATTATCCATTCCCCCCACCTGCACATCCCGGCGAACAGCCCCATATATATTCCCAAAATCTGGGTCATTTAAGTACTGAACAGCCGCTCGGTGAAAAAGCCGCCCCGTGCGTGTCAATTCGTTTGCAAATCAACATTGCAATAGCAGACAATTTCTTTACTTTGAATGGATATTCTCTAATAAAGCAGACACAATATACGCTGTCTTTGAAATGTGCAAGTTAATATAAAATATCTTAAAATTAATAGAAAATTTGATGTTTGAAAGACACTGTTTCGAATAATGTTCTAAACTACAAAATTACTTCTATGACTTCAGTCAATTCTGGTATTCATTTTAGTAAATTAACTAACATTTAATATATCCACCATTATTCAGAGGCACAAATCTTTCTATATTTCTTTGTTTGGTGCTTTCATCACGTTTTGGCGAATTCTTTCTCGGTATATCTCTAGGCTATCGATTGCGTCTCCGACATTGTATTTATATACATATTTCCTTTCGTATAGTAGAATAGAATTATAAACGATTGGATCATCAGTTGACAACGAAATCACAAACTTTTGAAAAAGTAAGCTGGCATTGTGATATCATAGTTAACGTTAAACTATTCTAGCCATACATACATAATATATATATATATAGAGAGAGAGAGAGATAGAGAAATATCTACTTTTAAGGTGTGATATATTTATGGAATAAAGTGCTCAATATCAGTTATAGAGCGTGTGTAATTACAAAAGAGTGAACATTGAAGTCAACACATAGTGGCGACACTCTCTTTCATGCTAGACGCAATCGTCAGGCTTGATGATTGCGTATAGCATGAAAGAGACTGACGCCACAAAATGTTGACTTCAATGTTCACTTGTGTATGTGTGTATGTATATATATATATATATATATATATATATATATATATATATATATATATATATATATATATAATCAAATATATTTTTAAGGTGTGTTATATTTATGGGTTAAAGTTTTCAATATCAGGGAGTGAGCGTATTTAAATATAAGTGGACAACAAGCTCAACGCCCAGCAGCGACAGTCTGTTTCATGATTAAAAGCAATCGTCAGTCCATTTTCTATGGAAATATTGGAACAGTTATAAATAATGAACGTCATGAACGTTATAGCGTATTCATCCTGGTGTTACCGAGAGTTTATAATTGGTTATATGCCAATTATGTTGATTCATTTATTACGAATTGTATTAAGAACGTCTTCGACTGTTTGCACGTACCTCGGAACCCAATTAGAATTTTCAGACAATTAGGTGTCGTTTAATAACAAAATGTGTAATATGGTAATATATAATGAAATATTTTTGCTGAAACAAAGAAATTAATTAAAGATGTTTTTAATAAAGAAAAAAAGTCGACTGACATCATCTGCTGCCGTCTACAGTAGAATTTATAGAAAGGAAATATTTTCATATTGCTCAATGAAAATAATTGCAACTCATGAGCATAAAAGCCGTCAAACAGCTTTCAGTGGAAAACGAAGACTATTGTATGTCTCGTTTAATTGTATGATTGTAGATTTCATTAGTTATTAAGAATATGGAAGACTGGCCGATGTATAATAATATACTTCGGCATAGCAATATAGTTTAGGTCTATTTTAGCCCAATGCTGTCATATTAAACAGCGTTCATTTGATTTCAACATGATCTCCTTCCCTCTGAGAATGTGTTAGGCGAAGTTGAATTGTAGACACACAGATTAATACAAGGTGAAAGTGATGACGAGAAGGGGAAATACTTGATTTTAGTTTAGTTCTGAAGGTTTAAGGTACGACTTGAAATATATCATTTCTTTTTTAATTTGATATTTTTTTAAATCTGCATTATTATCCGGTGGTAGATAAAAGGACTTACATCATTAGATTGAAAATGTGACTGATATTTTATTTTATTTTTTTTTGTTACGGCAATTGGACAACGTGAACGTTCAATGTAGTTTTTTTCCTTTTCTCTGTTTAAAAATGGATGCGTGATATATATATATTCATTGCTTCTGCACGGAAAGTTTTCGTCACATACAATTTTAGAACAGTTTAACTTAAATTCAAGGAAACTATTACTTTTATTCGCTACATTAATTTACTGTTTTGTTCCTTATTTTAGTAATTATATTTTCTTTTCTAGTAAATGCTGAGAAGCGTTGCCGAATATCCAGGTGGGAATCGTACGAATTTCAATAACAAATTTACTAAAAGCTTTTTATCATCTACGCTGAATTTAATTTTGCGCCAATCTTCTTATTTAGAGCATTTATATTTTACATCCGTAACTTCAAATCAGGGGCTGTAACGGAGTTTACGAAGTAGTTGAGTACAAAATGGAACGACACAATTAAGGGTGATCGAGCGGGAAGCGAATAGACTCCAATTGAAATGGATAAAGCAAATTAGGCTGCATTTAATTTAGTAGTTTAATTTAATAAGGAGACGCGAATCTATTGCACACAGTAACGAGATGATATATTTCGGAGATAATACTCGTTTTAAACTGTATTGCTTGGTGTTGGTCCCCATAAAGTTATCCAGCCTTCCAGCTATATATATATATGTGTATATATATATATATATATATATATATATATATATATATATATATATATAGTTCCGTACTGATTTCTTGTTTATATCAGTGATTATTAAAGATACAATCAAAATTTAACTTTTGGAGATAATGAAAGATCAAATTAACGTTACGGCGTGAGCTGAAAATGCAATCATATTTTTAGATACTTTGTTGTTAGGAAATTTCAGTTGCGACAACCCTATGCCAGATCTAATGATGGACGGACAAAATGCACACTTCGGCCAGCAAATGCTACACATCTTATTACTTTTCGGCGTATCTGTACTTCGTTATGCACCGTTGTCTTAATTCGACAAAGGCCCTCTCCAAAATAACAGGCAAACCGGAACTCCTCCTTACATTGTTAATCTGACTCTGCTTATGTAACTGTGACCGGAACTATTTAAATGATAAATAACTAGAAATATATATATATATATAATTGCTATTTATTCTACATATACTGAACTGTGTACATTTGACTTCCAATGTCATATTGGCCAGAATCAGTATCGGATAATAGATAAAATTATATTGTATATATCTCTATATTATTTAATTCTATGAATTGTTATTCGAATTTAATGGCGCTAATAATTTTATCAAGCGGATGTAAATCAAACTCTATATCGCATTTCAAATTCCTTGATATCTAATTCAATGATGAAAAAAAGGCCCACCATGAAAATATTAGAATTGATATTCCACTCCACCGCATAACCGTTATTTGACAAACCGAATTTATAAAGTGAATAAACCATTCTCCATTACACATACAAAAACATACATATATCCTTTGACATCTAAATAGTTGGCATATTGTTACAACAATGCCATGAAAGAACTTTGATAATTAGATAAAAATAACGGAAATGTTATTTTATTTAATAAATATATTTACAAATATTACATTCCAAAATTTGTTTCAGTGATAATAGACAATTAACTTCGTCTTAGTAAGAAATATAAAATATATATTCATTACGAATCTGAATGTTTACTCAATATTTGTGTTAGAAATACATTCTATTAACTGAAATTTATTCTAAGTGTAAGGCAAAAGGTAAAAATCTTCGTAAGGTTCTATAGAGTACTATACTTTTGAAGCAGAACGAAACAAAACCTGTAAATTCATACAACATCTCTTTACCACACTAGTTCATGAATACATACAAAATTTACAATGTTGTCCTCATCTTTATTGACATAATCGCTATGAATATAGCACTAATGATTAGGACATCAGTCCGAACAATGTAAATAGAATAGTTCATCTCAAAAATATACCGGGTGTAAGAATAAAATTCTCAATTTGTTAGATTAAGCTTTGAAACGATATAACTTAGAAATGATTAAATATATATTACTGGAATTCTCTGGGGTTTTTATGTCACTATTAGACTCAAATTGGACTAATAATAATATATAATTACACTCCAAGTTTAACAGAAATATTGTGATGAAATCGAACATAAAATATATCATGTTGATTAATTAATTATAGCTAAGGATCGAACGTCTGACACACTCAAACGCACATATGTATTTACCGCAAAAGTCCCAAATTAAATCATGTGCTTATAGTCTCTCAGATCGGCATAATAATGCCAATCTTCATTGTCCCTGAATGCCTTATATAATCTCTGTCTCGACTTGTGGATTTCAATTTATGATAGATAGCAATTCTACTAAAAGGGGCGCCTTCTTTTTCATAAGGAGTTTATATTGGTGACAAGGGGATGTTGCATGGTACCTCTTTAAGGGGAGGTTATCTGGGGGTCGGAGTTTATTTATGAACCCAGCCTTTGATTTTATGTAAATGGAATTCCTTTCATGCTACGGGATGCTACTCTATGACAACAACGAGTCTGTTTTACTAGAATTTACAGTAAGTGGTATTTAGACAATACGGATTTAATATTGTTAATGTCATGGAATTTAAATATAAAATAAATTGAAATTAAATTAATTGGGTGATAGATGCATAATTCTGTGAGTAACACCGAAACACCCAATGGAATATATCGTGCTGCACTCGCACATACATATCCCCAACACACACGTACGTTTACATATATTTACCCATACAACATTTATAATCAAACACACGTCTGGAGATATATATATATATATATATATATATATATATATTCGTGTTTGGATATACATTCTGGATCCCTTGAACTATTTGGAATACTAAACTGCCTCCGGAATTCTCTAAGAGGACGATAGTAAAATTTAATCACAGGTGTTGCATCAGATTGGGGACCGTATTTTTTGTGAGGGGAGATAGTGAATGATAAGGTAAGTTCTATATACTTACAAAACTATAAATGACTCATTGTTATTTTAGAGTAGTATGTCATAACAGGAACTGAATTCCATATACGTACAACTAAAGTCTAGTGCCATAAAAACATCCAACCACACACCAATTCCCCTTAAATAGATAACGTTCGAACTCCCGTTTTCACTAATACAAGTTCCTTATCAAAACAAGGTGTCACTTTGAAAAAGAATTAAATCTAACATAAATTTAAAGCCACAAGTCGAGAGACTTTCCAAATGTCATTCACGGCTGAGGAAGATTGGCATTGTGATGTCGATGTGAAATAGACTATGCATTACTAAATAGTCTTACATGAGACAATTTTAGACTTTTGCTGTACAAACATATATATATATATATATATATATATATATATATATATTCTGTTAAAATAAATAAATTGGGCTCTCTGTGGACCAGATATAACATTTGATATTACTAGGATCCTCCTGAATTATATGCCAACAAATCAATTAACTATACTGTTTTTATGGGTCAATCAACATGATCATAAAGACTAAAAACGTTCCATCTTGTATGACCATAGGAAACCTCCATCATTTAACATCCCAACGATCAAAATGGCGATACAGGATCGGATGTTTTCAGTCTTTATTATGTTGATGGACTCAAAACTGCATTTTATGATGAGTGTGTCATACTGTATTTAAGAACTTTCAATTTTCTACGGAGAACTATATGGATGGAGTATATTTTAGCTACAGTCTGAAAGGATCTGATATCAAATTCTAAAAGCTACAGGCAGTTATCAGATGTAAATGGAGTATTGCATATTTGCCATATTCTTTGACCCAAAATGGACCGATTTATTAGCCAACTACAATATTATATAAACTTTGAAGTGTTCTGGGGATAAACTGGTGACAGAAGTTAAAAAATCAAGATTTAAATGACAAAATTAAAGTTCATGGCTCATTTCTTGAAATTACAACTGGTTGCTTATTGGATGATGAATCTCATATATATATATATATATATATATATATATATATATATATATATATATATATATATATATAAAATTCTAAGATCACTTTAGAATTTTTTCAAGATGACTTCACCTTCTTTAAGCTAACTTTCTATCCTGGACTAAAAATTTGCCTCACAGGTTTCACTTACGATTTCATTTTCTAGGTTTTTTTCACTGCTATTTGGACAGTCTTAGTTAAAATTCCACTCTCAAGTGCCAAACGCCTTATGGATTGAGTTGGATATTTTCTGAATGATCTCGCCTGCTCTAAGTTGAAATGATGATCCTTCTTCCTGTTGTGACCACCTGATCCAGTTTTCCTCTTTTCGGTTCCCACTTTTTAAATATATTCACCGTTCTCTTAATGGTTCTTGAAAGGACTTCGAAGATAGAAGCCATTGAATGAATGTTTGTACCCTTACAAAAGAAGACCTGAATGATGTTTCCTCGCCATTGCTTATTTGACAGGATATTGGTGATGGCGCAAAAACGATTTAAACCTGTTCTCTTTCTAGTTGGATAGCTCAATGTTTTATTTTTTATTTTACGACAAATGGTATCAAAGTTCCTAAACGTCCTCTCTGATAATATGCAAAAATGAAAGTCAATTAGTTTAGTGGTATTTTAGATATTAATCATTTTGTGGGATGGATAATTTTGCTATGCCACGATCTAGACAATTTTACTATTATACCCTGCTTATGATTTTGGCGTGAGTATATTTTCGTCAGCTTTGGGGATTTTGATCGAACGAAAAGAAATTGCAATTATGTACAGAAAAGAATTACATAGCTCCTTGTATCAGAATTTTCGTTTTTATTAATTCATCATTATAAAAATGACTAATATATGAAAACTTTCCAAAATAAATAAAAGAGAGATGGTTATTTTTTATACGTGCTGTGGCATTTCAGCACCTGTGCAATCATGGATCTCCACAAATTCCTATCTCTGTTCAGCTTTAGCAATGTTTGCCTCTTTGCCAACCTCCTCCCCCGTTCCACCATTCATTCACACTAACTCGCTAGGTCGCTATGCAACCGCGTTCCCCTGCCCCTGTTGCATTTGATATGTCCCTTGTGATTTAAATTATCCAGACGTTCCTGCCTTCAGTTTGTGTTTCAGTTTTAATTTTTGCTTCGATCTTAATAATTTTTCGTTGCTAACCTCATTGAATTCTCAGCATTCTACTGTAGAAACATATTTATATTTCGTCCAGTTTTCTCTTCATCTGTGTGGTTATAAAGCATTGAGATACACAGGATTGATATTAAATGATAATCCAGCATTTTCTTCTGTTTCTTAAGAAATTATGCTTTTATGATTTTTACATTTATTTTTCGAATTCATTTTCACTAATCCACAGCGCGTTGGGATTTGGGTGTCGAATTTTCCACCCACACTTCAAACGCTAGCCTATTTAAAATTATGTACTTTTGGATGTTGATATCTCCAGTTCGAAATCCACATATTAGCCAATTTATTTTGCCCACAAGGATACTTTTTCTTGTCTTACACATGTTACTGTTAGCTTCCTTTCACTAAGATGTCGTGTAGTTTTCTTTTAGCGTCTGCCATCAGCACGGTGTCGACTATAGATTTTATATTGTTAATATACTGGTAAATCTTCAGGCCTGTTAGCATAGCGGTGCTGTAAATACATGTATAAAATCAGGTGAGAAATCAAATCATTGCCTTACGCGCCTTTATATTTGTTTACTGCCTCAATTCTTCTCTTCCTTTGAAGATTTGTGGTTCACAACATAAGTGCTGTTATAATAATAATCTTCCCCCAAATAAATTCACACAATTTAATAAAACTAATATTCTGTCCCTCGGTGTGGACCAATCTAATTATATAGACAGTAATAAAATATCTTCCATGGTCTTTGCTCATATGACAAATTGAAAGATATGTAATATGTGTATGTGAATTTATTAGGTTGGTGCAAAAATAATGTCGTTTTCTCACATGAAGTTGAACGTCAAAAAACGACATTATTTTTGCACCAACCGAATACATGACAGTGTAAAATGTATTACTTGAAAACCAGTTGTATGTTGAACATTTTTATTTTCTAGGCGACTTCTCGTTTTATATGATATATAATCATACAATAAATAGAAAATATAAAAGTTGGAGTTAGCATCGTGGAAAATTAAATATATTAATATATTTAACAATTACGTATTTTAATATTACTTTCTGAAAGTATTATTTTTGGAAGAAAATATGGTACAAAACATACGTTTTCATTAATCGACATGAATCCTCTGATCAACAGCGAGTCAAACTATTTTTTACGCTACGTAATTTTAAATTTAGTTCTTTTCTATCAGAAAAAATTCTCATGTAATAGGAGTGGTAAATAATTCGTTTCCGTGATTATTGAAAAGAATGAACGTTTAGAATATAATTAATTTAAAATGTAATTTTCTCGTAGATTTGCATACATGTTTTTATTCACTATAGACGTTGCTAAAGCACGGCAAAGCGAAATAATGTTCAACTTAATATTGGGTAAATATTTTCATATCGATTTAGTCACACACAGCCCGATTTTGCGCGACATCAACATCGTCTTTAATTTACATTATTTAATAGAAGTTAAACACCCCTCAAGTGACCCGACCCCTGTTTTTTTTTCATAATCGTTTACAAAATTCATCCAAACATATTTTTTCTTAGATGGACGACTAGCAATCACAATTAGATTCCTGATTATACGCTACTTCGACTGTATTTTTGTTTTTTTTTCTATTTTTCTCAGGCAGTGTTCTACATACCTGTCATTTCAGCTTGCTATTTAACCAGAATTCATGACACAAATAAATTACTTTTAGTTAAGAAAACTAAAAGCATTAAGTTATATACATACATCCATACATACATACATACATTCATGGGCGCGTCGCCGAGTAGTTAAAAACGTTCGCTTTCTCACCATGAGGGACGGGTTCGAATCTCACTGCGGTTGATATGTCATTAAGTAAACTTCCTGACTGTCTGGAGGGTGGGGGAGACGAAACCTACGTGCGTCTCTTGGAAAGTGCCTGAAAACCATACCGCCGGTTTACCCAACCCTTGTGAGTGAAATTGGGTAGACGGAACCTTTGCTAGCAAGTCATCGTGTCCGAGGGTTTCAGTGTGTTGGCCTTGTTCAGATTGTTGATCACGCTAGATAACACGTTCTCTCCCAGAAATTATAACTAAGGTCTGCTCAGCATAGGTGCAGTATAAACCGAAAGTTGTCTTTGGGGGTGTTGAACAAACAGAAATATGCCTGAGCGAAAGTCTGCAATGGAGAATAGGCGTGTATTGAATACGAGTGACCAGCTATTATGTATGTATGTAATTTCAAATATATTTATCCGATCATGAGAGATAGAATCAGAATTCCGTTTATTGTATAGTCAAAATCTGTTAAAGTCTATTCCATGTTTTAAAATTTAACTTTGTTAAACAAGCGATGCATATTTATCTTACTAAGGAAATACTTATTATTAAATATCTTCATATACAGAAAAATATCTTGTACTTCAACATATGCAGAGGATGGACACTGACATCTTAAAATAACATCCACCATCCTAAACTTATTTATCAAAAACAGTATTTTTATATTTTGTTCTCTATAACCAAATGTTTATATCTAAAAATCTGTATATAATTCATAAATACTACTTACCCGAATCAAACTACATCACTTCTATTTCAAACATTTTCTTAGGCATAATAGACTATTTTAAGAAACTGTAATAATCATAAATAAATCTAAAATATAAACATCTAATATATTGATATATATGTTATGATGTATATCCTATTGTATAATTATCATAAAAAATACATTTCATTTGAGTAGATATATGCTACATCAAAGGAAATTTTGAGAATATTTATTTCTGCAAATGTTGGTAAAACTATCGGTAAAAAATAATCATTTAGCAATGTGGGCACAGGTAGGACGTTACATGTGAAAGGTACAATTTTTTTAAAGGACGTTGTCTTTGCACAGAAACTGATAAATTTTTAGTTTTGCAACTTGATTTTCGGCGGCATATCATTGCTCTAAAGAATCCGTCCTTTTACACCACTGTAAAATTCATTTGAAAAACGATTAAAACCAAATTTTAAAATGATTACACCTGCTCCACAGGCTGGGTAGAGCTATAATGTAACAAACTCTACTTTATTTGTGAAAGAAATGTTAATCTTACGGCTTGAACGCGGAGTTTATATGGCAGATTCTGAAAATATTTTACGTCACTCAGAATTATTCATTCAGCCATTTCACAAATGATTAGACGTCTCACTTTCTTTTCAAAATCTAATATTTACTTTTAAGTTCGAAGATAAGTCTTTCTGGACCTATTTTAATTATATTTTCAGTGAAATTTGACACTGTAAAATCGTTAAATGGATTCCAACTAATAAAAAATTTAAAACTTTACTTAAACCGTATTGGCTGGCATTATAAATTGAGAAATAACTTTTCAGATATCAAAAATGTACATCAACTCCACAGCAGCAATAAAGCGAAAATATATAGCACGTTTACATCTATAATTCTCAAAAATAATGTAAGGGTGGGTGGTCAGATGTGTATGCATTTCCACAGTTTTCATCCGATTTTGATGATTTTTTTTGTTTGATAGTTAATTCTTCAGTGCCAGTTTGGAGTCGAAAGTGATGGGGACAATGTCTGTACACTACTTACCATTTTAACTCTCAGCAACGTTTTACTATTGACTGTTCTTGTATATATATCTTTCATAAAAAAAGAAAAAAGTAACCTTAATAAAAAATAGTTTACATTATTGCAATAAAATAATTATTATACAGTTCCCTTTTCAGGGCCACGCCCCCATTTGGGTATGTGCCTCAGTTGCACCTAAATGTTCTTATTAATATTGATTTTCGGGTGGTCTGAATATAAACTTAAACTGCTTTAACTGATCAGCAAAAATTCTCAGTAAATGAGAGTTCCGGTCAAAGACGGGTTATACTGCTAGTATATTACTAAAGAAAAGAATAAGGAGTTAACAATTTACATACTGCCATAAACAAAGATATTGAAAAGTCACTCCTAATAGCAAAAACTAGAGTTTCTGAACTGTAGTCTAATTTTATTAAAAATATTTTATAAATTTCTCTAGACACATTCAATTTTCGTTCAGTGAATGCTGATTTGTTTTTTTTAATTTTACAAATTCCAAAACAAGGAGAGCACTACAAAAATGACTTTCGTGCTTGAATTTCCAAAATGTAATGAAAATAAAATTTACTCTATTAGAAAACATATTTTTCTAACTTCATAATGGTGGAAATTTAATTTTCATAAAATTTAAGGGGTCATTCAATCAAATAGGAAGTATAGTAAATAAGATCTTTATCTGTTATATAACCTGCATAAAACAATTTCTAATGACTGACCTATAAGAAATTATAGATCCGTTCACTATTTAGGTATTATGGAAATCCATGTCCGCCCACATGTAGACACAAAACATGACACAGGGGGATAGTAATATAATAATATGATTCAGTTACCATTAATCAGGCTTTTTTCTACTGACAGCAAGTGGAGCGATTATATTGTCACTTGCTACTTCTAGATTTTGTTCATTGTGTCCTGACACATTTTTCTTGGCAGTCCACCTTGCACATTTATAAATGTACCATTCGTCCGTGCATTGAATATTACTGGCATATGCAATTTGGTAAACCGGCTATACATCAAGATTCTCGAAAAAAAAAAACGCAAAGAAAGGTCCCTAATGTTATCGATTCTGCACTGGAATCATTCACTTCAGCCCTTTTTCTATAGTCTGGATGTTACTTTCCTCTACCATTTTCTATAAATATTTTTGTGGTAGTTGTTCCAATAAGCTTTTTTTTACCTCGTCAGCATGAATTAAAATTTAGTAAATAATCTCAGAGTTTTACTGTTGAAACACCTATATTTAGCCGTAAGTTCTATTCTAATAGTTTCTTCCCACCTATTAAACTCTCTTCACATTTCATACTCACATTTCGCATACAATATTCAAAAATGTAAATGCAGCGTCATTCTCTATCTTGCATCTTCCTAAAAAACATGTTCTTATATTGTCCTTTCTCCTCACTAAAGTTTTTTCTATCTTTCATTATCAGTAGTATTTTCTTTTTCAGCATTATCTCTTTGTTGTTGTGAAATTATTAAAATAACATCGAAGCCGATGTTCTTTCGTACATTGCATAATTATTAACCGCATGTTCTTTTTTTTTTATACATATGTCAGTGAACTGAGCATGTCTGTATGCGTGTGTTTATAAATGGCATTTATTTTCATTTTTACTGCGAAAGTTTTTTCCCCCCTCTCTGATAATATTCGTTTGTCTTCGGTATTTTCTACTTTTTATCTGCCTTCGGCAAGCCAAGTATCTACCGTTCCTTGTCAAAGAGGAACCAGTTGTCTGAATGCCAAAGTGCATTCTCGTTAAAGCCATCCCCAGCTGAACGGAGATAAATTAAACAGTAAGCAGTAAACATAACATATACAAAATCTCCACTACAGTAGGTGGTAAAAAAAGAGATCAAAATAGCCACAAACCTGCAAACATAAGAGATAACACGATGTTAGCGTGTGAGTCTAAATATAGCAAAATGGAGAATGGCATCATATATTACGTGCGAATATAGGCCCCAAAGCTGAAGAACACATTTTAAAAGAATGTTTAATTGAAATTTATTCAATCATCATAGAATATATACTTTAACTGAAGAGTTCAAACATGCGCGAACCACCTACTGCCCACAGTGTAACATAATAAGAATAGGACTTTGTGATATCAACACCGACTAAATGTAGAGGAAAATTGTATCTCACTGCTTATGGCCCATCACGATGAAACAGAATTTCTAGTACGATCACCGAAATTAAGCAACGTCGAGCCTGGTCAGTACTTAGATAGGTGACCGCTTGGGAATAACGGGTGCTCTAAGCTTGGATGTTCGGTTAGTGTAATGGATAATGGCTCGAAATCATTAGTCGGAGAGTAGATTACCAATTGCAACTGGCTTTCTTATGCTCCCTTCGGGGGGAATACACTTGGCAATGTATGAATCAACCTCCCCTTATCCAGCTATGTTTAAATTAGTATGATTGATAAAGTTAAACCATTATTTTCATTCAATAAAATATTTCGTAAAAATATTCAGTTTCGGTATTAAAAGTCCTATAGATGTTGACATTCCGATAAAACAAAACCAACCAAACAAAATCTCATAATTGTAAGTAAAGAAAAAAAACTAATATATTTTAGCTGTTACTGTTTTAAGTCGTAGCCAAAAAATCAATTAACTGTGGTCCATTATAAAACATTTGTGGTTTATATAACGCTGAAGTATAGTTCGGATCGTTAGAATAATTGTTATTCTGCAAAAGAATATTGCAATAAGATTTATTTGAAAATGACAATGTTTCATTTGTTATTTTTTTCAAATAAAAGTATTAGAGCTATATTTTTCCCCAAAGTTATTTGCTCATATGCAAGTGTAACGAACCCGACATGTATTCGAACTCGGCTTTCCGATTTCACATTTCACAAAGTCGCTGTCATTTAAACCATCGACATATCCATTAGGGAACTAGAAAAAGAGATTATATATATATATATATATATATATATATATATATATATATATATATATATATATATATATATATACACACACACACATTGTAGTACACAATTTAAGATAGCTAGGAATAAGAATAATTTATATGACAATTTAATGTATATTTTAAAAGATAAAAAACAACCGGTTTCGTCCGACCCTTCTAGTGTTTATTTCTGGGATATAAAAAAATAAACGTGTAAACTTAATTGATATTAATGATAACCAATGGAGGGAAACGAAAAAATATGAATTTCAAGAAAGCTAGAGTTCAGTAACATTCAGACACAGTAAGCACTCGTTCTGTTTACAGAAGGAAAGGCCCACGGGATCTAATATATAAGGACTCTAGAACCTTGAGTTGGTATTATGTGTGGGACCTCGATAAAATAGAAAATCACCCTAAAATGAAAGATACAATTCTTATTATTTATAACATGCTCTGCAATAGAAGAGCCAGAAGTATAAGTTAGTTGACTAATATATATATATATATATATATATATATATATAGAGAGAGAGAGAGAGAGACCTTACCCGGTAATTGAAAATAATACGCACATGAAGGCAAGAGTTAAGCATATATTAGTAAGCGCACTTGGAACCTTGCCTAAAACACTGGAAATGAGATTAGATGAGGTGGAAAACAGATGAATATTTGAGAATGCGCATACCGTATCAACTTTGCGGTCTATATAAAATCTGCAAAAATTGCTATAGTTACCGTTTTGTCATCTTATAAACATTCTTTGTCGCTTGTTCTGCTATCCTTTCGCCTAAACTCGTTAGCAAGGTTTATCGCTGTTTCCGCTGATCCTCTTAACCTGAATATTCCAGTGTGGAATTCATCAGTCTCTTTTTTTCCTCATGGTGTAACTAAGAATTTTCAAATTATTTCTCGTTGTAAATGTGTTGATTATTTCTTTTAACTCCCTCGTTCCTCGCATATACAGTATATAGTAATCTTGGTATGCGTTAGTTGCGCCACATCCCTGTCGTTTCAAGTTATCTCACATACGAAGAACTTGCACAACATATACGGTATAGATATGCATATATAACACATGCTAGTTCAACACAATTTCCTATGTTTCTAACCAACTTTTCTCATCTTTTTTAATACTTTGCTTAATTTCTGGATGTCATATATCGCTGTCCGCGTTAGTGTTCGGAATTCTGTAATATGTCTTTCGTATGATTGTCTACTAACTTGGTAATAAAATATCACTAGCTGCTTGAGTTTAACGTTGCTAAAATCTAACTCGAATCTTTGGGCTTTTTTGGGATTTCTGCACGTCCTTTCTTTTCCTTTTTCAATTAATTTAAAGTTATTTCAGTTTTCCTCATTCCCCTAGCGTCAATAGAGTGATATAGGCTTATCTTATGTTAAGATTATCTATGGTGATAATAAAACAACATAGGCTTTCTCGAACAGCGCAGAAGATGTTTTCCATATATTTGATATCATCTTCGTCCACAGAATAATATTGTCATTCTTACCCTTTTTCATTCTTCAGGAATAATGAAATCGTCAAGTGTTTTTTTCTCTCGGGGAGATATGTTAGAGCGTGCCGGCAAAATAATTCAGTCATGTTTACAATATAATTCTACATTATTCTCTTTGAAAACATGTTGCATTTTCGTATGAATATGTCGGGTATTTTTTGTAATTGTTACCCAGTAAAAAAAAACCATATAGTTGACACAAACTAAAATTAACTGGAAACTATGGTTTCTAGCTTTCTTTACACATACTACCTTCAAGAATTTATATACGTCAGTCCTTATCTATTTCTTCATGAAACCCCTTCTTTTATTGCCATTCAGATTCTGCTCATTCACTTTCATTCTTAGTAAAGCCTGACAGTGGCCTTATTGCCCTGTTGGGCTAAACATGATTAAAAGTATATTCTGAAATGGCAGCACCTCTGATACACGAAGTATTTTGGGTTACGTGTTTACGGGAATTAAAATTAGTATTTCATAATATTTACGAAGTCTTATAGCATCCAAAAATGTTAATACATTATTCATTTTACTGTCAAATTCACATTCCAAAATATCTATATCCATATTGCAATTTATATACACACACACACACACACATATATATATATATATATATATATATATATATATATATATATATATATTCTTTCACGATGTTGCAACGTATTTACTTATAATCACCTACTCCATGTATTAAGATATCAGTCTGGAAAGATGGCGAGATAAAGGTAAAATAAAAATAACCAGTACGTTGTGATGAATCCCAGTAATTTAATTTGAAGATGAACGAAAATATCTTTTGAAAACAAGTAATATAACTCAACCTAACCTTGTACGAGTGAAAAAAAAATATGTGAAATATTGAATATATCTAATCTCAGACGCTCCGAGCAGGAGGAAGTAATGAAAACGGTTGGAGTTGGGTTAGGGGCTTTAGAAAGAAAGCTGATACTCTGATGTAGTGTTGATGGAATATATGATGCTGCAGGATAGTAAATATCGGAAATGGGTGAAGTTGGGGTTTTCTTCAGAATGTTGCAAATGTATACATTTTAACGGGAACCAATATACCAATAGAAAATTTAGACATGAATTAAAAGAAATGTATGAATATACTAGGATGACAATCTGGAATTATACAGTCACATGATAACCGCTTGTAACAATCTTGAAGGTGCTCTCTCTCTTCAGAGCGTTGGCTAGCATATCTCTGAACAAAATTCAATTTTCTGTAGATTGTAATAGTTTTATTTATCTCTCAAAACCTCTATTGTCTAATCTATTTTCAAAAGCATGTTGAAGAGGTTATACACAGTGTTCCTTCCTTCCCTCAATGTCTCATTTCAATGCCAAATATTCAGTCTTTTTTTCACAGGTTCTATAAATTTCATCCCTTTCTTTCGGATTATCATTCCTCTATTTGGTTTCATTTTGCGAAAGACTCCTTCGTTTCTTACCTGCTCAGTCCATGGATTTCTCTGCATCCTTCCTCTCTGCTGCATTGAGTCGCCTCTTCATCTGCATGGTAATTGTCCAGCTTTCTGTGTGAAAATACTGGAAAGGACAATCGTTGCGTTATATATATATATATATATATATATATATATATATATATATATATGGTTAGATTATATTCGCTAAGGTTGCATCCAAATTAATTTTAGAGAAACCATGAACTGATAGCCTATTCCTTAACTAGCATTCGTAGAAAATATACTTGTTTTAGAATTACTAATTTGAAAATTTTTATGAGATTTTTGTTTTAATATGATTAAAATGGCAGAAACGATTTTCAACTTTCAGTTGTCCAATCCTATATGCAAACCAAGGACGTATCAAATCTAAAAACAAAAATAATACAAATTCTAAAAGCCTAAAGAACCAAAGAGTAAATATTTAGTGCAATATCCAATCGGGAAATATGACTTCACATTCTTCGGGCAATTGGATTTGAAAAGGTGCAGATTTAAATTTCCTAAGATGTTATATCGATTCACTCATGGTTGTGGAGTTATATTCAGCGACACCCTGATTGAACATAATATAAAAAAAAAACAATAATTTACTCCGTCGGATATTTTTAACCTAGTGTTTTCGATACTGTAATTTCCTTTACAGTGTGTGATAAATCTCAGCAAACCCAAGCATATTTGTATCCGCGAATAGTATCAAACACACATGTATGTTTTCTCTACATCTATGAATATGTATAAATATTTATGCATGATTAATAGTTTTATTATCGAGAGAAGAACCTCAATAATACAATAATGTTTATAATATAGTTTTAAAATTATAACATTTCATTTTAATGAAGTTACGCTTATAAGTTTGCTATTACTGAAAGTATATTTTTGATTAAATCTATAACATCAATTTATTTTTCTCCTAAACTATTGTCTTTATTTTCTTGCTGCTCTATGTAATATTCCAGCATTATTAGGGAAACTTTATGAATAGATTTTTTGGTTCCTCATAGTGATTTAAGATCTCAGATACAGAAATCTCGGATATGAAATTACTACTGAATATGATTCTTGCAGTACTAATATGAAAATATTTATGTAGAAATATTGTGATCATTCTCTTTCTTTATTTAATAAGTTAATATCGACCTTGCGTTTAACGGTATTTCTTCATTTTCTTTACAGAATTATTTAGCTAAGTTTACTACGAAGAAAAAAAAACACGGATCTGTAACACTGCCTTTTTGCAACCTTGCAAGTATAGAATAGCTTAAACTGTAAAACCTAAACAAACGTCATCCATAATCTTAGTAGGCATTTCTGGCATCAGAAGCAATAAAGAGATTTTTGCCTGAAAGAAAAACAACTTATTCTTCTATCTCCTCCTTGCCTACAAATGCTCGATGACACGTCTCCATTATCTGATGGTTGATTACTCTGAGTCAATATTCAAAAAGTCCCCCTTTTACTATTTTTCTCCAAACAATCAACCGATTTCCTTTTGCATTACATATTGACGTCACTGAAGAGACGACTAGTATTGAAATATGTACATACATACATACATATATATATATATATATATATATATATATATATAATGATTTAGTTAGTTTGACACAAATCCAAATTAAATAAAAATTTAAAAAAAGTTGTTGGTAATTAGTCAATTTTTCGTTCAGTATCCAGCTTGTATAACAAAACCAAAATCGCTAATAAAAGAATATTTCAAACATATTGACTATCTACATTTTTTATTTCAACTTGTTTCACTTTTATATATTCCATAACATCATTTCCCATTCATTATTATTATTGATTGTTTCACTGAATACGTTCCCTTAACTCTTGAAATACATTTATCATCAGCATAAGAACTTTCTAATATAGTGATTTTCCTAGTGTATCTTAGATGTACGACAAAGCCGAAAGTAGGAGGCACCAAGTGAGGATAGCACTCATTACTCAGACCTAAATGTTCTAGGCAGACATGCTTGCTAACAATTACACCTCCTCAAGGTGCTCCGAACATTTTCTAATATATACAGCGGTTGTAACAGCAAATGTTCCCAAATCGTGTAAAAGTACCTATTTGTTAGTTTAAGATTTGAACCATATTATCTTAGATTGATTAAAGATAGTTTACTGGAACTCTCTGTTTTTAGCTCTATTGGACTATACTTTGAATAATAGTAATTTATAATTACTCTCCAAGCCTAGTAGAAAATTGTGATGAAATCAATCATAAACGAAAATGACATGTTCATCAATAATTAATCATAGCTAAGGATCGGAGCTTATGAAATTTTATATATATATATATATAATATATATATATATATATAATATATATATATATATATATATATATATATATATATATATATATATTTTTTCCAGGACCATTTTGAAATTTATTCCAGACCAGATAATCTTTACCCTCTCTGAGCATCTTTCTGTCCTGGAGTTAGAAAGTGCCTCACGTTTCACGCATGATGTTATTGTCAAATATTTCTTTTACTGCTCTTTGGACTGTTATAGCCGCGATTCACCTCTCCCGTGCCAAATGTCTTTTGGATTGAGTTGAATTTCTTTCCAAATTGACATCTTTAGCTCTAAAGTGCAAGGATAACAAACGATAGCTTTTTGATCCCAGTGATGATATGCGACTATCCAGTTAAATGTTGCTTTCCCTCATAGAGCCTAATTATTGAATGCAGAAAAATGAATATGCTTATTATGCAAATGTTTATTAATAAGGTGGGGGAAAATGTTTCAACCGGTATCAACTGACTTAAAAAATTCTAAGCTGATTTACAGTAACAAATTCAATAATTCTATCAATATCATCTTATAAAACGTTCTCAAATCTCCAAACTGAGCTCACCTTCGTTCTGATGTTTTTGAAAGTGTTCTTAGTTTTCCATGTACGATAGACAGGAACTAATCTCCGCTTTGTGTCGCAGATTCTGTTTTTGACAAGGGTCTTTCTTTTAATTTTCTTTTCCTTATATTTTCACTATACTGAGAAAGAAAAAATAAGCTTTTGTAACTCCCTAATAAGTGGTACTATAGAGTAATGGATAGCGGCTAGGATTGAAGAAACTGGGAGCAGTTTGAAATCACTTACATGCTAATAACCTTGGAGAAGGTATGATCCTTTCCCCCCCCCCAGGTATAAATGAATAACACGAGAGACCGGGTTCTTTCGCCTTCGATAACAACTGGTTTATCGCAGAAAGTAATGGTAACATACTGCGGGAAAAATCTGCCTCGTCATTCATGTATCGAAAGATCCATGATCGCTTAAACATGTATCGCGGATGGCACATAACTGATTGAATAGGTATTGTATGAATCCCAACATTAAAATTCAAGATTTGTCTTAATATTATTCATTCGTGTCCATCGAAATAAAGCATTTGCACTATATTCACGGTGGGCCAAGCTTCAATTTGTTGTATCATTTATATGCCTCTGAGTCAACTTGATGCACTCAATCTACTTATTATTTAAGATATACAGCTCAATGTTATCGTTATTATTATTTCTAAGAGGAAATGCGTTATTCATTCACAGCCCTTACTAATATATTAATTCCTGGAACTCCTCCATAGGGATCACGTGACCGGAACTCGTAATATAAGAACAGCATTTACCTTTTGATAATTCGACAATGCTGTAGCTGAATAGCTTCAATTTTTCATCTGATGTCATATACATACAGTTGAACATTGAAACTTTGCCAGCGACTCTGTAATTATGCAGAATAACTTCCATTTCATTACTGCGAAGATTTTACGCACAACTTTCGCAAGAACATAGATTTATCGCGTCTTTTCATTCTAGTTTTAATTAGCGACGTCGGGATCCTAGTCTAGAACGCCATGATTCTTACGTTAGCTGCTTAATAGGTAGGTGTCCAGAGCTATACACTGTTTCGAATCCAGAGCTAAACTCTTAGTTTGGTTACCAAGCAATAATGAAGCGGTCAGTCTTACCGACTCGTTAACCTATAGATTGGTTCAGAATAAATTGAATTATACGTTTTCGAATAATATTTTAAGAGGGTGAATATAAATATCAAGTGCAAATCTCAGTTCTCCGATTTCCCGTTCTGTGCTTCTATCCAGTGCGCCCACAATACATTTTTTATTACACTTGATGATAATCTTCAAAAGCTCTTTATATAATCTGATAAAAATATCTAATTATATTGACGAGAAATAATACCCTGGCCGAAAGTATTTTAATTTTAAAATTTCTATATATTTGCTGATGTTTTCTTTCAGAGTAATTTTCATTTGGGCCTAGGCCGTTGTTTTAATTTTCTGATTCATGCTTTGCAGATTTTATATAAACAATAGTCACAATTCACATATAATCAAACTGCCCACGCACATTCTGGCTTTATTTCCTTAGATTTAATAGGTGATTGACTATTACATCTTCCTTTGATCAATGAATAATGACTTTGTTTAAAAGCAGCTAATTTGATCGGCAATCTATTCTCCCAAGTAAAATTGTGTTGGACAGTTAAACCAAACGGCACAAGTTTCATAGAGAAACCATGGCAAGTATTTCGCCAGTATCTTATGCTTTTCAGTATTTGCTTGCAAACTCAGGGACGGATTCTATCTATTGTTGGATTCATTTTTGTTTGAATCCGAGATATATATATATATTGTGGGTGTTTTTTAATTGTTGTTGATATACTCTTGTTAATCAGGGGTTTTAAATCGAGCAATATGTTCGAGTCAAGCGTAGCTATTCATGCATTTGTATGTTTGCACAACCCGTCTTGATGCTGTCAGTTGGGATTGATTGGCGGAAGTCTCCACGACATTCGACCACATTCTACAGTCTTCTTGTCGAATCGGTTATTTCTGAGACATATTCCACTGTGACACTTGACAGGAAAATACGGATATTCATGTTTCACAGTGTCAACTTTTCTAGGTTAATATCTTTATATTTGTACTCAACCGCTTTTATTTTCATAACGGCTAGATCCAAATTAGATATTTTTTTATTTCGATATCTATTTTCTTTTACATTTCAATGTTTTTTTCTAAGATTTGCTCAGACACACATACATTAGAGACAGATTATAGACATATGTTTGTTTAACAATCATACAAATTCATGCACAGGTAGCATTTGATTGACAGAGATATGAGCTCTTCTTTTTTTTAATTTAATTTTGGTAGGCATCCATTTATTTCACGAGACAATGGTCCTCCCTGCTTGGTGAAATATCAGTCCTTTTGCAAAGAGTGTCTGGTACTGCTTTTTTGCACGTCACTCTCGTTTTTCTGCCTAACAGTCGAATCTGTAATGTGGAATGAATATGGGAGATTGCCATCTCCGCTTCATGCATTATCGTCTGATATCCAAAAGTTGCTCTCAATTTTTCCTGATCTCCATGGTGACTCCTTGAACAGCATGCCACCATCCGCTGCGACCCCCCGATGGCTGTTATCAGATACCCGTTTTTCATGTTTGTGTTTTCAAACATCTTTAAAACGTAGGGCAGGGTTGGCTTACCTGATGTGTATTTTGGTATGCGGCTGTCAAAAATTCGCTGTACGTGACAGAGCCATCTATTCTGACAATGGAGATGTCTATTCTATGAATTATATTATTATTATCATTTCCTTTGTTTTCTGGTGTATACCCATTTCTTTCCAGGTCCCTACCAGAGATCTAAAGTCAGAAATGACATGACATTCTCCACTGAGCAGTTTTGAAAAGAAAGAATCGCCCGTGAATAATGCTCTTCGTAAGGTGCGGGCTGTACATTTGTGCACAGTATCATTATTATTAGATTTTCTTGGTCTGTTTCATAATACAATATTTTATGTCTCTCACCTGGAACCCGAGTCAAAGAATTTTTTTTTTTTTTTTTTTTTTTGTGTGTAGAATTTGTTGAGCATGTTTCATTGAAATTGCTCCATAAGCACAATTTATTACAACTCTTTTATTGTCTATATTTCTGAGATGAGGTATTATGTACAGTATTTACATTAGTCGGTCTATTGTCCTCATCTTTGTCGCCATATTTGTCACAACGTTTCGGCCGTTGTACTCTCCGGCCTTCTTCAGGTGGTTCTTCAGGCAGTGGAGATAACTGACATCCATCAAACATGGCTCGTGGAACTAGAACAGTCTACCCCAGTGATCGAGATAAAGGGTTCCGGAGCGTACAACGGTCGAAACGTTGTGACAAATATGGCGACAAAGATGAGGACAATAGTCCGACTAATGTAAATACTGAACTCTTTTATTATTATCATTATTATTATTATTATTTACAAGTCTTCAGTCTCTTTATCATTTTGGATATTAACCGATAAACTGTACGCAGTTATCAATTTCACAATAAAAATGGATCTATGTTTGAAACTCAGCTTGTACTATCACATCACATGACGATCGATGGCGTCTGAAGAAAGCCAGTAAATTCCAAAGAAGACACACCGCGCTAGTGTGTCGGTACTATATGACAATGGTAAGCATTGATTATTCCTGGTCACCGGTTGATCATGGGTTATTAATGATAACCCAAGTACTTGTAGTGATGTGTTTTTGATCGCTAATTGGAAAGCTGTCTTTAAGAAAAGGACCGGCACTCACATTACCCTTTCATATGCTTTTATTACCTGTAAAGAAAGGAAATTTGTTCCCTTTTGTGTTACTTTCCTTTCTTTGTCACTAAAGCCTAGGCCAATTAGTTAGTAACAGTATAACAAAACAAAATATTTATTGAATAAATTATAACAATTTTTCTCCACTTAAGATATTGTTAACACAAAGACCTGGATGTTGTATCGACAATATAAAAATAGATTTAAAATAAATTGTAATCTGATTATCATTTTCGTTATAAGGAAACTTTCACCATTCATTAAAGAATAATGCCCTTTTAAGCATTTTTGTCTTAATGAATGTTTTTGCTTTTATTTAGACTATCATTTCTATGTCAAAATTACGGTCAGTCCCGTTACGGCGAGAAACTAATGCGTTTAATGGTGTGGCTATTTAAATGTCTTTTTTTTTGTTCATTTAAACGTGTGTTTTCAAATTCAATGCCAAACGAAAGTCGTATAATCTATTCCAAAATAGAAAACAGTCTATCCCGAAAAGCATAACGAGAAAAATACAAACTTCTTCCGACAAACGCTTTCACAACTACAATTAAATTTTTCCAAAGTCAATATAAGTTACGTCACAACTACATCAAAAATAATAAAAGATCAATGAATATAAAACAAAAGGCCAATACATGGAGGCGGTATTTACTCAATCACCCGTCAGGATTGCCAGAAAGAATATATTGACGAAAGCCTAAGAGGTTTAAATAAGATTATATAAAAACAAAACAGACATAAAATAAACAACATAAAAAAGTATTAGTTGCACTCCATAACGAGACTGACCCAAATTTTGACAAAAAATTCCTACTATAATTCAGAAATAAATAAGCTAAAACTCATAATGTTTACAAAGTGTTTTAATTGTTAGTTCATCCATAGTAATTTGGGTCTAGGTTCTTGCAACGGTTTACCCTTCTTTACAGATCTTGTTATTACAATGTAGTATATATATATATATATATATATATATATATATATATATATATAATGGCTAGGTTGTAAGACACACACACACATATATATATATATATATATATATATATATATATACTAAATTTAAAATTTTAAGTATTTCTCGTTCGTGCGCATGTGCAGTCGCATCAATGTAAAGAGCCCTAGTTGGACGAAGTCCGAAAGGATGAAACGCTTCAGACGAAAACTTTTCCACTTTGAAATATATTTTTCTTAATTTGCAGGGTGATTTAAAAGCAATTCTTTGTTTTATGTATTGTATCGAACTATAATTTTTGCAAGACGGGAGAATCTATCATACATAAAATATTAAGTTACTTTTCAATCAAACTGCTCATAAATAAAAATTATATATCGTGATCCTCTACAGAAATACATAGTTTAATAGTATAAATTATTTCGGTACTAAATGAAACTTCTGCATAATCACGTTAATTATCAATGTACTAAACGAATCAACTGACATTTGATAAAAGTTGAATTATCAAATAGTCTTAACAGATTTAATTTAATTTGAGTTACGACAAATCAATTTATTAAATTAGGATTGAACATTAGGAAAATCCACTATTCAGTGTACTTTCTCAGGACAGGAGCAACTATCTCAGACAGCAGTAGGCAACATTCGAAAATTGCAACCTGGATAAAAGGAAGAAATGAATCCACTAAAATGCCACAAATTTGTATTATCCTGCGCAATTTCAAAATATGCTCAAAAGGTTTATGTGCTTTCAAATGATCCTCATGCAGATTTACTGCCAAATAAAAACTAGCAGGGCTTGCTTAAAAACAAAATTAAAAAAATCTGAACTAAATGTAATATTCAGATACGAACTCGTCTTACAGGATCTTACTTATGACATTCTACATAACAAACTACAGATGCATTATCAATTGCTAAACTTTTCTCCTTTTGCTACCGTAGCGTTCTTGACAACAATTTCAAAGAGTCTGGCAATCATAGAGCTGAATGTTTAGGTTGACATTTACAAGACACGTCTATCAAAAGACAATCCCTCCGATGTCTGCAATGTTCACGTGGTTTAACAAGTAAAATTTTAAATATTGCCAATGATATAAATCACCATTCCTTCCAACACAGAAAGCAATTTAACTTTGTAACTGCATATATACATAAGTAAATAACCGATATAGTGATGTTATGAAACATTTATCAAAATATAAATACATATTATTATAATATTTGAAAAAATAAAATAGTCTATTGAATTTTGCAAGGGCTGCTGTCTTCCTATGTGTTCACATGGTGGCTCTAGACGCGATAGACTAGTATGACCATTGCTGTCAATTCAAACAATATTGTTGCAGTGTTGCATTCCGAGTTATCTTATTAGACTGATTACCAACCGTAGCTAGAGATCAATGTTCGTCCTGCTATTTAACCAATAGCCGTTTGAGGTAGGGAGAATCGATACAATCATAATATTCGCACGGTTATTTTCAAGAATGAAATATTGTCAGGAATCTAAAATATGAATTCTGGTTTTTCATCCTGATCGAATATCATTTAAACTACCAGTAGATCTGCACGTATGTGTGTACAGTGATACACCGGTAGGTGAAGCAAAAGGTTACGACTGTTCATATAAGTAATTATAAGATCACAAATGGTATCAAAATGTGTATAAATACCTGAAGTGTATACAAATAACATATCTTAGATCTCCAAATGTCGTAGTCAGTATTATACATACATACATATATATATATATATATATATATATATATATATATATAGTCATCCTCAGACACTGTTTCGCTGTATAAAAGCTCATCATTGTGATTACACGTCCGGTTGCCTCCAGGTAGGTTCGAAACCTGACAGAATTGGTGTCAGTCGAGGATTCTACCACGAAGCAAATGGCGCACGGCAGGTATGAAGGTGAATTTAAGCGTATTTATTTGTAGAAAAATACACGGTGACTGTGAGAACTCGATTCGATTTACCAAAGAGTCTGGCATTATTAGCCGTAACAGTCACTGCTTACAAACCCACACCTCCTCCCCAGAGAGCTCAACCGAAATATTTTTTTCAGGAGCATATATATTGTTGTATATTGATATATACCCAAATCAAATATCTTTTTTTGCTTACGCGTGAGATACATGTCTAAACTCCTTTTAGAATTGCAGTGTTCTTTAATGATTCCTTCAAATATCCCAATGTTTTTTTTCCTCCGAGAGGAACCTAATATATTAAGTAATATATACGTAATAATGAGAGGAACCTAATATATTAAGTAATATATACGTAATAATGAGAGGAACCTAATATATTAAGTAATATATACGTAATAATGAGAGGAACCTAATATATTAAGTAATATATACGTAATAATGAGAGGAACCTAATATATTAAGTAATATATACGTAATAATGAGAGGAACCTAATATATTAAGTAATATATACGTAATAATGAGAGGAACCTCATATATTAAGTAATATATACGTAATAATGAGAGGAACCTCATATATTAAGTAATATATACGTAATAATGAGAGGAACCTCATATATTAAGTAATATATACGTAATAATGAGAGGAACCTAATATATTAAGTAATATATACGTAATAATGAGAGGAACCTAATATATTAAGTAATATATACGTAATAATTCCCTCATTCTGTGATTCGGATTAATTTATACATAGAAGTTAAAAACAAATTCTAATTTACTGCAGTCACTATCATGACTAAATTGCTAGTATTATCACGGTAGGCCTGATGGCTTTCAGATTATTTTGGAATTGTCATAATTCAGTCACATGACCACTGTCCTTCTTGACCTTTCTCTTATTCACGGCAGTCTCTAAAGCATCTTTGGAATTTATTTTTTCATTGTTGGTCGTATCACAATATCACTAATTTCACAACAAAAAATTAAATTGGCGAATGCTATTGTACATTTCTTTGCTTGTTCGATTTTATGAACGGACTTACCATATATATGATAATTTAGTTTAATATAAAATAAATTGACTACCATTAATTACTTTGGTACGTCGGAAAAATAATGTACATCAAGAAATTGTCGATAAACTTCATGAGGCATTTATAGTAAAGCAGAGAACTCATATCCCATGTGCATAAAAAAACACCGGCAATTTGCTGAGCTGATGACTGAGCATATATACCCGAATAGTGTGGGGGGTAACTATTCAAGTGCCACTGTTGTAGTACACAACGCAATTTGTTGGTTTTTGAGGAAGTCAATTCTGTGAGCAGTGGTTTTCGCCCTGATATATATATATATATATATATATATATATATAAAGGGCGAACACCACTGCTTTATCGAATCTAATTTGCTACCACTGCGTCAGTACTTTTTGGTATGACGTTTGCTTGATAACGTAACTGTCCGGGTTTCAAATATCGGTAGTGGATGCACACTGCTGATGAGTCCTAAATATAGGGCGAAACGGCCGTCCAGTGCTTTCTGCGGTCTGTTGAGGTTTCTTCAAGAATTGATGAATTACTTACTAGTGTGTAATATGTATATATATACACATATATGATTTACATTTCTGATGTCTTTATTCCTGGTATTAAATAATTATTCAGTACAACAGGAGACCTCAGAATACCAAATTCTGCTAAACTTATCTTCTTTTTCATGTCTTTTGAACCGCACGCATACTTCAAACCTTACTCTCAAGTGAATTTAGCTTTCCTTTCCCTCTTGGGTAGGAGACTTTGAAACCTACATTATTATAGTGATTACATAAATTCTGCAAATTTGCATAGCATTTCACTCACAAATATACAACTTTTTGACGGCTGCTTAATTTGTAAGTGTATCAAAGAGGGGGGCATTTTTAAGCACATGAATAGGAAAATTGAATGTAACCTTAGAAATGTTTAAAGTTAGCTTGGAGCTACATTTTGGTTTACAGCCAAAACACTTCGGATTCTGACGTGTGTCTGTGAGCCATTAGGGCAAGACGGGATTGTTTATTTCTTTTGGAAATATTAAAACATACATTATGTGTTAAAATAAATCAAGGAGAAAAGATTAAACAACCAGTGTAAGAACATAGAATGTATGGATGTCAGTAAAAGTACAAGTCCAAAATACGAATTGCAATCACTGAAAACATGAATATAAAAAAATAGATATATAGTAGGTGCTACAACAGAGGATTGAACATTAGACGCCGAAATTTTAAGAGGCTTGCAATAGCAAATGTTAACTTCCAATATCTAAGTTACGTAATAAGAAACAGGAAAATTTCCTTAGAAAAATAATAACTCTTATGAAATATTGATCCTCTCATATGGCAGCGAATTCTAGACAATTCCCTCACAGGTGTAAAATTGCCACAAGTCAATGGAAATACAGTCCAAAATGATCCTGGAAATACCATGGTTGAACATGTGAACAATGACAAACTTTTAGGTGATAAGGATATTTATATATAGAATCAAAAACTCACTTGATATTTAAAGGGCATACGAGGAAAGTGCACCCGAAGAACGTGAAATGCACAGGGTATATTTAAGGTGTTGTGTCGCTATAGAAGTAGATAAATAAAAAAAAAAGATAATTATCCTACAGTCACGTGTCTATACAAAATAAATGCAAATCGAGTATAGTGTCAAAATAATGATGAAATATCTACAAAAATTACAGTTATTAATTCACTCAATCTAAACAAATAAGAATCGATCAAAATGTGCTCCTGCATCCCACCACGCCCATACGCGCAAGTAATATTGCCATTGTCGGACAAGTATGTCGCACAAATACATCGTTAATACGTGCGTCAACGAAAATTTTGACTCCTTTTTCAGACCATAATATTAACATTTTAAAGATTAAAAACCTTTAAAGTAACGAAGCCCCAATCTCTTGTATTTTTGCATCTTAATAATCAGGAGTCTTATTACATGCATAAAATTACTAGCATGTAAGTCTGTGCACTTTTATTACTCTTTATCGTATGTTTGTGATAGATCCTGATCGATATTTCGTCTACATCTGATTCCAAAATCACAAATTTACTCAGTATTACTGTCTCGAATTTCTCCAATACCACAATACAACCAGATAATAATATTTGTTTTATTGTTTCCACTTATTGTAGTTTCTCATTTTTACGTGTATTTTTGTATATATTAATGAAAGGGGATTTATAAATATTTAGTTGTAACATGCCTACAAAATTTTGGTCGACATAAGAATGCAGTGAATAAACTACCTCATGGGCATTCCTAAATGCTTGTCATAACAGGAAATTGGAGCGTTAGCAGGAAGGACAAATCTTCCCAAATGCAGAAAAGATAGGGCAGCTATGATCGCCCAGGTTCTGAAGGTAAAATATGGACAGAAGTACATTCACCAAAAGTTTCAGATGTATATATTTTTCTACGAAATATATAACCTATTTTGCTGATTTTAATATACCTGAAATTCTTGTGCAAATAATTACGTCCATTATGTATCGTATTTTCATATAAAATGTAAACGTTCAAGTGAGTTGAAATTTCAGCAACTACAGCTTTTTCAATTCACTTTAATGCTTTTGGGAAATTTAAAAATATGCTCTCTTATTGTCATATCTTGAAAAAAATACCTCCTTTGGTTTTGCAAGCTTGCAGACTGAAGCCAGGGAATATTAACGAATTTCCTAACAATATTACTATAGCTGTACGAGCCTACACAGGAAGTAGGAGTAAAATTATTTTACTCCATATTCAGGTTTGTCAAGGGACAATCACAATATAATTTGAAAATATCTATCTGCAATTTCAGTCCTTTAGATAAGACAACAATATTTCATATATAAAATACAAAGAGAAATGGCGTCATACTATGATGGAAAAGACGAATCTTTAAAACTTATTACATTGTTCATATAAAAAAAGAAATCATAGGAACTTGAACGACGTGCATATCGGCAGTTGTTTTGTCAAAGTTGTAAAATTCTACTGCTTAAATATTTCTTTGTGTTCCATTCAGTGAAACAATTATTTGCAGCAATCCACAAAATAAACAAGCTGTGTTTAAATGAGATTGCAAAATTCATACGTGCATTCGCTAATGGAATATAATCCTTTCTTGTCAAAGATGCGTGTTTTTTTTTTCCCACGCCGTTTGTCGATTCACTACGAAAGTGCACTCGGTTGCTATTATTCTCTTCGTCAAACGAATACTTTTGGTATGGATGCGCTTTGCTTTGGTTTTATTTTTATTTTTCATTATTTCTCCTCTTCCCAGACATTTTTATTATCTTTATTCAACTCTTCGTTTAGTTTTGGACACCGTTTCTTGAAAGAGAGCACACGACAGTTTTTTCTTCATCGAAGAGAAAGTCGAAACCAACTTTAACTATCCGAATGAATTGAAATATAAAGGGTTTGATAAGGTGAATCGCAATTCGAGCATTACTCTTTTCAATAACATGGTCTGCTGACTTGCTCGTCTCGGTATAATCACTTGCAATGGATGGTCTAAACGATCGCTCCACGCAGATGAGTGACAGAAACACTGAGCTTGATGCTAGGTGCTTCTCGTCATAAGAGATTGTAAAAAAATTAAAAAAAGTTTGAAAGTCTGGAAAATCTATTTTCATTACAAAGACATAAGGAAATATAAAAAAAATACATTGTATTCAAATGATCGAAGATATCGAATCAATGGCATATTAGATACTCGTTCCTTCACAGCGTTTGTTTTAAATATTGTCAGTTAGAAGATGAATGTCTTGGAAATAAATCTGCAGCATTGAAAACAAGGAAACTCCATTTCTATAGGTTGTTTTATAAATAATGGCCATATTTAAGAAGATTGACTAAATATGATGACCGAAAAAATCTGTAATAGAAAACGTTTATTCATTAATAAACCTATTTTACTTGTGAGTGTTTAGATTTAACGTGCTTCGATTCAAATTCGTGTATGTTTATGTATGTAACATGGAATTCGTACATCGATATCGATTTAACATATGTACGGAGGGAATATTTCAAAATCTACACAGGCATGAACAAACACACCTAGATCTGTATACATATATTAGCTACATAAGAAAACCTTCTAAAATGTCCGTCTCTTGAATATAAATATGCAAATATGTATACAACTGTTGATGAAAATTTAACTGGATCTTCAAATAAACTTTGCACCTGTGTTAATCACACACATAAACACGTGTATGTATATATATATATGTATATGATGTGTGTACGTGCGCGCATTTGTGCATATTCGTTTAAGAGAGAATAATTTTCAATTGGAAAATGATTAATATTAACAACCCCACAAAAAACTTCCTATTAATAACATTTTAATTCATTTTCATATTCAATTAAGCGAGTGTTTAGAGGAAACATGTAGATTTCTTTAGCCCGCGTGGCAATATGTAAAAAGAAGACATCAACTATATTGAGTGATGTTACATATGCATTAACAGCAAAACTTATTTGATTTCAAAATACTTATTGAAAATAGAGCGATATTAAAATTGCATAAGATCACTGCATAGCCATCAACAAGACACTATCTTTTGCACGGTGGAAAAGGTTGTAATAGAAAGTGTAGCCAGAATTTTCTTGATACTGCGTGGAAAATATTATGATCTGAATTGTATCCAGGTTTGTCTGAAGAAGTGGCAATGGGTACAATGCCAAGTATTAAAATTGCAAATATCTTCCATATAAATTATTTTCATAAACCATCTAAATTATTGCTGTAGATTGTTTTATATGACGCATATTTATGATGGACATATACATGTGTCATTGTCAAATATGAAATTTGAAAATGAAGTGACCAATGATTTTTCCTAATCTAACAGACTGAGATCAAATTAAGCGAGCAAGTAACGAAATATTAAAGGAAACTAGAAAAACAAGGAAACATAATTACCAATTAGAAACATAGTTGAAATTTCAGGTCAGATTATCAGGAAAGCGTACTGCGAATATTATTCAGTCACAGGACAGACTGAAGCCAATTAAAATAGGGTTAACATAATTAACTATTAAATAACTTATCTGGCTAATAGGACATAGAGGAATGGTAAAGACGAAAACATACGTGGAGGTACAAAAGGCACTTGACTTTGGAAGCCATGATCATACACTTTATTAAATATCTTTGTATGTAAAGGAATAATGCATTTCCACATTGACATTGGTGTGAGTGAATATTTAACCATTCCACCTGTTGCGGATCAGATGATCGTCAAATCAAGATTACAGCGAGAGCAATCGACTAATTAAAGCCACTCTCACGCAGCGAACATACTGAAATAAAGGAGTTGTGCGCAGGAACATTGTCCTGATGAAACAGAACCTTTCATCAATATTCCTGGAGTGTTTCTTTCTTTATAGCCTTTCCTAACTCCATCAGCAAGTTAGCACAGTACTCGTCATTGATGGTTTGCTCTATCTGACGATAAAAATGATTTCTCCATCTAAACAAACTGAGGTCTCCTGCCGAAGAAACCTCTTCGATCTTCATTGCAGTAGTTGAGGATTTTTCCACTACCGAGTTTATCTGTTTGTCTCTAGCTCAAAGTGAGGAACCCAACACTCAATATGAGTTACGAAACGTTCCAGGATGTTGGCTGGATAAGCTGCAAACAAAGTCGAACTTTTACTGTGATGAGATCAATCTGGTATGGTTGTGATCTAATCGCTGAAGACGCGTACACCGCCGAGCTGAAACGAAGTTCATTGTGCCGAATATTATCTCTCACGGGATATGCTAATACCATTAGTTATTTGAATCATAGTCAGTCGCATGTCATCCATCACCATGTAATGAAAATTATCAATGTTTGTCTCAGTGATGACATATTCGGGACGACAAGCAATTGGGTCATATTCAAGACTCTGCCTCCCTCTCCACTAGTCAGCTGCACAATTAACCCTGATGATAAACCTAAAATGTTATCAACTAAGGTAGCAACGATATCAAAATGTATGCCTTTGAGTGCTAATTATCTTTCTGCAGGTAACTGATGAGAACACGTTTCCAAATTGTGGCTATTTTCGTGAGAAATCGTTACTAGTTACATTTGAAATGTTTTTTGAAGATACATGCATCTATTCACGTGGAAAGAAACAATGCAATTATTCATGGGAAGAGTTGAATATAATACATACAAGATTTCATAGATCTATCCTCTCCTTCAAAGCAAATCTATGAACTTTTCAACCCCCCTCGAAGCATATTTATTAATAGGCGTATATAATAATAAATGCACATTATTATCATTTTAGATGACGCACACTTCGTTCATTCTAAATCCGGTAAGAGTTATCTGTTCATGTGGCAGTAATGCATTTGGTAAAGAAATAAATGTATCTCTTTTAAGCATGTCTCAAATAACTGACTTGAACAGGATTTCCAATTTTGCGTAGCAGACTGAGACACAAATGATTCCGATACCATTGCAAATGGAAAAATATCATTTCCAAAAAGGACACGCCAATTCATATATATATATATATACACACAAGTTACGCATAATTTACTTAATCTTAGTAGCCGTATTATGAATTAAGGTTAAACATATAAACATGTATATTATTATAATCTTCTGTATATGCATAACAACTTTTGAGCGCACACACACACACACATATATATATATATATATATATATATATATATATATAATGCATACATTTATATAAAATCTGTATGTAAATATTACTGTTTTCCAATTCACATTCGAAAGGAACCACGGAAATAAAATACCCGTAGGAAACTTTTAACATCACTGATCTTTTTCCATGGCCTTCCTGCTTTTATGTATAAAATGTAATAGAAAGTCTAGATAAATGATATTCAACGAAAAAAGTTAGACAATGTTTTACTTCATTAGTAAAAAAATTCTATATGTCAACTCATGCATGATTTGATTGATTTCTAAAGAGATTCTTTCTGAAAACATTTGTATAAAGATTTGAAGGTTTTGCAAGAAATCTTTAAATGAATAGGAATTATTTTTAAAAAATATTTTGGAACTTTTAATTTAAAATAAGTGCACGTAAGAGAAAATTTTTAAATTATGAAATAGTCTCAAACAATAATTTTCTTCTCTGTCCCCCTCCCATTGCTTATCAGACGGCAATAAGATCACATTTAAAATCTAAATTATGTTTAGTTTGAGACTAAAACATTTATTAGAAAATATATTCATTTGAATAAAGAAGGAATTATATAACATCAAATTTCCTGCCATTACGGCTTATAATTCGTGTGAAACATTCTTTAGATCAAAGTTGTGATTGGACTGCTATGTCTATAAAATATTATGTACGCAATTATTTTTGTGTTCATTAATATGTCTTTAAACATTTTGCAATTTTCCTCCCAAACATTGTCAGTAAGCGTTGTGACACACACACACACACACACACACACACACACACACACACACACACACACACACACAGTGTGTTTTTTATACAATATATAATATAGTAAATACATCTAATAATTATTTAGACATTTCTATTTCAGAATCATTGTTATTTACGGTTTTGATCATATCCACTTTAACTTTGTATGTGGATTTAATTATATTGATGTATGTATAAAAGAAAAAGTCACAAAACTAAACGAAATAACCGCATAAACGTGTTATCGTTTATATATATATATATATATATATATATATATATATATATATATGTGTGTGTGTGTGCGTTCCGTGTAACTTCAACAACATTTGTCTTCACGAAAATCAGTCGTTCATTTATTTTTCCATGTATGCCGTTATATAAACACACATATTTTTAACTGAGCTGCAACGGAAATCTGAAAAAATGACTGTCAAATAGAAATATGTAGTTTTAGGGAGATATCGCATTATGCGTACTAATAAAATCGTTAGAATAAAACTATATGGATTTTCACGAATAGATAAAATCTTTTCAAGGGATCTGTAAGATATTTGAAGTATTTTTTTCAAAAGTCTTCAAAGCAGATTTTATATATCGGTCTTTGATTTACGCTCAATATTCTGTGAATGGATGTTCTGTTTAACGTTCTTCGTTTGAGTAATTATCGAAAATATATATCCTGGTTCTTTCTCCCCTTTTAAATACATAGGATCTGCTTCTGGAGGTGAAGTAGATATAAAACATGTATATAGTTCTACTCGGAAGTACTTGGAACATCCCCTAGATAGCTGAATGAATCACTTAAGGGAGGTTGAATTTAGACCGAGGTTGCAGACATCCAGAAACTTGAAATCATTTGTTTTTCGAGGATGCTCAGAAAATTGAGTTGTGAGGAATATTGTTGAAACCATAGCCAATGAGCATTCTGTAATTGTGCCCTGTCAATAGGCGGCTCTAACTTAATATTTATAGGATTGACGTGCTTTTTTAATACGAGTTGCCTACATTTCTCTTTATCAGAAGCTTAGTGAAAACAATTTCCTGCGTTACGAGGTGTCATGAATTCAGAAAAATGTAACGTGGGTCATTGCATGGAGTAAAAACCACGTATGATCAAAGTACATATAATAACAACTTTTGCAATTAACACAATGTAGGACTGCCATCACACTCAACCACGTATCTGCTCATGTTTTATAATTCTTAGAACACATATAACCTTCTTCTTATTGTTATTACTATTCCTCTTCTTCTTTTTGTTCTTGTTGTGCTTTCTCTTCTTTTTGTTCTTGTTGTGCGTTCTCTTCTTTTTGTTGTGCGTTCTCTACTTTTTGTTCTTGTTGTTCGTGTTCTAATAAGTTACCTGATTCAATCTTTTATATAATTTACAAAAATTGACATGTCATTTTTTGTTGTATAACTATTGTGCTTATTGAGAGGTAAACCATTGCATCAAGGCAGCAAAGAGATTGAGTCAAAAGTATTTACAGGATATTGAAGAATCAGAAACATTAATAACAAAAATAATTAATAATGAGATCCCAGAAAACTTTAATACATTGACTTTTGAACATTATAGCGGCTGAGTGAAAGATCAACACGCTAAGAATTTTTTATTATATAAATAAATTGAAAGATGGAATAAATCCATCATGATAAATAGTCAGATAAAGTTATATTATTTATATAACAAGCAGCTAAATATGAATCATACCACGTTCGAAATTGCTAGCAATATTAGAATTTGCTAAGTGAAAAAAGAACTTTTAACAATTCGTCATTACAGCAGGAAGAGGAAAGACTAGTCAGGAGAACAGTACACAGCGATTGACATTGCATTTAAATTGTTGCAGATTAAAGTTCTCTGGAAATCATGTTGATGGGAGATCCACCAGCGTGAATTGTGAGAAAGGATAATGTTAGCATAGAAATTTGTTTGTAACTAGCTCACTTATAACTTAATGAAATCCTGACGCTAGTCTAGTATTGCGCTTAAATTCAAAATGTCTAGGTACCATAGCGAAGATCTCATCCCGACAATTACCATAGAAATACTTATGGAAAAGACACAGAGGCAAAGGGAAAGTGACTGAAGCCGAGCCGCCGGATGAGGAGTAATAATACTTCTGATACGTATTTGGATATTTGCAAGGCGCTTAAGCCGATTTTGGCCGATTCAATGTTAAAATAGAACTACTAAAGATTTGTTGCTACAAATAATTTAGACAAATTAGGTAGATACGTTTTTGTAAATTCACTCAATAATAGAACATACATTATTACACAGCGAATGTGTCTTGTTCTCACTGACGTAACGGTGAATAAAGAAATAAAAATAAAGTAACATCCTTTTTATGTAATTTAGCATAGTTATAACTATCATTTTGGTACAAATAGGAAAATTTTCGTAACCAATTGTAGACGAAAGCATCTAGTATTTTGCATCCAATAACTGAAATGTGCTTTGAAAAATTAATTGCATTGCCAGAACAAACAGATTTTTAAGTAGATTCTTTATTCATACACTCGCTTATCAAAATGGAAAAGCTTACGACCATATCAAGTTCAAAGCGAAGTTTTCGAGGGATCACCGAATTTAAACGACGTAGAGTATTGTCAGTACTTGAATCGATGACACCTAAGCTTGGATGTGTGACTGACGTAAGGGATAACGAAAAGGTAACAATACACTCCTTTTATCTCATCTATTAAGGATTTTAAAAAATGATATTGAATATTTAACGATAACTTACATAGTATATTTGTCGTCATTCTATCATGAGAATTATTTTAATTCGTTTACAAGTATATTTATCTCGCAGTTTTCTCTCTCGCAGACAAATCGGTGCACTTTGTAAAGTAGAAATTATGTTCCGTTTAATTGTTTTCTTTCGAGCGATTGTATTGACATTTATCTCGGCATCGAAAATATATTTATTCACCGAAAGCACATCTACAAAGATATATACGGAAATCGTGTTATAAATGCTCAAAAGAAAAAAAATAATGCAAAATGAACAAGTCAGTTTTCCTTTCGGATTCATTTCCACAGATGTGAAAATATACGGTGAGAAAAATTAAACAATGATCAATTTGAAAAAATAAAACTGATCATTATGCTCGTATACCTTGAAAATTTGAAATAAATTTATTATATATAACCCGGATGAATAAACGTATCGTTTGTTTTTCAAAATAATTGGCGTTCTTTACTTAATACGCATAAATCCTACTCGCGAGAGGCTATATAGGCTTCACACGCACACATTTGTGTATGTGCCTTTACGTTTCTCCGGTATGTATCTTATATATATAATAGTGTGTGTTTGTCCACTTCCGTTAATTGCTTATGACATAAGCTAAATCTTGAAAGAGCTTTACCAGAAGAAACCCAAAATACACGTACCCACCCTCGTACATATATATATATATATATATATATAATAAAATTTATCACCCCAAATTACTTCGAAAAAAAAAATTCTCGCAAGGTAGGTATTTACATATCATTGCTTTCCTAGAACAGACTATAAAAGCATCAGTTTTCGGAGAGGATAATAGAAATGGATATTGGGGCTCAAATTCAGGTCGAATCTCTTTTGTTCCTTCTATATTGGTAAAAGATATTATCCTTCTTTCTTCAGTAAGGGTTAAATAAAATGGCCAGCTTTCCTTTGTCAACTTAGGTAGCAACTTCTCTTCGTAGACGAAAAGATTGAAATCAAATCATAACTGCATGTACTGTTTTCCGAATAACTTTCACTTTGTACAGATGAATCATGAAGTAGGCTGTCGAAAGAGTAAATACATGCATATTGTGCACAATCTCTCGATTAATTGATCCTCCGAAATTTCCGTCTAAAGTGAAGCATTCTACTTGAAAATAGGATTTGTGAAATAATGTTCTTTTCATATTATAACGACTGCAAAGAGAATAATAATGATAATCATCTCGTGAAATTAACATTATTGAAATTTTGTATCTGAATTATTTATGAACGATATCGGAGAGAATGCAGACGGAAAATGTTCCAATCAGATATCACTGATTCAAAGTTTCTTTTAAATGTATAATTCTTTTTCGTCTTATGCTTCTTAGAATGAAAATTTAATGAAATTACATTTATAAACTAATGTATGTATCAAATAAATTTTAAAGTATTTTTAAAATATATGCAAAACTTAACTCTCTGTTAGAACCACCCATAAATATTTATCCTTTTTTATCATGTGGAATGTCTAATTTTCATGAGTCATACATCATTCGTAATGTGTTTGTCAAATGTGTATAACGAGTTGAAAATTTTCTGTATAGGAGACTTACTAGTTCGTGTTCGAAAAGATTTGACTGTTTAAAATAGTTGTTAGAATCATATGCAAAGATCAGAATATCTTCTGTGTTCATTGCTTGCAATGTAATAAAATCAAATGAACACTGAATCAGAATGATCATTGTTTTATAAGTTATAGAATATACTAATTTTTTGCATATTTGATAATTCTAATCTATTAATAATTTTCAGAGTTCGGTTGTGTTCTTTCAAATTGGGCGTAAGTGCCTTTGCAAATCACCTGAAAGTTGCCTATTGGCATGTATATATATATATATATATATATAATATTTAGTGATAAAAATCTTACGCACCGTTTAAAATAGTCCTGACACACCACAGATAATGATAATATTGTTAATCGTAATATTAGCAGTTTCATTACAAGGCGTTCATTGACCGAACGACAAATGGTACTTGGGATTGAAATTTATAAAATCGTTTTAAGGAAATAGTATTTCAGGAAGACAGGTTTCCTAAGACTTGTAATTATTACTAATTTTTCAAATATTGTCGGAGACGTTCTCCATAATAATTTGTGTAAAGTAGTATGGAACATCAACATTTTGATAATGTCATTATTTTCACTTCGAGCTACAAGTGCTCTCTTGAATGATCGCAAGTGATTTGTTTAAATTATGTAGTGTCAGTGCACCAGGTTCGAAGAGGGATATTTCTCAGTTTTCAATAATCTGTAGATTTAACAATGGCATACTTCTGACCGTTTAGATTTAGCTGAAATATCGAAGACTTAAATTCAGAAATGATGCTACTGAAAGCTATTATATTTTAATCTGGTATTTAACCCATCTTTATGTACTGTGCCCCCCCCCATAACATAAACTTCCATAGTTTTCCACAATTAACTCTCTCTGTAACTAATAAGTCTTGTCCTGATATTTATCCTAATCCTTGTTTGTTTTTGAAGGACCTCATGCTACTTCCTTCTCTCTCCTACTACTATGACAACAGACTTCCTTCTTATAAATATGGCAGGTAGACATATTAGAGTAGAATATATCAGTATATGATTTAAATAAGTTTTTCCGTTCTAAGTATATAAATGTAATATCGTTCGCGTTTTCCTTATATAGCTTTTGTTCTTTTGAGACTCTTTTATTCGCCCAACTCTCAGCTATTTTGAAGAACGTGACAGGAAAGCCTTACTGAAGGTCGCTAATTATGTCGTGTGCTGTTTTCCTAGGCCTTTCACTTTCTTCAATCCATCCTGTGAGTATGAGATTTTCCAAGCTTTCTCACTATGTGCCTTAGTAATTTCAGCTGACTCTTCCGCATGTTAAATATAAGTTTCTGTTATATCTGCATTTTCTCGAAAACTTCGCAGTTACTCGCATATCATTCCATGTTATGCTTTATATCCTTCTGTAAAACCACATTTCTGCTGCTTCAAATCTTTTCGTCTTTGTAGAGACTGTCCAGCATTCACTGCCATACCGAAGTTTAGGAATCTCTTTCGCTTGTTTCTAGCGATTTCTTTCTATTTACCAATAATCTACTTAGCTTTTGGAATGCTCATTGTCTACGAAATACGCCTTCGGATGTCAGTGCCACATTTTCAGTCCTCTGTTTAAATTAGTGACGGGGAGTGTTTTATTTTGTACCTCCGATTGGCAATTCGTATTTTGCACTCATCTTTTTGCTGACAAATATTCATTCCGTCTTCTTGCAGTTGATGTTTAATCTTTTCATCTCGCTTTCCATCAATACATTCTGATGGAGATTTTTTGTTGTCTTTGTATCTTTTATCAATACAGGGTAATCTGAATAACTTATTAAGATGCTGGCCGCCAATAATGAACACTGTTAGAACTTAGTTCATTAAAAAAAATAAGCAGAAAATGGAATGGATTAATCCATATACTGAAGAAATGAAACGTAACTCTCTAGGCTACTATTCATCTCCGTTGGCTTGCTCTCCTTTCTCCGTTGGCTTGCTCTACTTTTTATAACTATATGGTTTCGTCTATCTGTACAACATTTCCGCTTTTATCACGATTCATCGGTATCGCGTGTTCAACATGCTTATATTTGAATACATGTAATATTTGGGTGAAAAATATTTCGTTATACGGACGAAGAATTAAATTTAAGTGTCTCCCATTTTATTTTTCACAAATAACGCTCTCAATATGTGAATATAAACTATATAGGCAGAGTAAGAATAACTACAGCTATCCTCGTAAAAGTCATCAGTGAAGAAAAATGAGGATGGTCATGGTGGCAGCCACGTCCAGCTTCTCATAAATAAATTTAGAATGATGCGAATCCATCGTTTCTGCACAATGTTCGGTTTTAATAGCAAATATACTGACCTATCTAGTTTCGGACTGCAATCAGTCTAGGAGAATTTAAAATAAATGAATTGCAAATCAATTCTTAATGAGGGCAACAATCCCACATTGTAAAATATACATGCTATAGAAAAGACAACAGCAGCTCATGTTGTATGACTGTGGTCATCGACTCCACGGGCCTATCGTCATGATTGTGTATCAAAAGAGTTAGTGTGAGTTAGGTTTCTGGACAAAGAAACAGCAGTTTGGATGTTTTCACCCTTAATCCGGATATTCCATTATCTACAAACCAACTTTAAAACAAATTGTTGAAAATAATTTTAAAAAAAGCGTACTATAATACATGATATATTCATAAGAAGTCATTTGACTCCAACTCGGTAACACCTGGGAAACAATAAATTTTTATAATTAACGAACGATAAACACAGACATGCGAAACGGTAGTAAACAGCAGCTATGAATAATTGGACAGCCAATAGTTTCAGAGAAAATTGCACAAATTAAACATTCAGAGAATGTTCACGCGTTTAGTCGGTCATCACGTTCATTTACTTTTTGCATTTTCTTTTTTTTACAAATATTTGAATTTTTAAAAAGTTGAATATATATCTCTGTACTTCGATAATTAAGCGTTGCATGTCCAGCTCTGTTTGATGCTAGACGGTTCGTCTAAAATGTTTACCAATTTAACAAGGACACATAACTACGACTGTTCCGAAATAAATGATTGTTGGACGGTTCTGACATTAAGAAGCTCGATACTATATCAATCCTGGTTGAGCCTGGACTGTTTTGTTTAAGAGTGTTCTCCTATTATGACATAAACAATCAAATCCCCTACTTTAGTTAGCGTTAAATCTTAAATAATGCCAAGATAGGAAAACACATTATTATAGAATAACCTAAAATTATAATTATATCAATATTTGATAGCTGACAACTACAGTAAAATGGAATCAAATATAATCGTGTAGTCATAAATTGGTATTCAGTCCATTATTTCTTTAGTGAAATAAATTTATTTCAGAGACATGGAGACTAAAATTTAGAGACTGACAGGTGAAAAAAATATAATACAAATTCTGAATTTATTTTTGTTACATATAATTGTGTTAAAATATATTTTTATACCGTGTCTTTTCAGGACGAGAAAGATACTGGTCTTCTCAAGTTTCTCTTCTAAATTACGCATGGCTTTTGCCAGCAATCTTTAAGTGTTTGGCGTTCTGCAATTTCTTTTATTCAGAATCGCTATGTAACTCACGGTTTTCCCTGCTTTTCAATAAAATTCAATGTTCACTTAATACTAAACTCTGTAAGATTTATTTTCTAATTATGTCTGTGCATTTTAGCGGTCTGATTGTTAGCAACATTTACTTGTTCCTATTCTCTGGTAGATTTACTCGTTTTTCTCAAATAAATGATTTATTAATTACTAGCTGATAGCAAGTGTTAAGTTTTGGTACAATTCATTTAAATCTCTTTTATATGTATATTTCTTTAATCGACAAAACAGTATCTAATAATTTGATGTCAGTATAAAAGAAACTAAAATTTAACAAAACGTCTTACCAGATTGGAATAAAATATTGACGAAAAATTCAGGTTATATGAAAATTTATTCCACGTCTGTGTTTTGAGTAATTTCAGTGTGTATGCGATTAATGGTTTTGAAAACTTCCTTTGTTCTTTTTTTATGATGAGTAATTATCAAATTCAGTAGTATTTCAAAATACTGATGCCAGCATTGTTCGATATAACCATATATCTATTGAGTCAAATCACTTAGTCAAAATTATATCAAATTAGATATTACATAGCAGCGAAGCATATTATCATATGCTTTAGTATTTTGATTAGTTTCAGAAAATTGTTTTGCTTTTACTATCCTTTTGATACGACATTACACAGTTACTAGAAATTATGATCTTGCTTGATTTTGATATCGTATATATTTTGCAACAATCATAGTCTGTCTCTTATGTTGACGACTATGCGTTATATCTTACGATGAAGCACTTATTATTTTCTATTAATATCTGAAAGATCGTTAAGTTCATATTATGGGGCAGTCATAAAATCAATTTATATCCATATCATATTTTGTTAAAATTATCACTTAATATTAACTCCCTATAGATCTCCAAATTATCGATCATCCTGCACTACATGTTGAATAAATATAGCGAGGAAAGTCTTGTTGTATTCGTCTTTTAATTTCATGCGTCATTGAATTCGGTCTCTACTCACGTGCAGATATTTTGTTCAGTAGAGTTTATTGTTCGAATATATATCCCTTGTAGATCCTTTTCTCGGATTTCGTGTAGGTTTTTTCTCGTATCTCATTGACTACAAAGTGATAAAATCTATTTATTAGACACCTAAATATATTATGTAGGTTATTCACTCAGTGTGTGCGCTAATGCCAAAGTTTATCTGCACTTGTTTTTGCAATCGTTATCAAGATAGAATACCTGAGGTCTTCCGGTGTTTCGCTTCTATTTTATATTTCATTTACGTTATTCTTATCAAATGCGATTAAAGGTGATTGTGATTTTAATTCCATTTGGAACCGGTTCAGTGTTCCTTTTTATCCTGGCAGGGCTAGGTTTAATATCAGATTTGAATATTTGTATTCTTTTCGTGTTGTGGATTCCACGATGAATCCGATATCAATGAATAACAAACGCCAGGAATGGATAAGGAAAATAAATTTATTAACGTAATACTACAACTGGTAATACGGGTTAGTAGATCCAGGAATGCGGGTTAGTAGCACTAATATATATACAGTCTTGCTATTGAAGTATCGCGGTATGACTCGTTACTGAGTCTACGTGTTCACTAACTGTGACGCTTGCCGCCGTCTCTGTGTGTGTGACTTACTCTACTACTACTGAACTCTACTACTCTTCTGTCGTTTCGTCTAGACTCTTTGACTTGACTTACTCGACTGTCCGGGTAGTCCCTGGTAGTAGTATATGTATACCTTGGGTGAGTCCATTTGTGTGAAAAATGTAGACACCTTAAGATTATCCATTCTAAATTTCGTTCCTTTTGATCATGGAAATATTACCTTCTATATACGATATATCTACACGCTTGCAACTACAAACTGTCCCTCTATATTTACTTCATCTTCTCGATATCCACGTCTAATATCCTTTCAACGTTTAAACAGTCATGCTAGGTGAACTCTCCCTGCATAGTTCTCGTGGAATCGTGCATCAATCATTTGCTGTGATACATTTTTCTATTTATGTGATGATTCTTATATTATAAACATAGTATTATTGTATTTATGTATATTAACTCGATAAATTTTCGTCACCCAAGGTTGTCTTGTTTCTTTTCCTTTACAATGACCACTTTTGTTGATGTTGCAATGTTTCTATAAGTCATTTTTACGTTGACTTCACAAATTTCATGAGCTTCATTATTTTCTTTAATTATACAGGCATGTATTCGTAAAATTTCCGAATGAAATGACTGCCATGTTCATGAAGATTAAAATACACGTCAATTTCCTACAAAAATATACACTTTAGTTGAACATTATATTCAAAAAGAAAAGCCAAAACAAATACTATAAAAGAACGCTTAAAACTATTTTTTAAAATATATTATTTACATTTTTGTAAAACAAAACTGTACTTCGTGCTGTATATTTTAAATACATGTTATAGAAATTAAGATCTATTTATAATTTATTCTAGGTAATGACTACTTTATCTCTCTCATATTTTCATACATAAATACACACACACACACACACACACACACAAAAACACAGATATATATATATATATATATATATATATATATATATATATAGTCCGTACGTTCATATGTAAGACTTTCGGGCAAGAGGTTTGATATAGACATAAATTTGAGATCATGAATGTATTTCAAATGTAGAATATACAAACATGGGGTACTTTATACAGACACACACATGTATTACAATTATCTCACTCTCCCCACACACACACACACACACACACATATATATATATTCACCCATACCTGGGCAAAATCTTGACACCAGATACAACAGCATTAAAAACATTTTAAATTAAGTTACTTTAATTGTAACAAATTTGCGAAACATTTTACATTTAATTAGAAAACGTAATTTATCAACAAACAAGTGAAAAATATTTAAGCTTTTAATTGATTAATTTGAGAAATTTTTTTTCGAGAGACATAAATAAAACTGCATGTAAATAGAAAATACAGAACGAATGAGTCGCAATTAGAATTTACCATTCAGTATATCTTTCATTTTTTTTTAACTACTTTGAACATTCGTTTTGGCATACAATAAGAACTTCTGCATGAAGGTGCTTGGGATGCACGCCCAAGAGGCATAAACTGCAGCACAAAGAGCATCCACATTTTCAAATTGCGATCCATGTTTATAAACATACTTTTTCCATCCATCCACCAAACATTCTTGATTGGGTTTAGATCTGGAGAGCACGCAGGATCGCTCAAAAGCTGAATGCTCTTTTCCATTAAAGAAAACTCTTTCGACCTTCGAGCGTTGTGAATCCCAGCTTTGTCCTACTGGAAAATCCAGTTATCTCTACACATAAGAAGGCTTTAATTAATTAGCGATGCATTTCGTAACATACCAATGTAACTAGAACTGTTTGACGTGCTTTTACCTAATGTATATAAAGAGTATCTTTGTTAGAACATGAACTCTAAACCATAATTGATCCACCTTCTCTGTGGTGTGTTCAGAAATTTTCTTTTGAGAAATATTTCGATGCCACTTGAAAATCGTCTGGGTCATCAAGGTTTTCTTGTCCGACAACAACACTTTCAACACATCCCAAGTTTGATAATCGGAAGCAAATTGTAAGCGGGATGTTTTATTGCAAGGAACAAGGCGAAGCCTCTGCAACTGTTTTACGTACTTAAACACTTTGTTAATTGAATACCGTCCAATTGTTCGAGAGCTGCATTCAACATTTGTATTTAATCTGATTTGATATTAGGCTTGAATCTCTTAACTTCTCGCCTAATCTCGAGATTTTATTGGGGCTACTGCTTGATCTTTTTTTTTTTTTTTTGTAAGAAGCAATCACATCCGAATTTTTAATTAAGTGAGCAATGATGGTTCTGCTACGTCTAGTTTAATTTATAATGGCCATTCTTGAAGTTCGGCAATACCCAGTACCAACTTTGTCAAAATTTTACCCATAGCCATTTTAAAATATGAAATTTAATGCTGGAAATGAGATGTCTACACGCCTGAAGCTATGATCGCATTGACTAGTTTTAAATTTTTTGTCCAGTATTTTTTCACATATAATCTTATCTTTATGAACCAAAAATGCTTTCAGGATGTCTGTTTAAATTAATCAAATAGCGTTAGAGTTTCATTTTCTAATGAAATGTAAATATTTCGCCAATATATTTCGATTAATATAACAGTATTTTATAATTATAAATCATTTTTTATCTGTTCTTAATATTTTGATCAGGAGTGTATATATTATGATTTCTACAAATTACCATAATATTTTCATTGATAATCTATATTTTATTGACTTTTACTTAGTATAGTATTACAGACTTACGTTTGAAGATGCTTTATGAAAAATATTAAAATTTAATTACGATTTTTTTTTAAATTTAATAACTGAAATATTGATGAAATACCATGGTATAAGTAACTCAATAATTTACGAAATTTTATGACATTTATTAATTTTTAATTATTAATGTTTAAATTTTTAAAGGAATGGTGTGAAAAACCTGTTGAGATGTAGACATGCAATGAAGAACGAATTGCATGCAAGCGAATTTCTCTGTAAACGAAGGACAACTCTTACATCAAGTGACTTTTAAATAATAATGTCATGTATATATTACCATACATGAAAAATGGGAATGTTTCAGGTAAAAGAGTTAAAAATGATTTTAAAAATTCCTCATTCATCGAAAACAATTCTTAAGACAAATGTGTCCTTAATATGTTATTTATAAAAACAATTAAAGCTTATCTTACTAAATAGTGCCATAGTTTGATTGCATTGTTATAGTTTACAATTCGGAGCACATTTTCGGAAAAGAAAGTTGTTTGAAAATAAAATTTGCATGATTTATATTCTCCAAAGTGTCATACTTTAATAAAAGAAAATGCGAAGTTGATTTAATTCATCGAAATCTCATGAAATTAAATGGTGGGGGTAACATAACTAAAGAAATCTTTACTGTTTTTTCTAAAATTCAAAAATAATTCTAATTATTTGTGAATTAGTCCTGATAGTTAAATGAAAATCCGACAATTGATTTTTTTCAAAGATTTTCAAATCTGTGTGTTTTTTTTTTTTCAACGGAAAAAGCGAAATTGCACTAAATGTAAATACTATGTCAATTTTAATTTTACCGAAATTACGAGCGTGTTAGAAAGGATTAAAAAATAATTAAAAACAATTATTTTCTCTAAATAATATGAAACATTTTGAAGATAAAAATGTTTTTTATTAGGCTTGTTGCCTTTTTTTTCATCATGCTATGATGCTTTTCTTTGCGAGGCAGTAGATATACCTATATAAAATGTTATTGAATACATGACCGTGTTTCGAAGATTCATGAGATCCTATAGATTGTCATAGATTTGATTCATAATCAATATTTCACACATCGCTGGTTGTTTTCCATAATCGCACGTATATTCCATGGCATAAAATACGGATTCTTACAATTTCGCGTTGCTAAAAGATCTAATAATGTACCGAAATCGATTTAGACTAACATATGTTTAAAAGAAAATAATGAAAATTAGATGAATAAAACCACTGACGAAGCACAATGTTGTAATGCTCGTTAGACAAGAGTGGTTTTGATCTTTCACCAGTAAACACGATCAGAACTGGTGAGATTTCTAATAACAATCAAAGCGCGAAGCCCTTGAAACTTCGAGAGCGATGCAATGCTATTTGATTGCCAATCAATTCGAATCTCGTCCTGCAATGTGTTAACTCGCCTCGCCACATCTTTTCGTTGAACCGCTTTTATGTTGGTCTTCCTTGATATCTGAATTACTGCTATACTACGTATGAGCAGTATTTCGATACAGACAGAAATATGTCAAATATTACGAAATATTACGTTTGAATACACGTATCGTATTTTTATTATTACCCTTGTTTTTTATGTAATAATGTAAACTACCATTTTCTTGTAACTATCTTAGGATAGAAAATCATTTACTGTAGTTTAATGCCTTCTTTCAATGATAATTGCCAATTAAATTTCTTTCTCTTTGTCACTTTCTCTAAGATTACCTTTTTTTTATTCATTACCTTTTTTTTATTCATTACCTTTTTTTTATTCATTACCTTTTTTTTATTCATTACCTTTTTTTTATTCATTACCTTTTTTATTCATTCCCTCTTTTTATTCATTCCCTCTTTTTATTGTTGTATTTCAAATATGCGGTGTTTAATATATCCATGAGGATACTGGGGTAAAATTGGTGGTAGTCGACATGCATTAAGGAAAACTGTATCATACGGTGATTCCGATATCTGTGCATATCCTTGGATGTGAGATCAAATTCAAAATCCCCTCATGTTCTGTAAGAATTTTCGCTCACAGTCCTCGATTAAGTGTTACAATATAGCTGAATGTGATTCACAATTTGTCTTATCCGCATACTCCTTCAAAACATATAAATCAACCTGTCCAAAGAAAACGAATATACATTATACAGGTGAGCTTATAACTATTCAATCAAAAACATTGGTCACTATAGTAAAACAGGGTTATAAACTCATATTAATAATTACACATATAGCTACGTTTACATTACAACTCAGTTTCATTGTCTTGCCAAACATCAGGTAAAATATTTACGAATTTTCAATACGATTGTTTGTTTAGTTTTGTTTTTGAACATTTCAGGGTGTCACGTAAGCAACGCTACGTTGTGTGAGGATTCAAACTTCAGGATTATTATAAATATTGTATTGGGGTATAAATTAAAAATATAGTGTTGGTAGGAGGATGTCGAAAAATGCTTTATTTATACTGAGCTTAATGGGGATATTTATGCGTAAATATATTTTGATTCAACGAATAAGATTATTGCAAAACGAACTAAAAAATGTTGGTAGCTACCAAATAAAATGAGTGCATAGGCAAAAAAAGAATACAGGGTAAAGTAAAGAAAAATAGTAAACAATAATAAAACGAAATAAAAAGAAAACACTAGGATGGTGTATGTGAGGCAACTGGATATGAAAAATAAACAAATATTAGAGGCAGTTTATTTGAGTTATTTAGAGAAGATAGGATAATTGCTCTAGACAGCATCGAAACATTTGAGAAGATATTTCCTACTATGGCTGCAAGTTTTCATGAATTCATTGCGCTTGTTCAGCAGATAATAATAGTCGATGTGATAGGCAATAGTTCGTTTTTCTTTTAATAGGTACATTCATCATTTTTGAGGTTAAAAACTTATAGCGATGAGATCCCAAATTACTGCCAACGTTTTACGTACACCTCTGTAGTTTAGCATAGGTAGTGGGTATTCTATCCGATTTGCTACAGAGAATAAGTATTTTTTCGAAATCAAGGAAGAGGTCATCGCTAGGTGAAGGTATGCTGGACCTTAACTCCAAAAGAATCCCAAAAAGTTTATATGCATTGCGGTAGTTTTCTTTGGTGAATAACAAATTACATCTCTTTCTATAATGATACTTTCTATATTATGGCAAAAGGTTGTGTGAATAATGGTTCCTTACACGGCCGATTATTATTTTTTTTTTTTTTTGTGGAGTAGTCCAGAATTTAATATTCCGTATTCAATGACGTACAGTGTATCACAGGTAAAAACCTAAGTCAGTACTCGACATAAAGGAGCCCTGTATAGATGTAGAAATGATCAAAACATAGAGATAGGATCAACCACATACATACATACATACATACACGCATATATATATATATATATATATATATATATATATATATATATATATATATAAATTATTGTAGCTGGTTTTGTACAAAAATTGAGGTACTTTCTGTGAGCCAATTTATGAGCAAAAAGGTTTTTGGTGACACGACTTTAGTAAATTAGCACTTTTCTACAATTCTGAAATGGTGGTCTATATATATATATATATATATATATATATATATAAACAAAACGAAAACTTAATTGACGTTTTTTTTACTCTGAGAAATTTGTCAGTGCAAATCTGGAAGATGTTTTATTTTTTACTTTTTTTATCTATTAATATAAATACATGTACATCTTTACAGACACAAACACAATATAATTATATATATGAGATTGATATGCTACCTTACAGCCTTGGAAAGTAACTGATATGGAGATGCCATGTCAGTATCTTTAACATTGCAGGCTCGATTTGGATGAGCACTAGAACGGATATAGCTGCAATATTCAATGCACGTGTGAGTGATACTCACAAATGAACAAGATGTCTTCTGTCGAGTATATTGTCTGGCTTGACAAAGAGAACCAACTTTCCTTCCAGCAGAAATAGCAATTTATTCTTTATAATTAAGTCCAATTCAAGTCAATAGAAAACCTGTTACCAGGAGTGAGTTATTAATTCACTCTACTCAGATTAACGGCATATTTGTTGAGATTTTATGGCAGCCGAGCTTCCATATCTTTTAACAAAGCATTATTATTTTTGAACACTATTTCATCCGATACGTAACCCAAGATCCACACAAGGTAGAAGCTTAATGAATGAGATTGATTTCCGTATCTAAGAAGTTAACTGCAGTTATAATTATATGTGTGAATAGATAACTTTTACTCTAGGTATAAAGGAGTTAAGTCTGTATTGAGCGAGGAACTTTCCTCTCTGGAGTTTGTTCCACAAAGCATGTCTCTTAAGAAGAAACAATTCGAATAGAACTTTCTTCATGGGTATTGAATACGATGAGTATCAGTCGGATTCAAATTTATGTATATATCTTAGCGGCTAAAACCCACCATGCTCAAAACTGTTGTGATTAATGGATGCATCTCGTCGGAACGTTTTCAACATAAACGGCAATGATATTGTAGTGAGACTTCCCCGTCGTCTTTAGGAAAGAGTACGAATTACTGTAAAAGAATTACTCACGTACAACGAACTGTGCAATTCTGAAGCCTCTCAAGGCTGGAAAGAGATAATTGGTTGGCCCAAGGAAAGATATGACAACACTACTCCAGTACTTGTCTTATCTGATATTTGTAAAGAGAGACCGTGTGCAGTGGCGACACATACTCTATACCGTATTATAAAGGATATAACTATATCTCTAGCCTTTTTTTTTTTTTTTTTTTTTGCAATTAATCGTATATATGAGTCGCGCGTGGGGTCTGGGGCGAAGATGAGAGAGAATAGATGCTCAACCAATGAAGCCTATTTGAGCGTGCAACGATTCGTTCTAACTGGAAGAAAATTCGAAGATGAAATGTTACTAAATTTTTTTTTTTTTTTTGATGTATTGAAAATAAGCCATTTTTTGGCTATAAAGCTGTAAAATTTGTCAGTTTAGAGACCATCTGCTCGTCTCGATGTTAGGTCAGGGAATCTCCATGAACTTAGATGAGACTTTTCCTTTTTTGTGTCTCCGCTTCCGTATTCAGGGATTAAACTACCAAAACTCATTTTCAGGATTCATGTATTTTTCGTATATATTTGGAATACGTACGTTTTGCACTACTCGTAGTTAATGAATATATTACTCCTTTTATTTTCCTGTAATTTCCCTGATATTTGATTCTCCAAATATTTTGCTTAACCGAACCCATACGTTCGCTCATTCCACAATAAGTTTTGGTCTCCATTAGGCATGTTTTCATATTCTTTTTCAGTCAGCTTGCAACATATACAGTCATTATATTTAGAGTAGCATTTTTTTTCCTTCTACATTGTAGACGTTTCCTATTTTGTCTATTTTCCATTGTGTAATCCGTCTTAATTAGTCTTTGATATTTCCAATTATATACATTGTAGAGATTTATCTTCAGCTTATTAAACTGTTTAATTTTTTTCTCTTTCCGCTCCAACTTTATATAAAGTCTTCTATATTCAATAGTTCGCTGGCGATCATGGCTTTCAATAATTTCCTGACTTTTGTAGCTCTTAATAATTTTCTTTTTCTTATCTATTGTTATCCTTCCTCGGTCGTCTATTTACCCAAGCTTTCTACATAGTTTAAACGTTGTTTTCTCCTGTCCGTCGTGCTTTCAAACAGTCTTATGAGTATCAGATTTTCCAAGCATTCTTTCATCAGTATTTACTCTACAAATTTAACTGTAGCAGTGTATGTGGCATATAGAAGTTTACTTGCTTTATTACTCATCAATGGAACCATACCCATCCAGTTGATTCGTGTGCAGATCGAGTCATATTAAAACATTAAATTAAGATACTATTGTGCGCATCGACGCTGATTTCTGTACTATATTTACCAGGCGAGAAAATTAATCTCAATATAATGTCCTTTTTAATCGCTATTCATGGTATGGGCAACAATTAATATGGATGAAATATCTATTTTGCAGTATTCTTTATTCCGATGAAGTCACATTTTTAATTATCCCATTGTTTTTCCTGAAATTACATTTTTGGTGTAATTATTTTTCCGAAAGCAATTTCGTTTTTTAAGTTTTATAGTAACATTTGACTTTGAGGTTAGTACTTCATGTGTTTTACATTATGTATTTATTGGCTTCTGCAATAAAATCGATGCAATTTACAGTATTAAATAATCTTGTTTGCATGTTAACTCACTCTGACGTCACTTCCTTAAAGTTGTATATAATGATAAACTACTTCCCGTAGCAACACCTCTGATCAGGTTGTTTTGAGAAGCGTTCAACCACCACGTAATTACTGTTCTCAGGTCGAACCAAACCTATGGTGGGTATACCTGTTAGTCATAGTTATGGGCAAATTGTTAGCGTCCAAACTGGGCTCAAAACATTGTGAAATCATAAAAAAAAAAATTTATAGTAATAAAGTTTTTTTATAGTAATAAAAATACCAGCAAAACATTTTTGAAAAAAAATACCAGCAATACATCAGACTAAAGAACTCTTTACAAAAATATATCAATGAAACCTTAACTACAAATTAATTTCTTACACAGAATATATATTCTATTCGTACGAACACATTCTAATAATCTTCTCGGCATTAAATAACGCGTTGGGGTCGATGTGCCATAAAACAAAACAATCGAATTTGCAACATTTTCTTCCATCTTAATCTTGTGTTCTATATTATTTTCTTGTCCATTTTCGGAAACTCCTCAAACACCACAATATGAATACATTTCATTTATTTATTACCTCAATTTATTGCCGTTAGACCTAGTCTCAAATAAGTATTTTCCCGGCAAGTGTTCCGATGGGCTACTTTCGCTGCTTCCCAGAGTGCATGAATTTAAGCGAACTACTAGGCTGGCATTTCGGTTGCGCCTTTTCACTGACAAAACGGTTAACTATAACCGTCTCTTTTACTCAAACAGCTTCTCTCGCGTTTCACATCTTTGGTATTCCCTTCCTCTTTCCTGCTTCCCTGATAACTATAATTTTCAAATATTCAAGTGTAATGTAATATCAATCGACATTTTCTGATATCTTGATCTTGTTCCCCTTCCTTCTTTTTTCCTCTCCCGAAACACGCCTCCTTACACTTGTTTTCAGTCATCTGTAACCCCTAGCGAGCTAGTGGCACTCCCGCTTTGCTTCGGTAAATTGCTTTGTGTGTGTGTATATATATATATATATATATATATATACTTAAAAAAACGAGAGGAATATTATATATATATATATATATATATATATATATATATATATAATATTCCCCTCGTTTTTTTAAGTGTCCCTCATCATTTCGTGTGGATTCACAATAGAAGCGAAGAAGGCTCATGGTTGAAGAAATTGTATTTTCCTCAGCACATGTTCTTTGTAATTAGAAAATCCCAATTTGACACGAGACTACAATTTCTAAATCATTTACGAAATCTTAAAATTCTTCTCAATCTCGGATAGATACGACTTTGAAGTTTATCTACTGAATTTCCTCAATTTTAACACAGTTACACATAACATTTTCTATATAAACTCATCCTTCCAATTAAGAAATCAACCACTCGCTTTTGCATGGGATACTGATGCCATATATGGTCTGGTGTTCCCGCTGTTCATCTCGAGGCTCGCGGCAAAATCCAGAGACGGATATGCAATGCGATTTTTCCTGGTCTGTCATCTCGTCTACAGTAACTTTCTCACAGACCTATAGTTATAATCTTCAATTATTCAAATCCAATGTCAATCGACATCTTCTGACGCATTGATCTAATGTCCCGTCCTTCTCTTCATCCTTCCCTCTATCACGCCTCTTTACTCTTGCTCCAAACTCTGTGTAAGTCATTGTGTGCTACTCACATTCCCACCTTGCTTCGAGTGAAATACTTAAAGAAATACTTATATTTTGTTGATGAAATACGCCCATTTACATTATTTTCGCCCTTAACCCTAGATAGAATCATTTGGGCACCGACGTGCTGAGCTGTCCACCAGTTTCATCTATCTGTAGCGCTTGTGTTCCAGAGTCTTCGTCTGTGCGAATGTTGTGATTGTGTGTGCTCATCTTGTAGCGTGTCTTAGTCGTTGTAACTCGGCAGAACCCATCCGTCTCTAGGTTTGACCACAGACGATGTCCTCCTTAGTCCTTCAGGTTAGAACACAGCCGATGTCCACCTTTGTCGCGAACACCTGGCCCTTGTAGTTTATCAGAGGAACCATTCCGCTCTGGCCAGTGACCAGTCGTGCCGTGTTAACACCAGCCCCTCACGTGATTTTAGTCCGCCAGCTGAAGCGGTTTACCGGGCATAGCAACTTGGTGTCATCATATGAAAGATTTCGGAGATGGTTAAAGACCAGTGATACCCCGCCACCTAAAAGTGCCGTGTAGCCTTCATCGAAGTTACTAAATCTATAAATAGCCCTCTTAGGTCTACGGACATATCCCGCTTTATAATGTTCAGTTCATATCACTGACGTTAGGAAAATTTGAGTCTGTCACGTAATTGTTGACGGCTTGGAAATACCAGATGTTCTTACATTGGATATACGGTTGGCGGAATGGAAACGGCTCGAAATGAGAAACCAGGTTAGCTCAAATTTCAGTCGACTCCGTTGCTTTCACTGGCGGGTAAATAACACTGAAAAAAGTATAAATCCCTCTCATTTCTCTAGCCATTCTTCGAGTAAAGAATACAAACAGTCACTTGTAGCCTTGATTGGCAATCACTCTAGCGCAGAAAGTAACTGCATCATACAGTGGGAATTATTTTGCTATGTAAACCATGAATCGAAGCGATATTAATGTTTATGCATGACTCAAACTTGTCCTTAGACAAGGAAGATTTCGGAATTATCGTCTTTTAGATGTAGCTGATATTATACAATTTTAATATTACATTCTAATGTTTTCGAGCTGATTAACAATTTTTATAAGCTCATTTTTAAGATGATAATATTCATTGACTTTATTTCCTAAATATTTTTTTATTCATCGAAAAACTTCAAAAATTTTCACTTTTCATTTTCTTTCATATTTACTTTGTACAATATTGAAATAATTACAAGCATTAATAGTACTTGCCTTCATTTTATTTCACTAGATGTTTTCTTGTAGCAATCGTTGAGATTATATTGGGTTGATGCCTAATTATCAGGCGTTTTTGTAGGCAACTTATTTGTTAATTAAAAATTTTGTGTTTACTTTTTAAATAAAGATATTATTTTATTTTCAGGTTAAAAAAAATTGTCGGTAATAATACGCTCCGGAATAATAATTTAAAAATGTTATTTTTATGCTTCTTTTTTTCATAATAAATATTATGTAATGACGCCTAATACACTAGCCCAATATAAAATTTCTTCGATAAGCTGGACTTTTCATGTCATCTATTTTTGAAAAAAATATTTTTTAATATTTTGTGAAAGATTCTCTATATTTCGCATAATTTTATTTCTTAAATCTGTTGCGGAATTTTCCAAGTGCATCAGTAACGTTAGCCATAATATTTTTGAGTAATTTGTAGCTCGCTGAAACGGTACAGATATGTTTCAATATCTTCTTTTAATATTATAATTTCGACAAATTTACGGCAGCCACCCTTTCCTGATATGTACGCACATTGTACATCCTACATTTATCTTTATCTGTCATATGACATGACGATTGTGTTGGATATTGGAGCGGGTAGACACCTCTGGGTTTGGAAATTCAATTATATGGAGAGCAATGCCTATTCTACTATTAAACCGATAGAATTGGTACAATAGATATAGTCATGGTTTTCCCATGGAAATTTCATGAAAGTGAATATAGCAGGAGTGGCACTTAACACCGTTTTACGATTCCATTTCTTGCACCTATATCCTTGACACTACCCGCATATACTCATATGAAATGTATTCTAATTTCAACTGAGATCTGAAATTATTTGTTAGATTTGTTTATTTTATTATATTTTCATTATGCTGTATATCTTGGTTTGTATTTATCTTGCTTCCATCTCTTATTCTTCAATAAAACCCAACCTTTCCTTCGTTCTATCTTTTATCTTGAATCGTATTATATTCCATTATTCGTTTCACTCGTACACCTCAACCAAACTCTCTCTCTCTCTCTCTCTCTCTATATATATATATATATATATATATATATATATATAAAGCTTATTCCAGGCATCATCAGCTAATACAATTCTTTTGAAAGAAATTATGTCTGTCATATTTTTACTTCATTTTCCTTGTATAACAAATTCAGCTTTGTTTTCCTACATTTTATAGATACTTTTTTTTTTAACTGACGTTGGCGCTTTGTTAGTTTATAATCTTTTGACTCGTTCCATTTTCCATAAGTGTTCGGAAGCTTTTCAACACCACAACGGATTCATTTGGCCAAAGACGTTCCAAATTATTTCCACCTCGACTTCATTCACTTTCCACAGAATCCTGTACAACTTTCCCGCCATGATTTCATTTTCCTAAAAAACTTACTTTCGCAAAATATCTACTTTATTTGTCGACGCAGAAGACTTCTATGTGTTTTGTGCTGAACACTTTTTATATTTGAAGGTGTGATTTTATGTTACCATTTTTAAATTTATATTTTACATTTTAGAAAATGCTTCAGAAGAACATTTTTTTTTTTATTTAATTTTGATCAGAAAAAAAATCATCTAAAATAATCCTTAAAAGATTTCCTTTGATATTTGCTTGATTTAAAGTTTTCTGGACAGAAATAGGAAGTCTTAATAAATATGAGCTTTATTTTATCTATCAACGCGCTAACATATTTACCAATAATTTTCACGCAAGCGGCTTTCAGTTGCTGTCAGGATTCAGCGAATGTGTCAATCGATTCTGTCAAGATTTTAACACATCATTTGTACCTCTTCTTTTTTGTTACTTTATTTTTTGACTTGGAAACAAAGAATAACCGATTTTACATATGACAGCTTATCGATTGTACGATTATATTGACAGATTCGGAATAAAACGTTTGGATGAAATGCATGTTAGAGAAATGATATAATATTGTGTATCTGAATTTACCAGAAATTATTGTACTAAGTAAATGTTATTTTCATCATATTAATGTTATGCAAAAGTCATTCATATATTAGAAAAACTGTAAGCAATAAAAAAAATTGATTAACGGAAAACGAACAATGGAGAATTTACAATACCAAATTATTTCACAAGAGGGTAAATAGAAAAATGAAAAAATATGTAAATGTTGTATATACGGGATGAAGTTATCTTTATTTTTATTATTTACAGTCGGATAATTTACCCCGGTTTTGTTAAAATTATAACGTTTCCGCTGTTGGGGTTTCCAGCGTTTCATAGTTGGCTCTCGTTCCGTGTAACCTCTAGGGATTTTCGATTTGAATCATTCATTTAAGGAGGGTAGAGAGTTTTCATTATGTTTTCCGTGTTTAAGGATGTCTCTTTTGTTAAGTATTGCTCAGTTACTGGTCGTCATGTTTCAATTAAATTTATATTTCTAATATTTTTCTAAGGAATGAACTTAACATTAATTCGCTGTCAAATACAGGAAAACATCTTTTAATCGTCTAGGCAGATAACAATAGGTTAGTGATTTTAACGCTGGTACGTGAATTTGGTGACACGGAAATTATGAAGTTCAATAACTGGACCTAAGACATTGTCGAATCATAACTAACATTAACTGAAAAGTACTAAGTAAAAACAAAGAAATATTCGCAGAGGAAAAAAATTCTATTGGAGTTGATCAACTAACACGTTCGGAGCGAAATTTCCTTTAACGTAACTGGATTTTCCCTCATTTGAAACTATCGGTGGACATAGCGTTAGGATAATGTCAAAAATGAGCATAATTATACGACTGTAAATAATGATAATGCAGAAAATAAATTATGGTGATGGGTATAAGTATGGTTTTTGAACGACATGGAGGATTCTAGGATAGTGTTGAAAATGAAACCTGGTAGTTGTACATTCGCTGTCGAAGTGAGTATATCTCATCTGAAAATAATCAACCATACTATGTCGAGGTCTATCTGTGTGGGAAGAGTGCTGTGATTTGAACCTGTTTTTAACAGCTTGAAACACTATGTGGTGATAACAGTAGATAGGAACCTTCATAGCAGATATTATATTGCAGCGAATCTATAGGCAAACAAATTGCTACATTCCGATGATATTAATTCTGGCAAATATGACTTTCGTTAAAAATAGATAAATGCAAACATTATTTTTAGCGAAAATGGAACACACACACACACACACACACATATATATATATATATATATATATATATATATATATATATATATATATATTTGTCTGTGTAGGAGGTGATTGAAAACATCCCATTTTAAAATACATATAATTGATTTATTAATTATAATTTTTACAAGAAACGGATATGAGTGAAAACCGTTTAACATGGTTTTATTTAAAAAACAAATCTGGGCACCAGATTTCGCTACTAGTTTCTCGAATCTCTCAGAAATCGTCTAAACTGGTTTCACCAAGCACCTTTATGATATGGAAGACACAACGTGTTGTAATCGGCCTTCAAGCTACTCGAAAGTCTAGGTTGGATATAATAGACTAGTTTAGCCAACCCCAAAGAAAAACTAACCGGGTGATATTTGAGTTAGTATTCAATCTCTCTCTCATATATAATATATATATATATATATATATATATATATATATATATATATATATTGTGAAAAGATATGTCCCCGCACGCAAACATGTAGATTCTTAATTAATCAAACGAAGTCTTACAAAATTTACACTTATGTGTAGACCTGAAATTCGGCTTGTACGATTGCGTTTGAATATTAGCGAATGTAGGTGTTTGCGAGCGGGTACATTTGGAAATATATGTGTGTGTGTGTGTCTGTGTATTACTGTAATTTAAAGTACTTGTATATTTGATTATACAAATTTGAAATTCCGGACAAGAGTGAGAAAGTGCCGTGTGTTTGCCATTTGTTTCTCTAAAGAAATAAGTCATGCCTGTTTTAAAATACTACTCCGAAGTGACTCCTCGAAGGAATTCTTCAAAATAAGCCTGCAATAAATGAATCAATGTTAATGGAAGGATAAAAAAGACAAAGAAGATCTAATATTTAAAAGCAATACATTTTATTAAATCGTGATAAATCATTTTTAAACTTGTCATTTGTTTTTTCTTTGTTTTTTTATTAATATTTAATTTTCCTGAACTGTAAATAAGTTTAACGCCTAATATCTTGAATAACTTGTTCGCAAAGAAATAAAATGAAATTCCATACAATAAAAACAAAAATGATTGACAGTTTTTACGTTTTTGACAGGAGTTTCAAATCGATATTACTTGGAACTTGTTCAACGGTTAATGAAAATCGTTTAGCCATTCGATGTCATTTCGATTTCAGAACTTCGGTGTCTATTATTAGGCATATTATTATGTTAAAATTTGGGAGAGGTGTGTGAGGTCGAATATTGTTAAAAAAAGAATGAAATACATTTTCATTCGCAGTGCTTGCACTGATAATTACTTTATAATTTGTATTGAAGTGTTGCGGGGCGGAAATGTATAACCTGGAAGTCAGAACATAGGGGGTGGTAGTTCTGTTATGGAAGTTAATTCCATCTCCGCCCCAGCAAACGTAAATACAACTAAATAGAATGCATCGATCATACGTAAATAAATGTATAATTTATTTACATACATACAAATGTAAGTCTGTCCTGTTATAGGTGCTAAAGCCACAAGAAGAGAGAATGTTGAAATTAGAAGTAAAATGGACATTGGTGATGGCATTGCTTGTTTCTCTCTCAGCACGTCGGTGTTGACATGAAGGCTCATGTCTCTCTCACTCACTCACTAGCACAGCCTGGCGGTGTTGATGTCTGAGTTGGTCTGTTTTGAGTTTTTTGAATTCGAGAATATTTAGCTGTTCTTCTGTTTCGAATTAAATGTTGATGTTTGGGAGGGTAGTGGCTCTGATTGGTCAATAATTTTTTCCGTTTATTTTGGGTAAAGCAGATCTACGCATGGAGCCTATGCGCAGAAAACAGCCTGGATTCTGTTGTCCAGCGGTCAATATCCGGTTTGGATAGAAACATTTAGGAGGCACGACGGAAGTAAGCCAATTTCCAAAAAAAACATAACACTTTGTTTTTACATAAAGAGAAGCACGCGATTTCCTAAGACAAGTCCTAAGATTGTCTTAAGAAATGTATATTAGATTATGATTACTAGGCTAGCAGCTGCCTTTCCTTTGAATTAGGGTTCTTTCTGAGGATCAAATATAATTACCTGAATGTTTTTTTTAAAAGGAGTCAGTTTTTCAAAAAAGCGTATTGCTATAGTTTAAAGACTTTGTGATTTCCAGCATTTTTGTTTATTTTATAAGTGACATATACCTGTAAAATATCTTGTGGAAAATACAGAAAAGTTGATGATTGACTAATTCTGGGAATGATGCAATATATATATATATATTCTAACGCCTGGGGTTTCGTTGGGACTACGATAGCCGGGACGCAACGAGTAAATAAAAAGAAGTAAACAAGAGTATCCCAGGATTCAATGTAAGTTTGATGAAACGAACGTTGGGAGGGGAATTCTCAATTGCGGACGTCGGTGAATGCAGTGAGAAAACGAACAATATACAGACACAGAACAACAAAAGACGACACGAGAATATATAATAACATTTTTTTATTTATAAAATATACAGTGTATTAAATTATAGAAGAGAAAACAAAGCTTAATATTAAAAAGGATGAGGGGACAATTGGTTGGTCAAACATATATCAATGCGACGAAATACAGTCACAATTGTGACAGCAGACTATAGAATATATATATATATATATATATATATATATATATATATATATATAAACATATAAAGACTTATAAATTATAGGGATCGTCGTCGATCGATTGTTATCAGAAATAAAATTTGAAAGGAAAGATGACCATTCAATTCTATGAGCGAAATATGTGGAGTTGCTAATGTCCTGATATAAGTCCTTGATTAACGCCGTTCAAACCTTGCTGAGGACGAGTAGTATACGCAGATAAAGCACAGGAGTATAGACGACTTGGGTTTGAGAATAACGATCAGGATTCTTTCGTCAGTCATTCGATACTTGGTGACGTCCGATTCCTCTGAAGACCAAACAGCTAAGTGAAGTTGTTATATCCCAACAAGCGCGAAAAAAACCGTTAGGGGTTATGTCACGTGTTGGCATATAAAAGTGAGTAGACTTTATCCATTGAACACTATTAGGGTCATTTATATTTATCAGATAAGCAGCGTTTCTCTGGCCTGCGATCAGAGACCAGACAGGAGGTGGGGGAAAGCAAGGTTCTCTTCCAAGAACTGGCTTTAGTTTAACCGGGTACGAAAAAATATTCCATAATCTGCATATTCAAAGAAATTAAGAAACTACTATTATTCTCATATCAATTCTAATATATGTAAGGTATTAAAAATATACTTGTAAAATCTAAGCTGGTGGTACAATTATTGGTCTAACTAACTATATATATATATATATATATATATATATATATATATATATGTGTACGTATGTATAATGGAAATTCATTAAATCCGACAGTTTTTACTTGTATAAACGGTGTTGTTAATGGCTATTCATATGTGTTGGTCGCTTTTTATTTATTAAGCAGTATATTTATTTACATATGACGATATTTTGTGCCGATAAATGTAAATAAATATAGTTTTTAATAAATAATAAAGGCATTTATTCCAGCATGTGTCCATTAAAAATAAGGATTAAAAAAATAAATTAAAATATGAGAAAATCTCGTTTTCGATTATTTTCCATATCTTCGGAAGGATGTATACCAAAGAATACTCAGAAATAAGACTCCTAATAATTTGTTTGAATTCATGTATTTTAATATTTTAATGTAATTTGTGCTTGTCGCATTACCGACATAATAATCGTATTCGTTTACATTTAATTATTATTAATGTAAATTTTGTCAGTAGGAAATGAGCACATGGACCGACTAAGGCATTATTTATGATGATAATTAATAACAATGATATCACCACAATAAATAAGATATTGCTAAGTACATTACCGAAGCCATCTTAGAGACGGAGGGATTTTAGCAAAATTATGACACTTCACCATACACACAGACAGAACAATCAACACTAACATGCCAGACAGTGGTTAAAGACCACAAAATGAAAATCTGTTTATTGACATGTCATTTTCTGTAGACTATATTATATCTTTGAAGACTTTAATAAAAACTACTAGAATGTAGAATACTTGCTGAGGAAACATAAAAACATGTAGTAGATGAATACATCATTACATTCAGTTGCGTTTGGCGCCCTGGGTTTGATTAGAAAAGGTTGTGATAGCCGTATTGAAATGACACGTATTAGAGCATGCCTTAGAAAAATTATCCCCACAAGTAGAACTGAAAATTTACGAACGGTTTATCTATGTAAAATAAAATAGTCCTTAGAATTTTTGATTTTTTTTTTTTTTTTAGAAAAACAAAAACAAAGCTTTCAATGGAAAATAAGATGACGTTTATGACATTATATTTCTGTTTGGTACTCTAAACGAAATGAGTATGCAACAGAAATAAAAGGTAATATTATACCTGGCTGATTCTTTTGTACCGACTTATCAACATTATGTAGGTTATTTCAAGCTCGAAAATAATTTAAGGTATTTCATACGAATCTATACAATACATAATTATCTCCAAAATCTTAAAATCTAATTGTTAGTGAGCAATTCATACATTTCCCATGGGTATTTGTACGTAAGTAAATCAACTAGAACTCGGCACTCTGGTTTCAATTTCCGAATCTGTATATATTACACCAGCAGCACATCCGCAAAGGGTCACTCATTTAGATACATAACACACTCCACGTGGCTTAACTTGGGTGATCGTACGAGAAACGGTGTTTCGCCATGATAAGGCAACAAGCTTGAAATAATAACTGCAATGTATTTTGAAATGAAGTGCGTAAATTTTAATGAGGCATAAAGAAAATAATAATAATCAGAAGAATTTGTTACTCGACAGATGTACAATGCAAACAAAAAAAAACAGAAACAAATTTATTACACTATACATTATCGGCGAAAGACAAGAAATTGAGCCCGATGAAAAAAATGATGGTGGGGTAGAGACTAAATCTCCAACGTGAATAACCATATTGAACTTAAGAGATCACTGAATCATAAAAGAAATGTCTTTGTACAATGCCAAGGACTCAGGCAACGGTTCTGTGTGATGGACAAGAGGGAGCAGAGACGTTATCAGTAATGAAGATATTTCTGCAGCAGACAGGAAAATATGAGAAGACATCATACCAGAATAAATAAATAAATAAAAACTGATTATGTAATTCAGAAAGTGCAGTCAAACGGGATATACGCATCAGAAAATGGAAAATATGAAAATACGAAATGTAAAATTGCACTATTGAGTCTGCTAGATGCAAGTAAACGAATTTTGGAACAGGCATTATAATATGAAATGGCATACGTCAGCTTTACTGTAGATAGAAGTTTCGATCATATGATGAAATTAATCTTACATAAATATGTATATATAAAAAAATTAAGTCGGACACACTGGCCGTTTTTTGTCTTCACAAAGCAACGTCATTACTGAAAGTCAGAGATTCTCAACCGCCGTGCCCCGACCCACAACTGTGACCCTCTTAAGTGTGCCACGAAATATTGTCACGGCATCCACATATACGGGTTATTTTCTTAGTATAGTTTTAAATCAGAAAATTGAAATACAAACCCTTTATATTTTTTTCGAAGTGCGCCGTGATATTTTCATTTGGTCCTAAGGGAGCTATTGCTTAAAAATATTGAGAAACACTGCTCTTATCCGACGCAATTTTACGTATTACGAAATCTATTACTCTTAACATAGTAAACAGAAAAATGAAGATAATTGTTTTAGTTATTCAACTGCTTATATTTCTATGGGCGTACATAGAACGAGATATTGTGGGTCTCTGACGACATTGTTATTTGTAGCATATTTTTCTTCTATATGCTATGTCTCTCTATAAGGTTAACGATCATGTCTCTTCATATCTTTTCGTCTTTTGTAACCATTGGCGAACTTTGTATTTTGCTATCGCTTCTAACCTGTTTGACCAAATATTTACGCAAGCTCGTTATGTTTCTGATACAGTTTTGCCCTCTCCCTCTTGCCTTGAATATGCGTTGCGAGTGTTAGTCTAAGCCTTCGTTCCTTATGAGTCTAAGAAAATCCAACTCTACTTCTGTTGTTAATTATAAGTATCATTTTTGTTTACACGTTCTCTAAAACTACGACTTTTCTCAGCTTTTCAGTTCATAGTCACAGAATTGCTCTGCTGAAGCAGATTTATGTTCCTTCAAGTCTCTTCGTAAATCTTTTATTTAACCCTAGACCAATGCAAAAATAAAGATGATGAGGAGACCAATCGAGCGAGTAAGAGGCGCTTGATAAAATTATAATGAATTATGTGGCTGCTATATAACTGAGATGGGAAAATGATTTGTTCACATCTAGAAAATAATGTGCTACGTGTAATTGTTAACCAATTTGATACAGAAAACGACGAAATAAATTTGTTGTGGAGGAGTATGCTATTTGGAATATATATATATATATATATATATATATATATATATATATATATAATTCTGAAGATATAATTTGTGTCGGTTTCGTGAATATGAACCTCGTCACAAACATTTAAATTTGGGTATGCCACAAAGATATCAATGACAATATATATAACAAACAATATTCTTTTCAGACAAACTAGAATAAAGCATTTATATGAGAATGTTCTTAGGTTAAATAGAGTTTGTTCAGTGTTCCTGTCAGTAAAAGAATTTAAAAGACTTAATCAGTTCAGATTAATATGTTACATCGTAAATTTCTGTTATAGTATGATGTTGAGATTAAGGTAAGAATTGTCCTAATACAGCATGCGTGAATTCCGTTTAACTATTATTTGAATTACGACTTTAAGGAAGTTCCATTTTTTTATATGGATTCACAGAAAAGATTTCAGTTCAAGAAATAATACGAAGTTTCATTTTAAGGAATGGTCTTTGATAAAAATGTGCAGTAGACTGAAATTCAGTGTAAGATGAGATCAAAGAAACATGTTGATTTAGAGAAAATGCAATTGTCATATGATTATCTAAAAGATGAATAAACTTGTCGCTTAAAATGCCAAAGATAGACAGGTGAAAATGAGTGAGAGAATTCTGGACAGGTGAGAATATGTTGAATCGTAACGTACAGTTCCAGATTATTTTGAAGTAAATAAGTTTCTGTGGCTTGTAGTTGATGATTTAAAAGATGTTCGCGCTTACGTGTGCGCGCGTGCGTTTCATAGCGTTTCCATAGCCTTTTTTTCTTCAAGGGACAAACCAGAGCTTTTCACAGAACTATATTTCTGCTGGTCTTAGAAGACCAGGAAGTGAAATAGTTGAAGGTGTCTCTCGTATTTATAATGTATGTCGCGTGAAAGGGTCGAAACACAGACAAACATTTGGCCGTAAATTAATTTGAACTGTGCGGACGTAGTGGAAAAATGACATTAGGTTTAATTGATCAAAAAATATTTTGGAGGCATTCCATCTATGGAATGTTGTAGATCATACATAAAATGTTATTAAATTGAAGTAGGACACTAAAAACATTCAGGGCAAGTATCAATCAATTTCCTCCAAATATTAGCTAAAAAAAAAAAGAGAAATGGGAAAATTAGGAAGAATAGAATTTACGCGGGATTCGAACTTGAAAGAGAATCTATAAAATAATCTGTAGCAGCTGATAGACAGAATGGAGAATTTAACGAATGACAAACAAAGAAATGAGTGAAAAACCCGACAGAAAATATATTTAAAAAATAGAGATAGTGTCTGTAAAAGATAAAAAATATTTAAAGTAAAAATGTCTTGGAAAAACACAAACAAGAGACAGCATGGCGATTGCAAAAGAAAGGTATATATAAAAAGAAATTCCTTGGCTGAACAGTTCTTGTCAAATGGATAAAATACTCAATTCTTGTTTTCTACCATTATTTTTAGTCTATAAAATTGAATACAATGAAGCATTTCTAATTTGGGAAAATATTTTTAGAAATATTTCGCCCTAAGTCTTTCACCATGTATCTTTTCTGTCATTTCTTTCAAAATGTTTTCGACCACATTACCTTTTCAACAATAGCAATAGGAATGCTGCGACAGTCGTTTTATTTTGAGCGATTTTTTAAGAAATCAGTATCAATGGTAGCATACACACACACACACACATATATATATATATATATATATATATATATGCGCACACAGTTATATAGAGTGGCGAGAAATTACTGCCACATGCATAAAAAAGATATGCGAAATTTGGAGAGCTTTTTCTTTTAAAGGGGCCACTGATAGTTTAGTTCTCTTGTGTACACATACAACTCATTTCTCTCTCTCCTTATATATATATATATATATATATAATCGCATAAGTGTGCACTTACACATTTTAAGATGCGAAAGGGATACAAATTGTATATTTCGTGTAAAGTTACAATTCTCAAAATCGATTATGCGGAGTACTAGCTTGCAGAACTTTCTTTATTTAGGGTTTTGTCTATCACTCACTCACCCCCACACACATATCTCTCTCTCTCTCTCTCTCTATATATATATATATATATATATATATATATATATATATATATTCTCTCTACGCATATTTATGTTGGCGTAATTATAATTCGGCAGACAGGCATATAGAAATTCGCTAAGATGTGTATAAAATAGTGTGGAGATATATACCTGGCACCAATCATTTCCGTAAATCTGGCGAAATGACAATGCACCAGAACATTTGGGAAGGGGTTCTTGGTTTTTCCGAGAACATTTAAACACCCTTGTATACAGGAGGATTTGAAAAATTAATGCGTATAAACACTAATGAGAAAATAATCGAGCAATGATTACAACAATTATAACATGAATCTTTCATTGAGTAGGAAAGGGATGGCTGTCTGGCGCCCAAAGTTTTTGTATATATTTGGAGCATCTGGTTACTTTTTTTGCAAACATTGTTATCTACTACATTTGTTTGTCTATAATATCTCTCTCTCTCATATATATATATACATATATATATATATATATATATAAACACATGAGGTGTATCGAAATGTTCAAGGCACAAATAATTCCTGAACATTTTATAAAATCGCTACTCAATCTCTTCTAGGTCAGGACGATATCTTTTAATTTATTTCTATGTAAATATAAATAAGCAGTCCCGCCCCCCCACACACACACAGATATATATATATATATATATATATATATATATATATATATACAAATACTGGCTAAATGTCGAAATATGATTGAGAGATTTCAAATATTAACAATGATTATTCGTATTTAATTTTATATTTTATAAATCATACGCATTAAATCGTATTTGTTTATTATCTTTGGTATGCCCCCTATTTGATTTTAGTTGCATCAGTATGGATTACATTGGTCATAAATTATCCTCTTAGTTTAATGTGTTTGTTATTTTATGCCATTTTTGCTAAAGAAAATTGCAATAATAAGTACACTTTGATCAGCAATCACTTGAATATTAATTGATTATTGACATTCACTTTCACGTTTGTTGGGTACCGTTACAGTAGGAATCTTCCATACGACTAATGTAATTTTTCCAGAAGTTTGCCATATAGCGGCGTCCAACAAAAATTAAATCTACTAAGATTTCTATTACACCTAGTATCAAAACTGCATGATAAATGAACATTCCGGTAATTTCTATACAAAGAATAATAATATATCGGAGGAATGGGTTAACCGTCCATTTCAGAAAGATAGTTTATATTCATTAGAAAGAATTGGAGCCCAAGATATCAGCTATGAATAAGACTCCAAACTCAGTGGAGTACATACTTTTATAAAAATTAAATGTGTATAACTAATGACGGATAATGCAACACATGAAACCAAAGGCGAAAATGAATATTGGGAAGTTGAATTCAAAAAGCAAACAATTTATTAAGATATAGAATACTGTTTTGTAAAAAAACAAATAACAGTATTAGTGATGAAAAGCTATGTAATGTCAGTTCTCTTTTATGGCAGGGAAAGTTGCACATTTTCCTCAGAGATTAAGGTGACACTTGAACAAAAATCTCTGTGGTTCTAAATAAACTTTCTTAATAGTACACCGATGAAAAAATCTAAGGTACGTAAAACATTTGGAAGATGAGAGTGTAAATGATACTTATATAAAATCAGAAAATAACATTTTGTGGACGTCAAAAAATAGTTTGAGAATGTAATAACCTACACATATGAAGTCAAAGCGGACAGAGATTTGGGTTAAGTTGTTTTTATGCTTTTTAGTTGATTTTCTGTTACTTTTTTGTTTTCAGTTTTTTGTTCTTACATATTTTTTGTTTTCATCTGTTTTAATTTGTTTTTAACTGCTTTTTTGTATTTTGTTAAAGTTTTCGCGTTTTCATAGACTGCTTTATTGGATATTTAAAGTCAAAGCTATTTAGAAATGTAAGATAACATTTGCAAGTGAATATTGCATTAATATTGACATTCCAAATACAACTTCGATTATTCAACCCCTAACTGAAGGGAGATATAAGATTCGCACATTTCCTAAACGTATTTGTGTGTCGTCAAATTTGGCGTAAATAACAATTCCCCATCCTAACAATTCAAACAGAAATTGCAATAATATAAACAAAGGATATTTAATTCCCTTAAAGTGACATGGCCGTATTGTATGTCTCCACAAAGGTGCAAATCATGAATGAGCCAAGCAACCCTTTGTATTTCTTATACGCGTTCTGTCCGACTCTGTGTCTGTGCATTGTAGACCAATGTGTGGTTAATATTTCTAAATCCGAGCAACACAATGTGATGTGCGTATATTTATATTAATAGCTACTGGGTGCAAACAAATTGATATAAACAAATAGCTGATATAAAAAGGGATACAGATACTATTCCTCTCGAAATGCATATTTCATTAGGATTTCTAGGTCGGTTGTATATATATATATATATATATGTATATATATATACACACACACACATTTTTATGCTTATACATTCTTTTTATAAATACAAATATTTAAGTACATGCTCTGTTTAAAATGAACAACAATAATAATAATATTTACCGGCCTGAATGTCCGAGAAATTTTCATAGAAAATATGCGTACTCCGACAGGAATCGAACTTGTATCCTATATGGAAGCGTCATATATCCTGACGTGCCTTAACCGATTGAGCCACAGTGGTTCGTTCGGTTAGCAAGGTCGATTTTACTGCTTTTAAACTAAAATCTTCCATGAATCTCTCATGTAAAATCATATCTGCTCGAATCGTATCCAAATGTAAACAAATGACGCCACACATTATGAAATCGAACAATATCTGACAATTATTTGAGAACATTTTTATGTTTATACATTCTTTTTATAGATACATATATTTAAGTAAATGCCCTGTTTATAATAAACATAAACATTTCTTAAAATAATTGTCGGACTTTGTCCATTTCATAATATATATATATATATATATATATATATATATATAATATGCATGCGCTTATTTGTCCCGGATAATATAAGAAATACTGTACATGATTTGAATTTTGATTATATCACTCTGAGCATTTTAATAGACGCAGTCCCGGTTTTGTCTTGTCTTGAAGTCACAACACTACGTTTGCTTGTCCGGACTTGCTCTTGTGTGTCCATATAGATTGCAGCCAGAAACACAAATTTGTCGAGAAATCTATTGAAATATAGAAAGAAAAATATAGACTTTGAAATTCAGAAACTAAAAATAACAGAAGAAATTGATTGATCGGCATTATATTTTGAGCTCTGTGTCATGTCTTTTAGTTCTAGTGAGTTTAACATACAGATACTTTTCCATTGTTATTGTCAGAATCTTCGACAAAAATGTTATTCACTCGAACACCAATAGCTTAAATAGTTTGTCTCCAAGAAAGGCACCGTAGTACTTAATTATTTATAAGTAAAATTATATACTGTTTAATTAGTTTCAAGACAACACAATCCAAATACAATTGTTTTCATCACATCTGTCAACATATGTTTTAAGCAACTGAGAACTCTATGCCAAATCCTGTTTCATTTCTTGAAAAATATTTTGTATAATTATTTTTATACTAATTAATCATCGTATATTTCGTGGTAAGTGGAACAACATATGTTACAGTTTTCTGTGTACCTATTAACTAGTGAGCAAACCAAAATGAGCCGACTCATTTTATAGTCCACCCATAGACTGTTAACCAATCAGAAGACTTGAAATATTCGATCCGATGTGTATAAAGGCGGCCATTTACTTTCTTGTCAGAATATTCACTGCTAACCTGTCAGATGAACAGACCTGCAGAACTACATTTTCCTACTCTCTCCGAATAACCGCTGCCATCCTCTGATATGGAAGACCTTAGGAATTCCTGAATAGCTGCTACGTGACATTGGTGCTGTTTCATTGAACAAATTATCACATCGGATTTCTAAATTCAAACTACATTAAACATGTTTTACAGTGGTTATGAGCCCAGATTACGATTGTATTTTGACGGAAATGAACACTCTTTATGAATTGTGGGAAACGAAATTCTTAGGCTACCTTAGAACACATTCAAACTACATTAAACATTTTTTACAACATACACTTATTCATTGACATGTACATTCTGGACGTTGGTTACCATGTATCTCTAAAGTTTCCGTTGATTTGTAGCTGTTAATACATTTTGTATTTTAGTTATCTTTCCTGAACATTTGTTTCACTATCGATTTATTCAAGCTTGCTGCTTAGTTCATGCGTTGTTTTTCACTGTCCCTCTTACTTTAAAATCTACCGAATGAGTACCAAATTTCTTAGTATTTTTCTTCAATATGTCCTAGGAATGTCAAATCTCATTCCCAAATATAACTATTTTTGTTTCCATTTTCATTTCAACAGTGTCGTTGCTCAAATGTTCCGTCCATGACATTCTCAGCCTTCTTCTGTAATACCCCATTTCTGTTGCTTCAAGTCACTGCATATCTGCGGATATTTTCAAGCATTCACTGCTATATAGACGTGAATAAAGAAAAAGCAAAAATGTGTATTTTATGTTTATTGAAGTGCAGAGTCCAGATCACCCATCAGCGAGATTGCTGCTAGTGTGACAATTTGGAGAACACATTCGAATATTTTAAAGAACTATCTCTGTCTGAAGTTAATAATTTGGTTTCAGCATTTTGATATAATAATATGCGTATACCATCCATTATCTCTGTTGATATTTCATATGGTTCCCATATTCACAGCAATCTCTCTCTCTCTCTTACTCTCTCTCGCTGAATAGTCGAAAAAGTCACTGATGTAAACAATAACATAGTAGTTCAATATAATTTGTAATATACGAATTTGGTAAGCTTTTAAAATTATGAAAATGGACTTGAATTTTTGTATGAAATATCAAATTCATTTTGTTTTAAATGCATGAAAATATTTCTATACAATGTCATTTCGGAGAAAGACTAAAGGAGAACTCATGGTTACCTGTGAAATGCTGAAACCAAAATGCACATTACATATAAGACATACTAAAATCAAGCAACTACTAAAATTTTAATATCTGAGACGTGTTCTAACAGAGGACGGAATGTAAGACCTTGAGATCACAAACCTATTGGGATGGGCAAAAGTGCATCCCAAAATATAAACAGAGTATTGAGAGACACAAAATAAATCGTTACAAACAAGACTAGTGAAGGTTACGTGATATTTGTCTTGTATGGCAGAGAATGCGGCACAATCTCAAAGATTAAAAAAGACTTGAAGCAACAGAAATGTCGTTCTACTGAAAGATACCATATGCCGAACATTTTAGCAAAGGCGAGGTTTTAGAGAAAATGGAAACAGAAAGGACACTTGGACATATCAAGAGGCAGTTGAAATTTCTGGGGCATGTAATGAAGGAGCGCTTGGAAAATCTGATACTCATAGGACACATCGAGGGAAAGAGGAAGGGATGAAAGTAGCGGTTATCATAGTTGATGGGTTTGAGTAAAATGATGATAAACAGAGGCTTGGGAAAAATAGCGAAGATAAAACTCATGAGGTGCAACTGACAGGAGGATGTGAAGGCTCATGATTACTTAGGTCCTGAAGTGTCACAACACATAAAAATGTTTTAGCCAATTGATCTTTACCTTTATATTTCAATTGAAAAATTAGTAGTTATCAATATATTTACATCTTAACAAACTTGAGTCATGTGGAGCGAGTAGCCATGGTTAAATGCAAAATAAGAGAACTCCCCGAAAAACGATTGACAAACAATTACAAAAACAAAATAAAATAACCGAAATTAAACAAACAATAAATGCTAGGCAAATTAATAGTAATACGGCAAAGCAGCAGTAATATCACAAAACGTTCGCAAATTTGGAATTGAATTTGACACACAAGACCAAGTTCGGACAAGCAAACGTAGTGTTGTGACTTCAAGACAAGACAAAACCGGGACTGCGTCAGATGAAACCGAGAAATCGCCTATTTTATTGGCTAGAAAATCTCACAGCATGCATTTTTTCTTTTTGTAGTCATTCCCTATTAGATTGACATTGTATTGAATGAATATGTCGTGATTGTGTTTAACTAGGACGAGGATAGTTACTGATTACCAGCCTGCCCCTTTGGCCTTTTGCCAAAATTTCTGTATTTAATCAGAAATAAATATACACTCCCGATTAGATTGTATTATTTTGAGAATGAATAGGTTCTATTAACATCCCTTATGATTTAGTTTGTTATTGTTATGATTTTAGTTTGTTTGTTGGTTCATCCCTCCATTCATCATTTCATGATACTTTAAAATTTTGTATATTTTTTATAAAAAAAGCGTTATTGAGCATTTATAAATTTGTCATGGGGTGTTTTGTAGTTTCTGTGAGTATGCGGTATTTTGGTATATGCAGGATTGAGAATAATGGATGAGTTCTTGTAGGGAAAAATAAATTGTAATGAATGAATGGGTCGAGATTCGGATTGGCTGTGACAATTATTTACAAACATTATTATCCCAATTCTATTTCGGCTTCGTGTCACAATTACTATAAACTCAGTAATAAATAATTGCTTGTTAGATAGTAATCAACAAGATATAACAACATTCGTATCATTTTGCATTGCTTTAATTCTTTAGGTTTTATATTTTTGCTTCCTGTTGATCTTTTATATTTTTACTATTTTTTTTTTTAGACAAAGTTTGTACTCCTTTATATCCAATTTTGTCTAAGTACTGAGAAATGCGCGAATCTTCCTGGCCCGTCAACACTAATGGCGTTCTTTTAAAATCGCAATCAATTCAAATCCAGCTGATTTCTACTTTAATTAGAATCTAATTTGATACGGCTGACCGTTCGTTTTATATTATTCCTTATATTTCCGGGTGGCTAGTTAAGCCCTGTCGCAGGTGGACACTCTGGCTCGTTCGTATTTGTTCAACACTGCGATATGGACTGTTGTTTATATGGCAAGCAGTCTGAGCTTGGAGAGAGCACAGAAACAATCTTATTCATCAGGCTGAACATAATCCGCACGCTCAGAATCTCGGTCACGATGAATTGTCATTTCATACACCCAACGCCTTATGCCCACGTGGCTGTCGTCAATC
>OZ038482.1:40397067-40459567 GCA_964036315.1 Acanthosepion esculentum | reverse complement strand
TGCCATTCAGCAGAACTTACACTGAAATGGTAAACTTATAAATAATGTTAAAATACATGCTTTATTTTCTTTTTACTTTTTGGGGGACTAAAATATTTATACTGTAATACATATTTTTCAGTTGTAAATATCCTATTTTTGGCATCAGTTGGATTGTGCAATATATATATATATATATATATATTTGTATGTGTGTGTGTATTAAAGAATGAGAGTGCCAAAATATATTCTTCTCGGGTAATGTCAGATAGTCTGAAGCTAAGAAAGTGAAACATACTAAAATTTGCAATATGACGTTCAAACACCTGTTCAATCAAATAAGTCAACCTAAATTAATTCTTGTTACTATCTAGATTGGTGACACCTTGTTGATACCAGATCCTATCAGCTTGGATGAGCAGGTGGTCTAATGTATAATGTATCAACTTTTAAAAGGACAGCAGATTTCTCGCTGTGTTCGTTATATTCTTTTACGCTCAAAAACCTGGTGATAGGCCTGAATCCGCCTCTTATTTCACAGCTATGGGTTAATTAATGAAACTTGTAATTACTAAATCATACTTATCACCAAAAGTACACTTCACAATCAAAATTCTTCTGTCTTTAAATAACATGCAAACGTTTGATTGTTTTTCTCCTCTTTATTAATCAACCATAATATCTGCAACAGACTAATTAATGGAATGATAAAATATCGTATTTTCATAGTATGTCCGCGTGGAAAAGATTTTATTGCTAATGTTAAATATCTTTCAACCATTATGAATGTTATAAAAACTTATACTTAATTTGATATTCTCATGTATAATCTAGTGTGTGTTTATTTTTTCACTCAACTCATAATTCGTATGGATCATGTGTGAATTAATCAATTATTAAGCAAATACAACAGATCGATTGTGTAATATAGATCTTTTCTTTTAATATTACCTTTTTTTCATTGTTTCTCTCCTTTATCTACTTTTTCTTCGATCATTGTTTTATTTCCATTCTATTTCTTAAATTCCCAATGGATTTTCACGATACGAATTTATCCCTTTATTATCGTCTTCATTCTATCAGTCCAGAAATACCTTGGATCCCTCCTTCCATATTTTCCGTCTCTTCTGTTTTGTTTATAAACTAAAAAATGAATCTAGCTTTTAAGGAACTCTATTCATATTCTTAATCTTACTCAAATATATCAATGAACACAGTGACACATAAATCAGTGAAAAGGTTACAATATATAAATATAGAAAAGAGTTATTACGTACATTATTTTACAATGTTTCCGAAGTATGATACAAATTCTATTCATTTACCCATATTTAGATGTCTTTGAAATGCGATTTATACCACATAAAAAGCAACACTTTAGGCAAATTGAGTTGATTTCTGGTGAACATTCTAAGCAACCAGTGTACTTAACATAATCCTAAGTTTCTTAAAAAAAATAATCCGTGTATTTTTCTGGTGTGTTTTGGGTAATCGGTTTATCATTATTTTTTTAATTAGATATTATTAATTTGTTTTCTTAATTGCAATATTATTTTCCTCTCTTTTGTAAATAGGATACTTGACTCGATAAATTGATATTTTCTATTCCTGGACACACACATTCTGGCAAAATGTCTATAAATAGTGTTTATTTATAGAAGCTACGAATGCTACATTTGATGTTTCTTTATGATTTTGTATAAAATGGCAACATCTTATAGAAACAGTTTGAAGAGTTATTCGATGCTTATATATAAACTACACTCTCATTCCAGTGTTGATAATTTCGTACAGCCTTTCAGTATGGGGCATTCACATAGGCTTTAAGTATCGCAATTTTATATATATTTTCAGTATGAAAAGTAAAAATTTGAACAGTTAGCCTATTTTTAAGCATAAATTATTTACCGCCGGTTCTTTTGATAATTCATGATGAACGGATATAAATTGTTTTTATTCAAGGTAAACATTTGGTGTCAGTCGAAGCGGTCAAGTGTCATTTAAGATGTCAACGTGATTTACTGAAAATAGATATTCTAGACAGGAACTGTCAAAATTCAATGTTTTCGAAGATACAACAAAAAATGTAGATCATAGCGAGCGAATTTTCAAATACATAAGTTTACCCATCCTTTAAACTTCATTTTGTTTCCCGTTTAAATTGTACTGCTAGTTTGTTTATTATTATTATTATTAACTTCAGTTGATAATATGTGTCTATAATAATGGAAGGATATTTACATGGAGGGGATAGCTGTATTTGATTAAATGGTCCATTTTTTTTTAATACGGTGTTCAATAGGTCTGTCGGCATGTGCAATCGATAAAAAGTAATAAACAGATTAGTCTTTCTGCAGGATTCGTTTCTTCGTTCCCTGTTGCAGGAGGAACCACCGTCTTATCCGTCATGATTTTAAATTTGTTTATAAATAGTTTCTTTGCATTTAACACCTCCGCCACATTCACACACACACATATATATATATATATATATATATATATATATATAGGCTCAAAGAAATCTCATACCAGTAAAAATATCACATTTCTAAGAACAAACTTCGGACTATAAACTACACTTTCGATGTCCTGTTATTACCTGGAATTATAAAACAACAAATATTTTCTTACCTGATTATATCTGTAGGAACAGATAAAAGCTCGTAAATATATAAAAAAGACCTTATTCAACTGAAATTTATAAACAGGGATCATAACATTCATTTACAGGTTCGGGGTTAATGTCTCTTAGTAAATTGTTTGCAAAGATGTATTCTCGCCATTTTTATCATTAACTTCTATATCTGTTTTCTGTATGGATGATTTATTGTAATATATATATATATATATATATATATATATATGTGTGTGTGTGAATGATAAGGCACAAGAAATTCATTGTCTGTTATATTTAATAAATTCTTTTAAAATAAAGATCTGCTGCCCCAATACATAAACACACACACTCTCTATATATATATATATATATATATATATATAGATAGTAGCAAGCATAAACATCAGAACGATTTTAAGAAAAAGTCTAAATGTGAAATAACATTTTATTTTAAAGCTTCATAGAACATTATATCAAAGCAAAATAAGGTTATAAAACTAAATTATATAATTCCAAAATATAAAGCTCAAACTTATTTTGATAAATTTATAAGAATAATTATATAACATTCGAAAAACAAATAGATGATCAAAAACATCAGAACGATTAACAAAATCATACTATTTTAATGAAATATTTCTATTGTAAAACGTCGAATTGTAGAGCATACATACAAACACATACACTGCGCGAGAATGGTAAATTATCGCTATTTGATATTTTTAATTTTGTCGGCCGAACAGTATAGTATGGTCAGTTGGGAACCTTCTGTGAAAAAAAGAACCCCATGACTCGTTTCAGTCCGAGGAATTTGTATACGGCATGCTGCAATTCTTGGCATTCGAACCGGAAGCTTGAATCATTTAAGAGTGTTTGGTTGTCGATCTCATTGCAGAGGATTCCGAAAGTGTTGGATGTTATATCTAGTCAACATCCTGCTGTTTTCACTAGCGATGTCGACATTATGCCTCTATTCATGTTCCTACAGAATCTCAGCTCCAAAATGGAGACCTACATCAAGTGCCTTGAGAATGTAGTGATGCTATGTTTCAAAGGGGTGGCTGCTGAAAGAACATTTGTCTGGCATCAAAAATCTGCACCATCCCACAAAGGCTGGGGAACCTATTCATGACTATTAGACAATTTTTACGACCCCTTACATTAGCCACCTAAGTCCCCCAACCCTGCAACGCACTTAATTAATGTTTTGGGCGCAGTTGAGCGAAGACCACAGAACTCCATGTAATGCCAAAATGAATCGAAGGCAATGATTATGTCAGCATTCACCAACTTAAACAAGGAAACCGCCCTGAAGAAATGCAGCACATTCCGAAGTCGTCTTGGATGAAACCAATGTTAATGCTATTGAATAAATTTACTCTTATTATTTCGAGATAATTTTGGTTATATCTCTAAAAATGTGATGTTAGTGCTATTTTTATTTTTGCGTAATTTTGACGACAATTTATCCATCGCACACTGGATATACGCACACACTCGAACTATTTCATACATGTGTGTCCGTGTATGTATGTGTTTCTTTACTGGGAAATAGATTAGAATGATACCTAAGATCCCAAATATAAAAATACAGCAAAAAATTGATTGCTAAATAATATCAAAATAAAGCTAACAAAAGGAGAATGAATTATTTGTTTCCATGGCTTTTGGTTCTGATTGGATGTATTGGCTGTTTTTGTTTGTTATTAAATTGGCAAATAATCGGCCAGTGTATGCGTTAGAAACCTCCTCATTCTTGATTCGTGCCACAGTTGGCCCCTTGGCTTATCATTAACAAATCAAGAAAAAGTCCAATAAACAAGGCAAAACACAATAATTATGTGTCATCGAAAGCTAAAATTAATCACGCTCTCTAAATCCGGAGACGAGATTAGTTGTCTTAATCAAAGAAATGGAACTGAGAAACAGTATGAATTGGACATTTTACTTTTTATTTTAGTTTTTCACGGTAGCTATTCAGACGTTCAGTCTACGGCCATCAGTAAACTCTGGTCGAGACGAAAGAACTGACATTTGAACTTGGAAAGCAAATCTATACATCCTAGGTTTTCTATTTTTTGAAAGAAGCGTGGTAATATTTTAATATCAAATAATTCAATAAAACCCGTCTTATTATTCTGAGAAAAATCAGTATAATGTTCTGAATTGTAATACGTGCCTTTTGTCTTACAACGCCTTACTTTGTGGGCCTACCCCATTCAAGACTTGTGGGTTCATAGCTCTCCACAATTATCTTAACAATCAACTCCCATCTATTTACACAATCATGTTATCCCATCTGTTTACACAATCATGTCATGCAACTTGTTCTCTGCTTTTATCTGTCCATCTTACCTTCAGCATTTCTTGTTTTCCCCAATTATCAAATCCATTTTTGTTCATTACATCACCGCAAATTTCAACATTCTTTTCAAGATCGAAGTGTCCTTTTTGTTTCCACTTTCCTTATGATGTACAAGTTCAGATGTTGCAATGGTGAAAAAATAGTACATCATGAAATTGAAACCTAATTACCACAAGTATTTGAACGTCATATGTTTACTACATAAAATGAAGCTTCGTTATGTCCATCTTTAAAACAGATGGAACACTTAGACTTGATACGAAAACTTGATATGCGACAAAATAATGCAAAGTGGTCTTTAGTTGTCATTGAAGAATCAGTCGCTCTTTGTCGTCCTTGAAGAATCAGTCGCTCTTTGTCGTCCTTGAAGAATCAGTCGCTCTTTGTCGTCCTTGAAGAATCAGTCGCTCTTTGTCGTCCTTGAAGAATCAGTCGTTCTTTGTCGTCCTGGAAGTCATTGTATTCTCAAATTGTCAATTTTTACGTTAAGAAACATAGAATATCAGTGACAACGCATATAGGTTTACTCATCGGATAGAATATATGGTAAGAGAGTTGATGAAGAAATATTAGCAAAACTGAAATATATATATAGATACCTATATTGAAGTCTTTACAATGTCATTCGCTTATTAGTTAAGGATGTAGAGTTAATAAAAAGATATAGACAGGGAAATGTTTTTGTTAATTCACCCCAAATTATAAAGAATTTACATTTGCTAAACGTCACACAAAATTATCTGAGAGTGAGTCTCTTCCATTTCACTCTGTGTTGACCTTTGCAATCATCCCAAATGTGGTCAATTCTTATGCGTATTTCTAAGTGTGGGAACTCCAATAAACAAGACAAAACAGATTTAATTATAAATTTAAAAATTACTTGTAAGTAACTCGAATACCATACGCACTTAGCTAATGTAAATAACTACCAGTTTTTGGTAAATTTACATTCTGATGGTTGGAATTGTTGCGAGAAAAGCTAAATAAAGTTTGATTTATAATTTGAAAAGTTCGCCAAAAAACTAATAAAAAAACAAAGGAACTTCCAATTAAGATTTATAATTTAAAAAATGTCATGCTTAAGAAAATAAGGAAACAAACATTGATTTAAAGATTATAATTTCTTGGGGTTGATTAATATTTGCGATAAGTAACGTTACATCATTTGGGTTGGTTTAACAGTAAATATCCTGGCCTGGAAATTGAGAATAAGTATCGCATATACCGGGAATGATAAATGACAGTTAACATTTTAGTGAATATTTCAAGATAATAATTAAAGTTATTTGTAATTAAATAAATTGGAATGTTTACGCAAATAGCCACTTATATAGGAAAAATACAGAAGAGTTTAACGTTGAACAAACGCATGTAAAGAGCGAAATAAATCGTAAATGGAAACAATTTTCAAATTATCCAATTGCTTCTCAAAAAACAAACTTGAAAATCTCAATAGCTAAATAACAAATGCGCGAATAGATACGAAAGAATGCATATGTTTTCGTATGAACAGAACCAGTGAAAAAGGTGAAAACATTTACAGGGCCATATGCAAAGCTGAGTTCGAGGTCATGAAAAAATAATTGCATGTAGATTTGAATTTCACACCGATCACTTTACACAGAACATAATACCAGATCGTTAACACAGAAAAGAAGGCCTAACAAATAACGATTATCTTTTTACCCGTTAGCTAAATAGATGGAATCACAAGAATCATAAAAGCTGTGCATATGCTGAATATGGATGTGATATTTTTCCAGAATAACTGGGAAAATTTGAAAACCAAAAACAAATAAAAATTTATTCGACCTGGATTTCAATGGGATGACATTTATCACCGCAGATTATCATTACCATCCATATTTTCTTTTAAGAATCACTCTATGAGGAGAGTCTTGTTGGAATACAGAATGCCCTTATCTCCATCGGGGTGAAGATAGGTCACTTGGTGACATGAGCGCTTCGTGACGTCACGGGGCACGCATTTGTTCTTTTATCTCGTAAACAGCAACCAAACGAGAAGGTTGCTAGCTTTTAGCCAGGGCCTTTGGTCAAGTTTAGGATGAATCTGCGTCCCTCAGCATCTTATAAGCAAAGGATGCCTTTTCCCTTAACCGAGTATTGAACTCACACACTTTTAGTCCTGTCACTGGATCTAACCAACGGTTTATCCACTGTGACATGTGTCCTCAAATCCTTAATACCCGGTTAATGTAGTGGAGAACATTCAGAGGGAAATTAACAGGAGATAACTGATAACTGACATCCATTAAACATGGAACGTGGAACTAGAACATTCTACCCCAGTGAACGAAATAAAGGGTTTAGTTAGACATTCCAAGCACCTGAAGAAGGCCGGAGCGTACAACGGCCGAAACGTTGTGATAAACATGGCGACAAAGATGAGGACAATAGTCCGAATAATGTAAATAATATATATATATATATATATATATATAAATAAATAATGTGTATGTCATAGAATATAAATGCCTACCTATGAAAAAGTATATCTGTCACTCTTTTTCTTTTCAGTCCTACTGTTCACTCATTGCCTTTTTTTTTTTTTTTTTTCGAAGGAGTTTAGTGTAGTTTATCTTTGTCTTCTCGGAGGTTTTGAATTAAGATTATGAATTCTTCTAGACTGGTCGTAGCTCAAGAATACAAATCTCGGACAACAAATCTCTTTGAAGCAGCTGGAGGGGGAGATGTACGTATGATTTTCAGGAGACAGCAGGTTGTTTATTGAAAACCGCGAGCCGTTTAGGTTTTCTGCGCTGATAACTTTACTATGGTAAATTCGGAAATCATACAGTCGCGATTACTAGTGTATTGAGGAATATTGCTATTAGTTTTTTGAGTAGTAGACTGTTTTAATCTCTTGTGGGGAATATCTTCTTTTAAGCAGCGTGTGAAATAGATAAGTGCATTTCCATAATTGTCCAGGTGTAATAGACATGTGTAAAAGAAAAGATAAATTATTAGAAACGGCATGTTGAATATAATTATGAGAAGGATCATTAGCTTTCATTCATGCAAAATAGATATTCTCTTTATGACCAAAATTTGACGATATCGTTCTAAATGTCAATCTTTAAAAAATTCGGTAAGAATGAAAGAAGAATATGATGTTCAAAAATAGTCATGACTGTATAATCTGAAAAAGATTGAAACTGTTTCACGGCTACTGATAATCATACTTGAGAGAAAAACGCAGAAAATAATGTAAGAAGTAATTTAAAATAATTATTAAACTTATCTGGAAAATACACATAAGTACGTGACATAAAATTATGACGTAAAAAACGAATTGTATGTTATTATCGTGCATAGACATTAGGCGGGGCGGGTTTCGTTCTTTCGGCAATTGGGGCCGTTTCTGGTGTATTCAACGCGCCTAGTTTTAATGGGGGACTGGAATGCCATCCTTGACCCCAAGTTAGATCGGGGGCGGGGAGCTAGCGGGTGTAGGTACGATCGTAGCTTGGTTGATCTGATCAACGATTTTGGTTTCGTTGATAGATACCGAGTCGATCACCCCGGGGGGAAAATGTGGATGTGGGCTCAGAATTGGCCTTTTGACAATGTGGTTAGCTACCTTGACAGAATGTTAGTCAGAGGAGCAATGTAGATTTGATATGTTGTCCCATGTTCCACTGGGTAGCCAATTCGTATCACAAACTCGTTTGTGCCCGGATGGCGCTAGATCATAGGCCTAGAATGGCTGGGTACTGGAAGTTAAATCTGTCTTTACTAGACAGGCGGGACTTCCAGGAGCAGCTAACTAGCTTAGTGCAGCGGGTGCTAATGGGAGCGGGTATGGGGAATAAGTGGTGGAAGAAGCTTAAAGACAGGATTAGGTCTTTCAGCAAACGGCTCGCCCTAGATAGAGCTGAAAAGGTGAAGAAGCTTAAAGCTACTTTTTCCCGGGAAGTGGCTGGTGGGTGATCCCTTAGAGATAGCCTTAGCTAGGGACGCCCTGGAGCGTTCGAATAGTAAGCGCTACATGGGCCAGGTAATTAGCACGATGTTATCCGAAACCATGAATATGGGCGCAGCTCTGCGTAAGGAAGAGATTCGCCGATGTTCCGATCGTCTCATTCGTGAGGTCAATTCCCCAGAGGGGCATACTTTTCGAGCCACTGACGACATGTGCAAAGCGTTTCGGCGACATTTCGTGAGACGGTTTACCAAGGAGGCTGGTCTCCGTGAGGAGGATTTTCGCAGCTATTTGGCTGACTTTCCTCGGCTTTCGCCGACTGAAGCGGCTATCTGCGAGGGAGAGATCACGGAGGGCGAAGTCTACGCGTCTTTGAAGAAGGTCGGTAGAGGCAAGTCGCCCGGTCTGAACGGTTTGCTTGTCGAATTGTACGTGAGGCTGTCGCACATCTTTGTCCCAATTTTGACTGCGGTGTTTAACAACTGGTTCCGGTCGGAGTCCTGCCCTAACCGGATTTCCAGGGGTGTGATCACGCTGTTGAAGAAAGGCAAAGGTGCTGGGGGGCACTTAGATGATTATAGGCCCATATCTCTGCTAAACACATAGTTAAAGATTTGCGCCAAGATCCTGCTGGAGCGTTTGCAGTCCGTTGCCGAGTTTCTGTTGGGTCCTGAACAGACTTGTGCTGTGAGGGGGGGGGGGCGAACAATTCAGAGCAACTTGCATTTGATCCGCACGATCATAGAGGGTGTAAAAGACGATGTGGCCGCGCTCATCAATTTAGATCATCCCATGGCATTTGATAGATTGGAACATCGCTACCTTGCTGCTGTCCTGCAGGCCGCCGGTTTCGATCCTGACTTCTGCCGCTGGATTAGCATCCTGTATCGCTCCCCCAGTGCTGTGGTACAGGTGAACGGGAAGATGTCGGACGCTTTTGTGCTGTCTAGGTCGGTTCGTCAGAGTTGTCCATTGTCGCTTCTACTTTATGCTTTGGTGTTGGAGCCTCTCCTTCGCCGTCTAAGGGACAGGGCATGCTATCCGGCCGTACGTGGACTCGCCTTTCCTGGAGGGGCTCTTGCCAGGGTTTCTGCGTACGCCAATGATGTATCTGCTTTCGTGTCGTCCCGCAGCGACATTGAGGCGGTAGTGAAGGCGATTGATCGTTACGAAAAGGTGACAGGGGCCAAGATTAAACGCAACAAGTTATCCGGCTTGCGGTTAGGTGCCTGGAAGGGAGTCGATCTTCCGGGCCGCTACGGTTGGACGGACGGTCCTGTCCGCATTCTTGGAGTTTGGTTTTGACCCAACTTCCAGCTTGAGAAAAAATTTTCTGAAGTACGAGCAAAGGTCGATGCTGCCGGTCAGAATTTGCATCGAAGGAGGTTGTCCGTGAAGGGCAGGGCGGAGGTGTGTGCTACATACATTTTCCCGATTCTCCTTTATCGATTGTCCGTACTTCCTCTGCGTGACTACCATAAGAAGCCACTCGAGCGCTTGCTAGCCTCCATTTTATGGAGGAGACGCGGGAATCGGGTCGACAGACGAGTCTGTGCACAACGTCCGTGTCATGGGGGGGATGTCACGCTTGTTGAGCCACAAACTCGCCTCGAGGTTGGCTTTCCTACGCCGCGCATTGACCGGAGATTCGATTATGGCGGAGATTGTTAGGGACGCGTTCCCTTTCCTTACTATCACCCCCCATCTCGCGGGTCGGGCGCCATCGTGGACCCCGAGATCGATAGGATTTCCTTCGCGCGTGTCGGTCGGCCTTGTTGGCGGTTCCTTGGTCCACTGACCTTTCTCGGCCTAGGAAGGTCTTCTATCTTCTTCTAGTGTAGGGGGTAGCGAAAGATTCCGTACGTGAGGAGTTCGACGTGTCGGAGGATGAGTTTCGCTCTTACTGGTCTCTGGTGCAAGCGGCGGATTATCTCAGTAACCGTGAGTATTCGCTTACCTTGGCTCGGAATCGGCTGCCTCTCAATGACTTCATATGGGGCTTGGCAGATTGGCCAAACTGTGAACAGTGCGGCCTTGGTTTAGAGAAAACGGCTTCGCACGCCTTCTACCATTGTCTCCGGGTCCGCCCTTTATGGGACCATGTCGGCGAGTTGACGGCTCGTCTCTCTCCCGAAAAGCTCGTGCTCATTGATCGCGCATATGCATGTGTCAATGTGAGGCCCCCGTATTCTGTGTTGAAACGAATGTTGTTTCTGACGCTGCTGGCCACGGCCCGAATGGTGATTTGGACGACGCGACAGGAGAATGTCTTGCGTGGAAATCGTCTTGCTCATCAGGATTTGATCCAATTCTTTGAGAATCAGCTCAATATGAAGATTAGAACTGATAGAAAACGATTGCATCCGACAGTCTTCAGTGAAAGATGGGTGAAAAAGGCGAGTTTGGTTCGTTTGAACGGGGCTAGCCTTTATTTTCTCTTTTAGGTCAACCTATATCACATCGGGGCAGTTTTCTGTGGAGCCCTCCTCTGGTTAGGTTAGACAAGCTTTGTGTATCTAGTTAATGTGAGTAAGTATTGTTCCCGGCCTTTCCCCGGCCACATTTTTGGTTATGATCCAGGTTGAGATTCCCAACCTCCCCAGTTTGTTTTGGCCCCTTTTTTATCTCGACTGGGTCAGCTTTACATTTTCCCATGCCCGTATGATTTTTATTCTTTTGCCACTCCCTTAGCGAGAGAGCTTCTTGATTTTGTCCCCTGGGCAGAATTCAGCGGCATGTCTGTTTTTGAGTGTTGGACGGGCCCTACCTACCTCAGACATTTTAATTTGATTTGTGTTAATATTTCAGTTTGTTACTGGGTTCATCTCCCTCCCCTCTCATTTTCAATCACAGATTTTTATATATATTTTACTATCATTAAATTTTTATGACATGGGGCGCGTTTTATAGGTCCCTCTAGAGAGGATGTGGTATTATGGTGCATGGAGGATTGATTGTTGATGCACGAGTTCTTGTGGTGAATGGGTAAACTGTAATGAGTGAATCGGTCATGAATCGGATTAGCTAGGTATAAGATAGTGTGGACCAGCCTTACCCTCCTTTTTCGGCCTTGTGCCATAATTATGTAATTTTTACATAATAAATATCTAGAAACGAATATTATCGGAGGTATCAATATTATCAAGATTGAATTAATACGGACATAGACACAAAGAGATGAAATAATTATAATAATGTACATATATTATGACCGTAGATAATATTTTTGTTATTTAAAAGACATATAGAATCAATTCCACTAAAATCAGCTGAAATGCTAAAAACAAACCTCATATACATGAATCACTATCTTTGTAGATTATAGTCCAAATGCTGATGACTTATCATGCTTCGAGAAGATTATTTTATTCATTAAATTATGTAAATGCGATCCCGATGAGAAGACTATTTAATTTATAGCGAATGTTAAAACAATCAAAATGTCTGTCATTGACAAGTAAACATATTTGTTAAAAAAATTATACAGATTTAGCAAAGAACAAATGATTTCCATTTATAACTCTCTTAACCTATACCAAGATACGAATTAAAGATATTCCATTTGAGAATAACATACATTGTCTCATTAGAATTTTCTTTTAAATGTCAAAGGTTCTTCAGCAAAATGTTCATTGTATAGAGTTGTCTACTATAAAATAGCACGTCTATTTCGTGGGAAATTTAATATACTAAATAGAAGAAAATTAATCACCTTTCTCTTCATTGAACTAGAAGTTATCCCTGACATTTATATAATGAGATACCTACGGGATATATTTGTGTATATGTTTTGATAGTCAGGAATATGTCTATTAATGGATCGTTGTATTTCGTATCAGGGAAACAAATTTGTTTTTTTCCTTAAATTATAAATATATTCCGAGCAAAGTATTTAAAAGGTAATTTCTAAAATAAATTTCTATATTTGCAAAGCATTGAAATATTTGTAATGTCATACGAGTCTAATTTCATTTACGACTATCTACTAATGTCTTCAAAAACGTGACTAAAAAGTAAACTTAAGTACTATCGTTCATTTCAATACAATGGTCAATTAGACGGTAGCGACGTTTTATTAATCGATATGAGAATTGAATAAAAGTAACTTAGCAAACATAAATGAGAAAATAATGCATAATTGAGATATTAATATTGTCTTTAATATTAGCTACATGCATATAATTTTTTCTTTTGTTTTTCTAAAACTGTTTTTCTCTCTCTCTGATACACAGGTGTATATATATATATATATATATATATATATATATATATATATGTCAAAAACACCGTTGTATATAATGTATTATTTTTAACACTAACGCATAATACGTATTTCATATATATATATATATATATATATATATATATATATGAAATGTAAAAAAAATAAAATGGAAATTATACGAATCATCTGATCTAATGTTTTACTTATATTTATGATTAATAAATTGTTACCTTGGCTTAAAATCGCAGTTTCCACTGAAAATATTTGTTGTATTGGCATTTACTTCTCTCCATCTCTCTTTCTGACGTTTATGATAGTATTAAGTAAGGAAAGTGGATTGACCAGCGAGAAAGAAGGCTTCTGGAAGGATCTGAATGGAAGTGAAATAATAATATAATATCTACAGACATATCCTCTTCACATAAAAACAGCCAATCTACAGACATCAAAAATTGTCTACTTAATTAGATAATTCAGCAAATAATAGAAATTCCTGATTAAATTAAATCTACATTGATATGGTTCCGATGACAGGTTATGATCTTGAGAGACAAAACATTAAATAATATCTTAGGCAGGACACTTCAATCCACTGATATTGCAGCACACCACTCGTATTCCCTCCGTATTCAAGCGGTGTGAATAAAGTTCCACACGAGCAGCTTCTTTCCGTGAAACACAGCCACGAGGAATCGACTCCTAACAGCATGTTTCAACGATCACTATAATATTTACCTGTTTACGCCAAGGTCTACCCGTTATCTTTCACTCCTGTACACAAAAAAAACTCCTAAAATAACCCTCTAACTCGAGTGGTCACCAGGCCTTGTAAAGCGTGAAATTCCTGTAAGAAACATGTATGCTATGTTGAATATTTACTGCCACATTCGCAGTTCATCAATAAGTGCAGATAATTATTGCAAGTTACTGAACCTGTTACTTTTAAAACACAAGCAAAAAGATTTAATTTGAAAGATATATTCGCACAACAAATCTTCAGGTAGAGGAGAAAATAAAATAGATTTGACACAAATGTTTAAAACTAATTATCATGATAGTATATTACTGAGTCTCCATAACGATTACTTCAATTACAAACGTGCGTGTCTTAAGAATTGATCATTATGTGAGAAAATTCATCCATTTTAATCAAGGGTTATCTTTGTTCAGAAGTTAATATATTTGCAACTCTTTGTATTACTTCACAAAGAGAATACGTATCTAAATTAAATAATGAACTATTCATGAAATTTGTAAAATATCGTAAAACATATTAGGAAATAAACATTTAGAATTATTATTATGGGATTTGTGTAATTTTCCGATGTATTCATGAATAAATTATATGATGCAATATGTTTTCATAACACGCAACATTGGTAATAAAAACAGATATTACTTGTTAACACAAAGCCCAGAAATTATTCAGGTAAATATATCTTTAAACTGACCCAGGTACACTCACGCACAGAAACACACACACACACACACACACATATATATATATATATATATATATATATATATATATATACACATATATATATATATATATATATATATATATATATATATATATATATATATCAAGCAGGATGTGTGTGTGTGTAACGAATGCACGGCTGCAATTTTCGACGGATTTGCACCAAAATTTACATGCACATGCTCCAAGTGAGGGAAAAGTCCAAGACCGACTTTGCATTTCCCAACTCACATCGATAGTGGAAATAATCGCTTTATTCATGCTTCTCCGGTAGTTTTCATGTAGTTTGCAGCCATTTTCTACTGGCCAGAGTGAGAGCCAACAGCTGACTGACACGAATGTTAACTAGCATGCTAGCATACAAAAAAATACCGATAGCTGCATTCGTCACAGGTGGGAAAAATTTAAATCTGCATGGCAGTTTACTCCAATTGGCTCATTCGCTTGCTCAAACTCAACGTTGATTCTGACCGCAGAATTGGGTAGGGTGTAAAAAAAAGTATTTGTTGTTAACATTCTTTTTCATTCGGTTTTTCCAGTTACGAGTCCTTTTTTAAAGCTTATCCTTTTGTGTTCATTTTGTTTAGTTCTTTTTTCGTAACAGATTTAATGTTTAGTATAGATCTTAGAAATTCGCTGTGTGACATAGGCAAGAAGTAAGGCATGTAGCAACATCAGCACGGCAAAGGGCACTCCTTTAAAGGCAAGGAAGGGCAAACATATTTTAAGTGAATTTATAACGATTGCTGTATGAGTCATACGATTTTTGAATCAAGCACGGGCAACGCTGTGCCATGTTGCTAGTATATATATATATATATATATATATATATATATATATATATATTGCGCGTAGTTTAACATAGCTCTAACATTTGCGTAAGCCAGAATACATTTGAGGGCGATTAAAGTTTATACATTCGCTGATTGTTTTTCGAAGCATTTTCTTTGTCTCTGTTTTTCGTTGTTCTTTATTTTTTTCCTGGAAATCCTTCCTCTTATTTTTGACTATATAATAAACGTTTGTATAAATCTGGCAGATCTATAGTAGGCTTCCATCATGCAAATAAGGTAAAAAAAAAAAACGGACATTTTCTCATTGTTTTTCTCTTTCTTCTGGTTCCTTTAATATTGTGCGTTTTGTAAATCCTTAGTTTTACTGAGTTTTGTATAACAATGAAATCTATTCTTGCAAATATACTTTTGTGTACATTTTTACTTTTTTTTTTTTAGACTGTTGTCTTTTACACAATTAATTTGTTTTGGACACGTGGTGAGATAATAAAAACGATTAAAAATATACAATTTATTCATCGACAATTGTAAATGTGAGCTTGTGAAAATAATTGGTCGTCGCATGATCCGAGAACTAGGTCTCCTTTCTTCTTTTAGCATAAAATAGTCAGAATACTTTTAGTAATTTTTTAAATACAATTATTTCCCAACAATTTTGAAGATTTTGTGTCTGGACATTTTGGATGAGGAATTATCATTATTTACATTATTTATATTCGGACTATTTTCCGCATCATTTTTGTTTTTTATCACAATGTTTAATCCGTTGGGCCTTCAGGTGTTTATCGATCTGGGAATTCTGACTTGAACACAGTGTTTGCCCTCACTCGTTTCCACGGAGTTCAACTGCACACCACACGACCGAGGAATTGAACTCAAAAACATTACGTCGCCAAATTCACACACCGAGGATTTTACCAAACATGAGTAAACTTAAAACTTTAAAACTGACATTGACTGGTACTTAGGCTGCCACATGCTGGCCACTATGCTTTGATTATTGCGGCCGCGGTTGAAAATCGCCGACATTTGACTTCCTTTATTAGCGGCTCCCGTAGGGCTCAATAAACAAAGACCTAAACGATATCCTTAGGCATGAACAGTGGAAGCAGACATGTATACACCTATAGATTAAATAAGGGGTTTCAATTCGGAATTAGCTGTAAGCTACCGATTTAATTTCTGATAAAGAAGATAATTCGCCATTATAATATACGCATGATTCTTTCTTGTTTCTTTTCGTTCTAAACCAGCGTACCGCGAAATTATTCATCGTATTTGTTTCCTCATTCATATAGGAAGCAATAGGAGAATGTTTGCTGGCAGAAGTTTTCAGCGACGCCATATTGTTTTTCCATAAATTTACAACCGATAATTATGCATTTTTTTATTGTGCGTGAAATCCCCGCGAAGTATGAAATGATGCACACATTACTATATGCAGAAATATATAGTTACTATAGAGCAGTGTTCACATCCACCCGGAGTTCTCCGGAAAAGTTCAACAAGCATCGACGAATGTCAATATGTACAATTTCATGGGGCTGATACAAGCATTAATGCCATACGTTAATATAAAAGATTGGCATAATTAAGAAAGATAAAATATTTAATAGCTAATATTACCCAACTAATATGTGACGGCATGTGTCAGTAGAATAAAATAAACCTATTGAGAAAGGAAAATAGGTGATGAGTAATCATATATAAATATAGTCTTAAAGTGTGCTATATTTATGGGATAAAGTGCTCAATATCAGAGATAGAGCGTGTGTAAATATATAAGTGGACATGGAATCAGCACTTAGAGGCGACAGTCTGTTTCATGCTAGAGCAATCGTCAGGCAACTCCTAAGTGCCTGACGATTATATATATATAATTTAAGTTTTCCTTTTGAATTTATTTATATTGTCCTTTTGTATCTGTATTCTATCTGAAATGTTTACGTATGTCATTAGGCACCCATTATTTGTCTAAATAAGTTTTATTATATAGGGTAGACATTCTATGTCCACTATATTAATACATCTATTTCAAACAAAACATTACTTCCCGCAAATGTAACTGCTGATGTAATAATTTAAAACAATAAAATATGTATACTAGCTTTTGAATCGTTAGGCAGCTTCATTTGCGTGAAACAAAGTAAACTGACGAAAATTATTTTTAAGTATCCAATTTCTTTCACACAGATAGACACACAATATGAATAAGAAGACGAGATGAAAACTTATTCTTAGCCGACGTGTTTTGTCCTCTGAGGGATTTTATCAAGGCAAATGTGACTCAGTCTCTCAGCAGATGGAACGCCTCGGTTAAGAATAGTTTTTCCACTTATTCATTTTGTCCATTTAAAGATGGACGCTATGTGAAAATACCTCACCATATATATATATATATATATATATATATATAATCAGAATCGCTAAGGTTATAAGTGGTAGGTGAATTACAACTACTTTTACAATAACATTAGTTACAGTCAATTAGTTCTGTAGCATTTTTATATTGAAAAATCTATTTATTTCTCTGATATATCGAGAGAACTTGCTTTCAGACAAAATGAAAAGTCTTTTATATAAGTCTTTCTGAGCTTATATTCAAAGCAATTATGTTAGAGGCACAGTTGGGATATGTAAATATCTATCATTTATAGATATGTATATTTTCATTATATACATATATGTACATACATACTCCTCGACAAAAATGGGTCTAAAAGTGTTATTATTCAGAAATCAAAAATGTATTAAAATAAACTCGTTCTTGAATGTATCGTTTCCATTAACGACGATGCCTCTCCATAATTTTATGTATTTTGCAGTATTTTGTCTTTTCTGTTGTCTCTCCTAAACCTTACTCCTTCATTCTTTTAGTCAACCTTACTGGCAACGATATGCTTTGCCTTCCTCTGTCCTTCTTGCTTTCAATCTGTGATGAGTGAGTATCACAATTTCCAAGCTCGCTTTCCTAATTATGTGCCCTAGAAATTTCACCTCTTTCTGATATGTCGGTCTTTACTTCCACGTTCTATAAAACTTTGTCGTTGATGATGCTTTGTTCATGATAGATTCCACGACATTGCGTAGAATGTGTTTCTGTTGATATCTGTCAATTCTTCATTTCCGCAGAGATTGTCCAGTTTTCACTGTCATATAGGAGGGATGATATTACGTAACAGTTCGATACTCTCCTATGTTTTCCATAAAAAATTCAAGAAAAATATATAAATTGATCCTTATTTCCTGTACATAACATAATGTTTGCATTTGCTCAAAAATGCTTTCACCCCCTTGTAAAATCACGATATTTGAAGCAATATTACTATTCGTTTACCTTAAAAGTGAATAACTATATGTAATATGTGCCATATTTTTCATGTTAATTTATTTGTTTCTGTTTTATTCGCTTTCCTCTTCCGAGTGCGTTTGTCATTCTGTTGATAAAAAATAAAATATATTCTGATAGAAGCAAATTTCTGTTGATTTTATACATTCCCTTTTGTTTTATTCTTCAACGCAGTCTGTATTCCGTTTTACGTATGAACATTTTTTTCTATATGAAGTCCGTTTATTAGGCTACTGTGCGGGAGAAAAACAAACGTGGCGTCACGACTTTTTGCCTTTTCCTTCACAAATATGCTAACAGCGGACGTGGACGTGCTGTAATCCGAGATTATTTAAGAATATCTGGTTTTCTTGTGTGTAAAGGCATTTCAGAAAGCAAAATCTCTACGGAACGCGTCCTATTTAGAAGAAAATTGACGATTCGGTATATTTCATTTAATATCTATAGAGAAATCAAGAATGAATATAAATACATGGTATCTGAGTATTCTGGAACTGCAAACATGGTTTTACATAAATATCCATGCGTTAACACGCAAAAGTATATGCCAATCCGCTATACTTTGAAGTTTTTACGAAAACGTTTTAGATTAATGTCACGTTCGAGAACCAGTACTATTTATGACCGGAAGTGTAGGTTGAAGATGCCGCATTGTTTCAATACGAAATGAGTAATGCAAATCTAAAGGCATGATGATACTAAAAATAGATCATTATATACTTGTGAACCATTAGATATAACAAGTGATTTTATATCTGTTCCGTTATTTATATAATGAGAGACACTAAAACCGTTATAATATTTTACTATGGCTCCTGTGATTACAACTTCCTAAATCCCCGAATTGAAAAAAGATCTATCATGCATATCTTGTAACAATGTGAAGTGATCTTTAGACAAAATTTTATTTTTGGCACACGATGTATGGTAAGGTTCTATTCATTAATTTACCCTTCTGTTTTATTTAGTGCTATATAGAGTAATAGAAAATTAAAAATATATATATTTCCGAAAATTCTACAATGATTGTAATTGCGGAAAAATGTCCTTTTTTGCATTGCATATTTTAGATTGATTCTGAATGAGTTGGTCTTCGTGTATATCATATCAGAATATAAATCAGTAATAATTTATATCTATCATGATATCTATTTGCTATACCATAACAGACGCTTTTTCATGTTTGATATTACGAATGCATTGAGTCGATGTAACTTAGTTCTACCTAGTGAACACCATATTGACAATTTACATATACATATAGATTTTAGATTTAATTGATATTAACATGGTCAGGTATGACAAACAACATCGGCAGCAAGGCCACTCTGATCAACATGTTTTGATGAGCGTGTAACCACCTCTTAATTCCTGTTATTCCGGGTTCAACCTAGAATCGTAGCACCTGTTAAGATTCCACATATGAGCAAAAAATTAACGTTCCCACTGGGCCAAAACAATGATAGTTTGAAAAAACATTTTCATAGTAAAATACCAACCATATAGTTTTCAAGAAAAAATATACCAGCAATAAATTTTTGTAAATAAAATTACTAATGACCAGAAGAAAATAAAATTTTGGAATAAAATGAATCTTAATTATTTTATGTCTCTAAAAAACAAGCACTTCTCGGTACTAAACACAATTAACCTAATTAAACTTCGTTAATCTCTCTTATCTAATTTCCAAGGTATAGCTATGAGTTTACTGTTCGAAGCACTCTGAAGATTAACTTCATATTAACGACTTAGAGCGACTGGATATTTTATGATACTTCATAATTTCATATGTTCATATACCTTATGAAAATTAGATCTCTATATTTGTTTATTTTAACTTTTCGCACATTGAAAAATGCTGATGTGTCAAATCATAAACGCAATATCCCGATAATACTTTTGCGTCTAGTTTTACATGTTGTTTACCATCTGCTTGTAACAGAAGTATTGACTTTTAAAAAAAAGGCACGTCTTTCAAAATAGTCAAAATGGCTCTCATTGGTCAATCCTTTTTGAATTTTCGATTCAATTAGGCAAAGTGAAATATATGTAAATCTAATAAAAAAAATTGCTTTTGAGATTCGTCTAGATCGAAAAGTGTTGTAATTTATTCATATGTATCGATTAAACTATATCAGCTCGCGCGCACATTTATCGATGCATAACCTTCCTGTAGCATTATTAGGGAAATATTTTCTTTATCTTTTGTTATCATGCGTTATATATATACATACATACATACATATATATATATATATATATATATATATATATATATATATATATATATAATGGAATTGATTAAAGTATGTATCCAAACATATTAAAAAAAAAAAATTTTCAGCGTTCACTTCCTGCGCATATATATTTACATCAACGTAAGAAATTAAATCAGTCCTAATCGACAAAAACATTCTCCCTTTTTTTCAATTGTCCCCTATATATATATATATATATATATATAAAAGCCCTAAAAAAACAGTAGCGAATCCTCATTTTCTTTCGACACTATTTCCAAGCAAGGCTAATTTATACAGCGGTGTGTAGAAAACATTGATATCAAGAGAAATGTGAAAGACTGTATCACTGTGTGTGAGAGAGAGAGGAAATGGTAGAAAGAATTGTAGCTAAAAGGGTTAGAATTCACCTAGATCAACAAGAAGGGAATTTGTATGAGACTGTCATCCGCAAGAACCTTGAAGATATTTCATCATTTATATGCTATTTAAGATGTTATGAATAAAGATGTTATTCAGTGTGGAGAAATATTTTGCTTAATTACTCGCTAAGGAATTGTAATTAGATTTTTAGGCAAATGGTTTAATCTTTGAGGCCTGCGATTTTAAGCTTAGAATATATAAGCCCGAAAATATTGTGAAAAGGTAAACTCCTTTTTTAAAAAAAAAAAATCATTTCACTTTCTTTATTCATCCACTCTGTACATTTTCAATCCACTACCATCAATTAACATGATTACAGCGAATGGTTTATATATATATATATATATATATATATATATATATATGAACTCAAATATGTTAGAGGTGCAATCATACAAAGCAAAAGTTGGAATATTTTTTTTTAATAATCAGCTAATCTAGATAATATTTTATGTGAGGCCGGAGAGAGCAACTCCGAAAACGGAAGGTGCTTTGCAAAAGCTAAGGAATATATAACGAACCAGGAAAATGTTCCTATAAATGAACATAAAAAGTGCTGGTTCTCCTGTACAGCATTAAATGCTGAGCATTGTTCTCACAGAGGAACCAAAGAGTGGATGCTAAAGAAATAAGGTTCATCAGAAGGATGCTGAGAATACGAGGCTGAAAATGTGAGCAACGACGAAGTTTTAAAGGAAACATAATCAAACAGAGCACTGAAACGTCACACAAAAATACTTGATTTTTTTCTAAAGCATATGAACGAAAGATGGTTGGAGAATTCGACGTTCATAGGACATTGAAGGTGAAAAATCAGAAGAAAACTGTATCCAACAAACTCGTTTAAATTGATGACAGAACAGGTATTAGCAAAGATAACAAACAAACAAATTACTAAACGCTACAAAGGTCAAAATTTATTTAAGGGTCGTGATCGCCAATGACCTGAAAAACAATGCCATGTCGGAGTTAGTACTTGACGTCTATTTGTGTCTCCGGCACAGTATTACTTGTCTTTTATTATAATAACAATACGGATTTATGTCTGGTCGAATTTAACCTGTCTTACATAATATCCATTGCTTAACGTGTGCGGTTTTTAACATTAATGCAAAAAGGTCTCAAATGGTATTCAGCGAATGAATAAATAATTTATTTTTTGTGTCAAGGGATATTTTATTGTCTGCAACATTTAGTCGCAGTTCTTGTTGAAATATATTTTAAATAGATGTACGTCTTTCTAAAGAAAAGGATATATATATATATGTGAAATTACAAAATAAGAATTTTATTCGATCCACTTATATTAAATGTCGGGTTTATCTCGTATCCTTTTTGCTTATCCTTTCCTTTATGATGACGGCTTTGATGACTGAATTTGCCGGCATCGTGCACATTCAGGACTAGAATCCGCGAGTTTCACCAAAACCGCTCCTGTAATCTATTACCTATCGCCATTTCGCTTCGCAAGTTTTGGTTGGATTTGAAGGAAAATCAATAGATGAAACTGATGTAGAGAATGTTTAAGGTAGATATCAGCTTGCCAGAAAGTGACCCACACACATGATTTCATGACATTCTTTTGTGGCAAACATGGTATGAAACATGTAGAATTCACTTATGAAGCTGCAACGGCCTGCTGCTGACACTGTTATAATTTCAAGTGTCTTCGTCTATAGCATTTCTGTCAGGCGTAGACCTATCAGGCGTTGGTTCAACCGATGGCAAGACCATCATAAACACTCTTTTACACACATTATATATATATATATATATATATATATATGTATACGTGTGTGTGTGAATATTCATATTTGTGATTATGCCTACATAAAGAATTATTTTTGAATTTCATCTATTCCGTAGATATTGATAAATTTGGAATGTAATATGATCTGTTTGTATTGCTGCCATATCTGAGCTGGATCTCTTTAATTCCCTCTCACTCTCTCCATCCTTGGTAGTTCAAAAACATCCACATTGCCTGGTTCGTGACACTTTCTCACATGATCACCCCTTTCCCTACGGATGAATCTCCGCAGTCTGTTGCAATTATACTACTATTTCATAGATAATGTTTAGAAAATCAACTTTACTCAGTTCCACCAGATCCGAGCGTTAAATATCTGACAAATCTCATGCCATGTTCTCGATGTGAACAATTCCATATTACCTTCTAATCTATTCGATAAAGCGGAAGTTCCATTCGGATAGCTTCTTCCTAAGAGAATATTCTGTGGAATAAAATCTTGTAAGGAAGTTTCCATGAACACAGAAGTCATAATCTTCCGTTATATATCATACTAATCTTCATAATTCACATTTCTTACCTCCCCTATCATCTATAAAATAACTAAATTCGGCAGGCCTCTTCCTTCAGTGATATTTTTGCCTTGTATTGTGTGAAGACCGTGGAAAGAAGATAAACTCATCAAAATAGTAATATATTTTTTAATTTCATGTTTCTCTTAGCCCATGTCCAATTTTTGGCATGAAATATCTCATCGCTTACATCACAAGGAAAATGATCTATATAAATATCGTTCAACTAATAATGAAAACTATATTCATTTTTTAAAAACTAAACGTTAAAAATTGAACAAGTTTACAAAATTCACCTTCATTCGACACATAAGATTTATCTTGTTTTGGGGGCGTCAACACATTTTTATTGGCACGAGTCTTGTGCAAGCGGAATATTATCCAAAATTTACGATATTATCTGAGTCCCAAATTCTTACCGCAATTCCAAGGCATATTTTATTTTATATTTGCATTAAAATGTGTTGCTCTCAAAAGCTTTATCCTAACCATATGTTAAACTGTGAAATCCTCTTTCGTATGCCGTCCTATCAGCGAATAGATTCTCGTTTTACAAAGATAACAGTGCAATAACCACATTTTAGAGAATTTGATCAACGTCTGGATCCGCTTCGTGCAGGCGCAAACTCATTTCGAATTATTCGCAGAGATATTTAAATAAAGCCAGCTGCCATTATATATACACAGTTCGTAAAGTTAAAGATTACACTACATATACTTGGAACATCATTTTTTCTTTCGTTTTTTTTTATTTTTAAGAAATACATCGGCATGATATTTTCCAGGTTTAATACTGTGAATAAGAAAATGTGAAATTAGTTTCTAGATAAGTCAAGAGAGAAAGCATCACGATATAAGTTTTGTTTACTTCGCTGACCAAATCATGCATGTGTTATTTTTTTATGATGCAATGAGTACGTGTGAAGTAATTAAAAGTTAGATATATGCAATTTTATTTACTTAGGCTCTACATTGTGGTAGATATGTTTGAGCATTTCCTACCCGTGCCGGTGATCAGACTTCGAACTCTGGTAATTATTTGGAATACTGATTTTTCAATATAGTCAATTCATGATTTTAGATGTATCTATGTGTAAATTGTGTGCTCTATTAAATGAATGTTTGTTTTATTATATATTCATTTCTATTAATGATTAATAGGTAAACATTATTCACCACTGTAAAGGATATATTTTAACTCCTGTACGAGCAATGATTTTGCAATGAAATAATTCTTTGGTTTTACGCAATATATTTTCATTGTAATCATTTTCCCTCTCGATGTAATTTGACTCCGATAAAAATGCGGTTTTTATGGAAGGGCAAAAGCGCTAATGACGGTGCTATGCCGGAAAGAATATTTCTAGTTTACATTTCTCCTATTCTTGGACTTATATGCGTTAGATTGTAACTCATTAATACACCAACGGAACATAGCAACGGAAAGAAAGAAAATACATAAAAGCTTTTTTCTCAAAAATGTTATATACCAATGTTATAGAAAATTATGTACAAATATATAAATACATATTATTAATTTCTAAGAAACAGTGAAATTGTAACATCTGAATAAAACAAAGAGATTGATCTTACTTGTAATGTTTCTCGAATAGGATTTTATACGAAATTCAAGATGAACTGTGAATTCGTCTGTTCTCTGAAACGTTGTGGGCTGGAGATGATGTTTACATATCCACCTTCAACTCGTGCTCATTGTGACTCTGGTAACACCATTTTAACAAAAGTTAAATAATCATCGATTACGATAATCCCTCTTTTCTAACACCTTAATAAGAAAAAAAAAGTACTCTGTAATTGATCATTTTTCGTATATTCTAAACCTTCAAAATATATATATATATATAAATAAATAGTAAGTAAAATATATCAAAGGAAATAAGTGATTTTAAGAGAAATTATTTCTGAGGAGTATTTTTAGTCAAACCGTAAGGATAGTATTTTTCTTATGCCCTAAAAATAATAGTGTCCCTAATCGTTTGATAGCAAAAGGTGGTACGTGATTGAAATCGCTCTTCCGCAAACAGTTTAAATCGAAAGACATCACCAAACCTTAATCTATCCCATTAAGTTTCGAAATTGGTTTTGGCAATATTTGGCTGAATTCGATAACAATATAACCTAACAGTGACTTCAAATATTGTATTCGATTATTTTTTATCATCACTATCTAAACATACCCAAGAGAGTGTCTCGTAGTTCCTACTTTTAGAATTTAAAGAAATCAAATCTCAAACAAATTAATGAAACCTGTGTGATTAGTGAAAAATTCAAGAAATATTTAAGCACACTCATTTTCATTAGATTAAACTTGTGATAAATCTATCGTCCGAAGGTATGCTATATTTATGCGTTAACGTGATTGAGCCTGTGTAAATAGAAAAGCGGAAAATGAGGTCAGCACCCATAATGCACTATTGACGAGTATATATAAATAATCGCGCCAAAACACATCACAGGGTCTCAGGATTGATTGTAAACCGGAAAAAAAATTATTGATGCTGGTTTTGACCTCATTTTCTACTTTATATATATATACCACATCTAAGCTACGCTTGGAAAAACACTATAACATTCCGTACGAACTATTAGGCACTTTTGTATTGCTAGCATTACAGCAAAGCTTGATTGCAAAGCACTGGTCACTATATGTGACCCTCCTTTCACCTATATATATGGACTCTAGAAAAAAACTCAATAAATGAGTTAAGTCTTCATTTTCCCTATCATGAAAAAATGGGATGTTCCGTTAGAATTAAATAATTCTGTTGACATTAAAACCGATATACTTTACTATGTAAACATTATATCAGCACATTTGTTTTTATTTGTACTAGCTTTATATTCCTAAATTTGCTGGAATGTTTTGATGCAATTCAATTACCTGAACATCCTAACATGTCTTCCCACATCTGCGATATGATAACACCAAAGTCATGGATATAAACTAACAAGTATTATAGATATATGTATATAATTACGCATACATACATGTTATCTCTCTCTGCATGTATGTATGAATTAATGAATTAGAAGAAATCTGTGAATATTGTTTGCTCAGGTTGCAAAATTATACAGATAGGTACGGTTTAGACAAGAGAATTTAATCCTGTGGGTTTACATACTCTGATTTCCATTACGTCTTAATATAAGATAGTACAATGTCATCTTCTCTAAAGAATTGCATTGGTTATCAAGGCAGCCTATTTGCATATTCATCAAGTAAAATTGTGTCAAGTTCATGTAATTAATATTTACGATGCGACAACTATTTCTTAGCCGTGGTCAGTCGACCGCTAATCATCTCACTGCATACGTTTTCAATATACATATAGATTTTACATTATATATTATATCAAACTAATGATTTTGAATTTTTCGTAACTTTCAAGTTTTGACTGGACACTTTTCTATATTGTTGTAATGGAATGGCCCACAGTCTCTAGAGCCTATGTGGACTGACTACATCAGGGTATATATATATATATATATATATATATATATAGTAAGCACAGTATATCTGGCGGACTTGCTTCAGGAATTAGTTGGAGATTCGTCACCAGCTGTGCTGGTCAAACTCTCTGCTGCCGGGCAGAGAAGATCCCCTAGACGAGGCTGTGTCGAATGGCAGTCTCTTCTCAGGAAACAGCTACCCGACCCCGTTTTATACGGGGAATTTTTGGCCGACCTACAAACTCGGATACCTCGCGTTAAATTCGGTCTTGTGTCACATCTGACGGCGTGTGGCAGTCGGTAGATATCGTTGCTTTGGGAATTATTATCTTGCTAAAATATTCCGTGTCTTTCGATAGTGTGTTCTCTTTTACAATAAACCTCTCTTTCTTTTATCTAGGCCCGTGTTTCCGTTCCTTTCGCTCGAATACCACCTTTGTCTGTTTGTAACCATGTTTAATGATACAACATATATTATTATTATTATTGTCATTATTATTATTATTATTACTTTTTTCACACTGTTATCGATTTTACCCGGATATAATGTGTGCATTCCATCAAGCTGTAAAGTTTTAAACAGCTTACCATTCGCAGAATATTTGTAATGCCAAACAACGCAGATTTCCGAGTCGATGGCATTTTAGGCTTCATTTCGATCGTTTCGTTGTAGTATTTAATTTTAACATAATAGACTACAACACTTGTGGAGTGAATACTCCACATTCTCAAGAATTCACTCTGAAGGCAGTATCATTTTGAGCATGTAATATTTTTGACGTTATGACCATCAGTACAAGCCATGTTAAAATTAATATCTCATACCAGCAGTAAATGATATTTTCTTTGTATTGCAAATGGAAACAGTCACAGGAGTCCCTATTCCTCATGAACTCATACATATGGCTTTAACTAAGCTCCTATTCAGCCTTACCGCGGTGTTTACAAAGAACAAACGCGCATAATCTGAGCATAATGAGGTTCTTACGCTCAAAACCACATTACACAATTATCATCAGCAATCTCGAGTTATGCCAAAAATTCTGTCTCATTTTAGCATCGATTTTATTGTTCCTCTTGATAGGAATATCCTCTCGTTGTTTGTCAACTTTTAATCATCTATCCAGGATTCGCTGATCTTTTTTGCATTTGAAATCTCAGAAGAGTCTGGTAAAAATGCAGTCTCTTGCACAATTCCTAATAGCTTTGATTACGCAAATGTTTTTTTTTCTAAACATCACTGAGGGCTGATTTTCTACATTTGCTTATGATGTTTACTGTCTCAGAATTTTTTCCCACCCAGTAAGTGTATATTTCACGTTCAGCTCTGTCTTAGAGATGTTTTTATTAGAATATGTTTACCTTTTATCATGCAAGCGTGGTGAATAAAACCATGAAGACGCAAGTATTTAAAAACAAAATAAAAAAATTAGCGAGCAGAAATGACAATGAATGAAGAAGATTCTGGAAAACAGAAGATGGTGATTGATGCTACATTTTTGAAGATCAAATTAGATGGGAAATTAAGAAGTTGAAAAGGATTTGCACAGGTGAGGAGTGTAGTAGAAAAAATATTAATATTTCTCTTACTGTTACATCTAACTATTTCAAAAGTAAAAAAAAAAATGACACCTAGTTAACAATATATTGCTCTATTTAAATTCATGAAGCCGTGTTATCTAAGCGATTGTCTCCTTAGAACAATTTTCATTAATATATTTATAAATATTTACAGAGAAGATGAAGTGAATCCAGGTTAGGGCGGTGGGAAAGTAACTTACTCGACAGTTCAGTTTTTGTTTTTAACACAAGGAAGACTGATCTAGTTTTTCATGTTTTTAGGTCGATATAAACGCAATGTTAATATTGTTGTGTTACTATAATCAGGTAATATTTTATATGTGGATATTTTATTGTCAAACACTTTTATTTATATCAGTAAGCCTATTTCTTAGTAAGATTCCTATTCCTTTCCTGTGAAACGGTTATATGCATGAATCATTCATTATCGTTATACAAGTATGCACATGTAAAACCTGGAAATATATATCTCCACATTTTTTTCTCAACAGATAATTGCATTATTTCTTCAGGCTAAGTCTCATTATGCATTGTCATTTAAGATGACCTAGCAGCTGATATAATTTACAGATTATTTTTGCCAATGTCTAGACGCAATTCACTTGATTACATCGATTATATATTTTCGAGTAATTCGAGGCCAAATAGCCATACACATGATTAAATTTACGTATATGTTCGTTCTGGTCCGCGTCTGTATGAAATAGAAGACATAGCGTCCATTAAGAAAAAACATCTTTCATAATAATATTTTCAAATTTAACGAACTTAGAATAACAAGACAAGTGTAAATTGCAGACCTCTGGAGAGAAGGAATATGCCTATCTTGTCTGGTTTTGCGCATGTAATAGATTATTTGTATATTTATTTATATTTTAAATTCCTAAACATTCAAGAAATGTTCGACTGAGTGTTTGTGAGTTTGCGTATGCACAGAAATAGACATAGCAAGGTTTTTTAGAATTAGTGTCTGATAAATTTCCAGATATCATATTTCTGTTATATAAAATTTTATATCCCAAGATCGTTTTTGATTCTATATATTACTTAAATAGAACGTCCAATATTTCATGTGTAGTATGACAAAATTGAGAATATTATATAAAATTAAACCCTGTATAGTCCTACATATATAAGATAATTTATCATATTTGAAATATCGTGTATAAAAGAAAATTTTCTATATCCAAGTTAAATTTCATCGGTATAATGTTTTTTCCTGAAAAACAAAAGGAAAGAAAACAACAAATAAATAAAAAAACAAAAACAGAACAAATTGGATAGAAGGAAATTCTTCTCCTGATAGAAATTCTACGATCTGATTTTATATCTGAATTTCACGAACCATGCAGCTGGAGTTCCTTTTCGATTATTGGTAAAATCGATTCTTTCTACGAGACTTAGCATCTAAGCGTATTTCTGCGAACAGGGAATTTTAGTTTTTGTGATTCACACTCACGAACCTAAGAGATTATTGAAGGGTCGCGAAGCATTGTTATGAGGCTAAGTTCGTCGTGAGTATCAGGACAAATACACTATGTGTCAACATTTTAACAAAATTGTTAATTCGTTTGGGCTTTCAAAGCGCGCGTAAAATTATATATATATGTAGTACCTGCATTTCCATTTAATTGTCTGAATTTATTAGAATATTTTTAATATATTATATGTATATATTCTATGCCAGGGTGAATTAAAGAACAAATGGTTTGACGATGGTTTCCCATAAAGAAGGATATATGTTCCAACCGTAATAGGCGGATTTTTCCTTTAAGACTCTCAAATGCAGTTTATGGACGTAAATTTAATCGGTTTAAGAATATATATATAATATATGTATGCGCGGTACATATTAGAAAGCGCTCAACATCAGTGATAGAGCTAACATTTTTAGTTGGATTGATGTATGTTTGTGACCTTGGAGCACAACTTCGCTATAACGCAAGTAATTATACATAACACCTTTAAACTATTCTGAAATAATATACGATTATGAATGAAACCTTTTTAATTCTGAAGCAATTATTATTCGTTTCAGATATGAAGACATTTAATATATATGTCATTCTAGGGATCCCAATAGATTATATTTCCTAAATTGTGAAATTGAAATAACTTGGCTCTAAATTATATGAATTTGTATTCACTAAAATGGGAACGCTAGTTAGAACAATGCCTGATTTTCCAAATCCTTTATTAATATTCGAGGACGACCATTCATGTAAATTTAAAATAGCAGGGTCTCTGCTAAAACACATGCATCTCCTAAACGGTACCTTTTTGAAGTAATAATTATAATATATAATAGTTTTCGTGTGTAGGTATGTTTGCCGATATTTCATATCTTTCTGATTGGATATATATATATATATATATATATATATATATATATAGTTTATTATTTCTCCATATATTTCTCTATCTCTCTGCTATATATTTTTCTCTCTCGCATATATATATATAGTCACCATCCACTGACTGTTTCGCTGTATCACATCTCATCAGTTTTGTTAGATATTTGATTTGGTATCAGTCGGAGATACTAACCCCTAGACCATCGACAGCCAGCAGAGAGGCGAATTTTACGTATTTAATTTTTTTTAAACACACCAGTCACTCAGTGAAATCAATCGCTAGGAGAATATATATATATATACACATCAAAATTTATTACACTGGATAATTATTTTGAAGTAACAAAAATGCCATATTAAAAAAAATAAACCCACTTTTACACAGGTAATATATATTCTGGAACATAACAAACGAATGTCAAAATAGATGGAAAATTATGATGTGAAGAAAAATTCTGGTAATGCAAAAAAGATTGAACAAAGATCATAGAAAAAAAATTTAAAGAAATGACTCGATAAAAATAAAATTGGATATAAATTGTCAGTTAAAGAGATTTGAGAAAAATTAAGGGTTTAATACAAGACAATATTGGAAAATGCTGCGGTTACCAATGCCAACACAGAAAAGTTGATGAGTAGTGCAATCATTGACGAAAGTCATGAGACCAAGAAACTTACATCGTTTATACATCACAAAGCAAAATAAATTAATTTGGGCGAAAAATAAAAGAAAACTGATTTCTTAACGGCAGTTATTCCCGATGAATAAAAAACTCTATTAAATGGAAAAGAGGTAGTCATATATTTGCAAACCCAAAATCGTGAGAACAAATCACATGTTTCTTTTTACATGGAGAAAACGAATATAGCCAAACATGAATTCTTAATGAAACATTTACGTAAGTGACTGGGCAAGTCCATTACTGGATGTAAGTCCCACTGAAATCGACTAGAATTTAGAAATTGCTATTCGAACTTCTTGACCGCCGATCTATGAAATGTAGTAAAAATATTTGAAAAAAATATGCTACTATATCTCCCCTGACGTCCGTTTACATGGGGTGACCAGTAATAGGGCATATCCTGCGGATTTAAAAAAAATGTTGCAAATAATTATTAACGCATTGTCGCGATTGATTCCTTTTGAGATTTCAGGAAGCGATAGTGTTGAATCTATATTTCTTGATGTTTTTTTTATTATTGGTTATTTAAATAATCTTAGTTTTGTGCCATTCTTTTTACTTCAGTTATGTCAAATTGCAATATAGATTCTATATAAAAGGCACTTCTAAATTGTCCATGTGTTACGACGTCAAAAATTATGTCGTAATGAAAATAGATTGTTTTGAAGATAAATGTAGGATCATATTTATTAATATTTATAATACCTGCAAGGAATAGTATATTTTTTGGTTCTACTTTTTTCAGTATTTATATTGACATCCGTTTTTAAAAATTATTTTAGATTCCGCTGTCAAATATCTATCTATAAAAGGTGTTTGTGTGTGTATAACGAATGCACGGCCGAAATTTTCGACGGATTTGCACCAAAATTTACATGCACATGGTCCAAGTTAGCGGAAGGCCAAGACCGACTTTGCATTTCCCAACTCCTATCATTAGTTCAAATAATCGATTTTTTCGTGCTTCTACAGTAGTTTTCATGTAGTTTGTGGCCATTTTCTACTGGCCAGAGTGAGTCGATAGCTGCATTCGTCACAACTGGGAAAAATTTAAATCTACATGGCACTTTACTCCAATTGGCTAATTCGCTTGCTTAAACTCAACGTTGATTCTGATTCCGCAGAACTGAGTTGCGTGTGAAAACTTTGTTGTTAACATTCTTTTTTTGATTCGCTTTTTCCAGTTATGAGTCCTTTTTTAAAGTTGACTCATTTGTTTTCATTTTGTTTATTTCTTTTTTCGTAACAGATTTAATGTTTAGTATAGAGCTTAGAAAAATTGGCAGTGTGAGATAGGCAAGAAGTAAGGCATGTAGCAACATCAGCACGGCAAAGGGCACTTCTTTAAAGGCAAGAAAGGGCAAAAATATTTTAAGTCAAGTGATAGCGATTGCTGTATGAGTCGTACAATTTTTGAATCAAACACGGGCAACGCCGGGCCACGCTGCTAGTCTTGTATAAAATTTTCTAAAGCTTAAGAATTAACTGTATCAATATTTCCATTTGTATTCCACATAATCTAAACTAACACGGTGTTAATTATTCTAGTTGCACACGCACACACACAAACACGAAATTGATAAACAAAATGCATTATTACACTTTACATAGTCTCTCGCTCTCTCCTTTCCCCCATCGCACATATTGAGCAACATTACTTATTTGTAGTAAACAAATTTCAAACGATGCAATGTATCAGCAGTACGCCACCGGCATTAATACGTTGTATATCCTCAGTTACCATGGACAGTTTTTCGTTTTGCATATATGCAATCGTATACATAGCAAATACCATCACGTGATGTAATATTGCACGTCTCTTACAACGTTTCATATTATAGAGCATGTTTTATACTACATCTAAAGCGATTATTCAGGCATTGTAAAGTCATTCACCCTGCATCTTTTGCGATGGACATGTCTGGAAACCTCAATAATTATTTCGAATATCTTACAGGACTATATGAGCAGAATGTAGATAATTTAGTAATTGCAGTATAACAATTTTCGCGTCTATATGACGCTAAACACTTTTTTTTATTTTATGAAAACAACGCAAGCGAAAGTTTTAACATAACACCCGTGGAACTTTTAACCAGAGTCAAATACAATTTGGAAGATATGGCTCCGTAGGTCTACGCCGGAGATCACGTACATGAATATTGAATCTGATCTAATAAGTGGGCACTAGATATCGCCATTTGATAGGCAAGATTACTACATCATTCGACAAAGAGCAAAACTGATTCGTGATGTAGTTTACTCACTGATTGGAAGCAATATTTTCAATAGAATTGCTCCAATAGATCGAAAAATGCTAAATCCTCACATCAAATTTCCTCCTTACTTTTAAGCTGACTTTACGAAGCCTATAATATGAATATTCTCAAATGGATTTAATTGAATAAAAGTAATGTGTGCGTCATCGTGTCAGGAAACTTTTTCACTGGTCAGACTTTATCGCAGATGATATTCTATGAAAATCTCTGTTTCTATTATATCGGACATCCAGGTGTCTTAAGACTCGATGTGTTACGCGTATTACCTTACAAGCAATGCATTCAGTAAAGGAAGCCGTTGGACTATTTTATCAAAACTACAGAATATAGGTGTTAAACTATATAATTTTGTCTCTGTCTGAGTGTGTCCGTCTCTGTCTGAGTGTGTCCGTCTCTGTCTGTGTGTCTCTGTCTGTGTGTCCCCGTCTCTGTCTGTGTGTGTCCGTCTCTGTCTGTGTGTGTCTGTCTTTGTGTGTCCGTCTCTGTCTGTCTGTATGTCTCTCTTTCTGTGTGTATATGTATTTGTGTGTGCGTGTCTCTCTCTGTCTCTATCTGTCTGCCTCTCTCTCTCTACATATATATATATATAATCTCAAAATCAGTGACTTTCGTTAATCTGTCATTCATTGTCCAATCGAAACAAAATTTTGTGGAGAAGAGAAAATTTGTAAGGGATATAAAATACAGTTGGTTTTACTAGGGTAATGAGCTTAGAACAATAAATTCTAACTCATTCTTTTGGAAAAAGATTAAAACATTATTTGACATTCAAAATTTAAAACAAATTCATGATTAATATTGCAAAGACGTATTTAATAAAAACGCAATATTGATATTTGCATGTATTTTATTTACATTATTATATTTACTGGAATCAAGTTACCAGTTCGCCCTACATTTGCGAGAACTATTAATAAATCATAAGGAGAAACGTTTCAAAATCATGGATTTTGACTCCAGAAAAAAAACATCCTTAAGTGTGGTCCATTGTGTGTTGCATGCCCAAGAGTAAGGAGTCCTAAAATTGTATTCTCCGTTGTTAAAAAGGAAAAAAAATCCTCGTAAACATTGTTTTACCATCAAGACCTATAAAATCAATTTAATGATATTATTAAACCCTGAATTAGGATCTTTGATAAAGTACACAAATCTCATCCTTTGTTTTGCAAAATTAAACGAAACATAAGGTTGCAAATCTCCCCCAAATATATATATATATATAAAATGGTAAGTGTAGATAAGATAGCGGGCCAACCAATGTGGGATTTTTAGTAAATATTTTCTTTGATCATTTAGTTTAATCTCATACATTCTGTAGTGATTGGATTTCGCACATTTTCATATATACTATGTCAAGAGATGAACAGGCACACACTTAGTCTTGAGTTTCAAGAAAATATTTTTTAACCATAACTGGGATTAGGTTTATGCTTAACATTTCCACAAACCTTTTGCTCTGCCCTCACGGATATGTCATTTAACAGTTGCAAATATCATGAGTTGAAAGATGTCAGTATGGTGCCATATTTTTAAAACTTAATTATTCTGCACTGAATATATTTTCCCTTCACCATAATCTCCAAAATGTACGCCCTTATTTCCGTAGTAAATGATCCTCGCACGAATTTATATTTACATGGTGAATATGAAAGAATAAAACAATACAATAAGTCACTCTTTCCAGATGAATATATGTATAGTTGTACACACACAATTGTACGTGGAGTTTAGCGGTGTTCTGGCGACTCGGAGTACGTTATATTGCTCATTATTTTCCGTTTTGTATGGCTTCTCCTAATCAAATTAAGTTTAAAGTACAAATTAAAAGATGTCAAAAGCTCGACTGAGAAGTGAAAGATATTCCTTTCCTTTTATTAGCAATTATTAATCACGAGCGAAGACGCCTATTTTCAATGTTAATTTACTTTCCCGATTTGTTTTGCATGTGGCGTAAATTAGTTTCAGTTGAAAATTGTTTAATTTAATGAAACGCATATAATAATGAATATTTTCAAATTTGCTATAAGTACAAATAATTAAGAAATTGTATATTATACAGTTTTCTCTGTTAATCGGTGCAATTTTTTTTTCCAAAGTCAATTTTTCTTTCTCAAATCTATGCATTACATTTAAGACGTTTATTGTTCTGAATATGCTAGTTTTTATTGATACTCGAAAAGTATGATTTAGTTTGACTGAAAGAAAAGTGAAGCACAGATGACATGATAATCGAGAATTACACAATATTCCGGTATTTTCATCAGTATCAAGACATTTCGTATGCAATTATTCATCTTAGTATCTTAAATATTCTTTTGTATCCGTTTTCCTTTCATTACGTAGTCGATCGTTCCTCTCTAGAATTAACTGTCTTAACTTGCTCTTCCTTCTTATTTTTCTTCACTCTATCATCCAATTGAAAACATATGTTTGGTGTAATGCCGGCTTTCATTATACCCCGGGAGTGTTAAGTCGAGGAAATATGAATAAGAGATATACAGATATTGAAATATGGTTCTACAGAAGGATGCTGGGTATAAAATGGATCGAAAATGTAAGCAACATTCTAATTAAAACATTGAAACAATAACAAAACACTTTACTTAATATAAAAAATAGACTGATGCCATTTCCTGTGCACACATTGATGTAAGATGTCTTGAAAATGTCATACTCAGAGGACAGATTTGAAGGCAAGAGGAAAATAACTCATAACATATTAACACGCTTCAGAAAATTAATGGCAGTACAGGGTTCAGTATAGATTACAAAGAGACAATATATTAAGAGGTTAAAAAAACAGCACATTGTAGATAGCAATGGTCTCCAACGTCCTAAATGGACATGGCTCGTAGATGAAGTAGATTTTCTTATTTGTCCCACTAATCACAATACCTCATTCTGTTTAAAGTTCAGACTGTCATTTTAGATTATATTTTCCTTAAATCTTTCAGTACCCTTTAAACATTTTACGTGATTCACATCTACGAGTGAACAATATAGAAAGATATCTTGCTTCTGTTAACAAAAGTGATGTACGTGCTGTTATATACACTTCTAAAACACTTAAGAAATAAACAAGATCTTCAGATGCCGGGATAAACGTTAAAATATTTCGATAAATCAAATCACTACGTGCTTCCGGAGATGTTTTTAAAGGCTGTTTATAAACATTTTAAACCATCGATTTATATTTTACTGACATATATATCTCGAAGTAATTAGACGCCCAAGCATACTAAAAACTTGAGTTTGGTAGGACATTATTTATGTAATGCGTCCATTTTCACATAGTTGTCACTTCCTAACATTCTTCAATACGTGTTACTCTATCAAGCACAGAAATTGAAAGTTCAATAATCTTACAAGGCCAAGGTACGTTCACTAATATTCATGACCGGTAATCGACTTGGTTATGTTAGAATTCGAGGCTGATTTTCCTCCAGCCAGGTCCCGGGCATTTACTCTCATGTCAGCGCAGTCTTCTTTAAGATATGATATATATTAATGTGAAGTGTGCTCGAAATTTTATTTTAAACGATCAAATAAAACTCACGGTGTTTGGAAGATGGTTGGAGTAGTTTCCTGGAAGACGATTGACAGGATTTCGCTAGACTTATCTACCTTAACTAACACATATTTGAGAGTTTGATTCGGCAGAATTCATACACTGGCAATATACGGACTCTCCATTGGTTTGGTAATTTCCTACATTTTTCTGTATTGAGGTTTGCTTCGTTGAGGAAAGTTTATACAGCAGCCGTCACCTAATGGTGAATACCGTATAGATAGTGCACAGGCTCTCATTTATTCTCATCAATAGGCACTGACTGGAGTGAAGTCTTCTCCATTGGGCTGCTCTCCAGACAACTAAACATATCGTAAACATTTGCCTGATTGTCCAATACGTGTTGCTATGTTCTTCTTTCATTAAGTTTCAACCTGCACAAAGCCAATGAACTAATCGACGTAGAGGGTTATGTTAAGGAGTAGATTATATGGAAATGAGGGGAAGGTAAAGGTTCACTCGAGACCTCAATGGGCTAAGATTATAGTGATCGGGAGAATGAACTTAAGATTCGCGGGAAGAACATGTTTGATGTATTTGACTTCTCGCCGATGAAATACGGAGGGGATGTATGTTGTTCGCTACAATGTGGATTGCATGGCCGGAAATAGCCGTGAATTTTGGACAAGGCGGAACCAAGTAATGTAATTAGTGCTATCACTTTCCATGGAAGTAGTGATGCCATATACCCGCTTATGTGAAAGATGTTGAAAGGTTGAAGATAATACATGTATAACAAGGAATAGCAGAACTTTTTAGAACTCTATCAAAACTGCAAAGTGAGGAGTCAAAATGAGTAGCCAAATATGACAGTAATCAACGTGCGGCATTATCTGGCTCTTTTAGAGGTATAGGATAGCACGAAGAATCAGAATCTTAGGGGAGCGGTAGAGGGAGCCGATTATGTTATCAGTAGCTTTACCGATGGATCGTATACACGTGTTCCGCTTGAGGTCGGGTTCGAGTTTTAAGCCCAATATTCTCTCGAGTCACAGTGCCTCCATGCGTTCAGAATGACCGGCTCGAGTTCGGTGTCTGCTCGGCGGTGATATAATCTAACTAGTTTGATGTTTGAGGGTGTAAATGTAAACAGATTCGTACTTCGTAGTTAATACGAGTAATAACCCAAAATCACTGCATCAATATATATTTATATTTCTTTTGAAATCATGTGCTGATTATTTATTCTTAGTTTTCAAAAATTATATCCCTTTAAAAATCCATCAATTCTACTTTTTCTAACCTTTTTAGTTCGGACATTGTTATGCAGAGCAAAGACATATTTTGAAAACAAAGAAACTATATTGATTATAGAGATTCATTAGTTACTGTAAAATATTGACGCATCGTATGAGTGAACGTTGAAAATGGGTGTGTCTGATTACGTTTTACATTTTTCTCTCTCTCCCCCTCTCTCTTTATATATATATATATATATATATATATATATATATATATATATATATACAATGACACTTTTAGCAAAGCTATTGTAGAACATGCAAATTAAATGTTTTTGGTCAGGTTTGTAATTTTTCTGTTAGCAACATTTACCATAACTTTTAAGAGCTTGTTGGGGGGAGTCGAGGGTAGTAGAACGAGTTATTATAACTGGAATAACTTCTCCGCAATATCACATTCTGTTATCTATGAGAATACCAGTCTGATAGGGGAAAACTAAAATCCAACCTTACAATTTTGTGACATATGAGGCGATTCTTAATTGAACTAGAAAGACAGGAATGCCTCAAGATGGACTTAGACCGTGCAGAAATGAGTCAGCATCAAAAATGAACAGCGTGAAATATGCTTGTCCTTAAAGCGCAAAAACAGAAAAAGGAGAAGTTATCATGTCATGAGAATGTCCATAATATATTAATCTTTTAATGAGAATCTCAAAACGTATGCTTGAAACATTTTAAACCGACTACTGCCGTCAGTCAGTTAAACGCATGTGATGTTTCGGCGGTATACTCTCTGAGAAATAGTGTTTCAAAATCTAAACGCGTAAAAATACTAACGAAAATATATATACATTTTGAAAACAATACATCAGCAGAATTCAACAAAGTAGGATGTAAAATGTGTCAGCAAACTCGGAAGGTGCAGTTGAATAACGAAACATACCTTCCAAAAGCTAAACAAATTATTAAGAATCAAAGCTTTTGTTAGAAGAAAAGAAGTGTTGTGAAATGCCATTCAACATCAAGCTTCATATCGTGCAGTAAATGATTGACAATCTTCTCATAGATGAAGTGACTTGAGGCAACACAAATGTTTCGATATAAGACATATGAGAATAACCTAGACTTAACAGCTGAATAACGTGATTATTTTACGGAAATAGACTTAAAATGAAATACTCTTAAGAGGTAAGAATTTGTAGAAATATTTAGGATATATAATGAGGAAAATGGGTTTCAAGAATTACATACAAAAATATACTGAAGTCAAGAATGTAAGAAACAGAATGATACCTAATAGGATTGATTACATGGATGTCAGAGCGCAATGGATCGTATAAGGTAACTTTGAGCAAGAATTACAAAGGACAGGAAGTTCAGAAGTGCCATGATTGTTCTCGTTCTGCAGGGTCACGGCATAGAAAAGACTATTAATAGAAACGGTTAACATTGAAACTCTTGAAGCTAGCAGGAGCGAGCTCAGAATTGAAAATGATTGCTAAGAATCAAACAAATAAACACTATTTGATTTGAAAGATAGGCGACGAAGATCCCTAATATAGTTCCAAGATAAGATCAATTTATGAAAAACTATGCTTCGAAAAAAGAGTTAACAATCGTTGTGGCAAATGGTTATAATATTTCTGATGTGTGAATATATTAAATAATTTTCGCACTTCAAATATGAAGCCTCGATATGCATAAGGCGAAGATATCATCGTAACAAACTTTTCATTTATACAGGAAAAATATTTAAGAAATGATTAGAGCGAGGATTTAATCAGGCTGCATGGCAACGGAAATTAACTCATTCGAGAAATATTAATACTTATATAAAGAGTTAACAAAACCTAGGCAAATGTCTCTTTACTACATCAAATGGTGTACATAACAAGTCATCCCCCAACACAGGTTGAAAATAACTTAAGAGCGAAAATAACAGCTTTTAGTGTATACATTATATGTCTACAAACAATTGCTCACTTTATTGAAAAAAAAATCAAAATATCTCAAACAATTTGTTCAATAGTCTATGACAATCTTTTGACTCTATAAAACAAGCAGCAGCTTTACATGTTGTATCAGTCAAAGTAGTAACGGAAAATAGATAAAATCCATTGGGATTATGAAGATAACGTTACTCTAATTATTTGAATGCGTAATGAGACGGATAGAATATGAAAAATGGAACCGAAGTTAGACACGATTTCATCTAAACATTTTACAGTTACGAGCGAATGGGAAGGGAAAATAGTAAAACATTAAACCATCGACAATTTCCTCACAATATATTTTCATCAAAATCATCGTATGAAATGAAAGAAATGCTAAATGCTGATAAATAAGAGATATCATTGGAAAGACTAAAGGGATGATTACGTGTAAAAGATAAAAAAGGCTAAATATATCAAATATGTCTTCAAGCATAGAGGCATCACCATAATATGTGTCACTTAGTACATCATGACATTCGTCATCATCCTGTACTTCGTAACAATTAATAGCAGATGGTTAAAATGGTTAGACGTGACAAGCTTATGTGGTAGAAAGTTACTAGAGAAATGATGGAGAAATTACTTTTTTAACACGAAAGATATGACGACAGTTGTATCAGTAGAGAAAATACTTCAAGTACAGTACAAGAAACGGAAGGAAAGTTAAAACATATCTCTCTCTCACTCACTCACTCACACACATCGTTAAGGTGATAAATAAATATTTATTCAGAAAAAATTACTTCAATTTGACAAGAGTATCATTTCACACACACATATAAAATATTTAGTGTCTTGGGGCAGTAGAAAATTATTCAAAAATGTTTAAACAAAAAACAGTCCAACATTTGGATATTTTTATTATGATGAGATCAGGAACAGCATAATAAAAAATGCAAACGTTGGACAGTTTTGTCTTTATTTTCACAAGAAAATAAAGCCAAGACACGAAGCTTAGAACTGCTCATGATCAAACATAGATATTCGCTGTCTGTTATATTAAACAATATATGTTTGAATATATATATATATATATATATATATATATATATATATATATTCCTGAATTTGCATAGATAGTCCACGTAATATTATTTACAGATATGTTTCACTGTACTATATCTATGCAATCAATTATGTTTGTGGCAATTATAAAATTAGGTGTATTATCACAAGTCGCTACTCTCGCCAAGATTGAAATCAAAACACGGTTAAATATCAAGACGTACTACCTCCTTTCCGCTGCAGAACAGACGTAAATCTAGTTTTTTCTTTCGAATTAAGCACAGCGTCTGTACCAAGAGGCGTGGAATTATTAACAGCTGAATACACAAGTACATATTTGTTGGAAATTTTTCCTGTTTTTTTCATAATTGTAAACCTCGAAAACAGGCAGTACATGAAGTATGTTTTCAAAATACGCGAAATCAATCAATCTCCACTGTTTAAGTAGATATTAGGAGAAAAGTGTCATTTGGGAATGAATGAATGAATGAAATATATAATTGTTCGAGTAATATTCTACAGGTGAATAGATTGCTTTAGTGATTGTCACTCATGTAAATAATGAATCAAAATAGCTTAAACGAAAGTGATATTTTAGCATTGTAATTTAAAAATGTATAAGTATATAAGCCTTTAACATTGATTGTTACTTGAAGTTAAATTCAGGTCAATTTTTTTTTTATCGGTGTTTTATTTATTTAGGTTTTTTGACGTTTCTTTTGTAACCTTTAAGCAAGCAGGTATAAGTTATGGCTTCTATTCAAAGAAGAGAATATATTATGATATTCACAAACGTTAATAGATTTCATTTAAATAATATCTCATAAATGCACGATATTAAACTCAAAGTCTTCTAATATGTCATCACAGACACACGCATATGTTTGTAAGTGTGTAGAATTCCTACCAAAAGCATTGGAACGGCAACGCCAATTTCTGCTTTCTTTGTTGTACTCTCCAGACATTTGTGTTTAAGATCAAAAGATGAATAAGTGAAAAGTAATCAGAATTTCAGATTTTAATTCTTGATATTTACATTTAGATGTAATAACTTAGGAAATATCCCATTTACTTTGAACCAACCCATTTTTCAAGTGAGCAAAAAAATTTGATCACAGGTATTTCTTGTTACTCATTGTTTAAACATTAAATAGGTATTAATGACTACTCTTCGTTTTAGCCTAGTCTTTCACCTATAAATGCAGCTTTACATGAAGACTAGAAATTCTTCTATGAGTATGAAGCCATTTTGTATCAGTGAAAAGGAAAACGGATGACATTGCCAACAGAGCAATTTGGAATGTCCTAAAATAAAAAGATATAAACTAGAGGTGAACTAAGCAAAAGACAGAAATGGTCGGGTAAAAAAACCCAGAACAGCTGATCAAAAACATTTATGAGAAAAACCGACAAACAGTGACATCACCACAGTGCCTGTGTGAAGGTGCCAGAATCTACCTTTTGTGAGCAGAAATGTAGATGCCATACCATAATATGGAAACCACTCATCAGCATTAAGATTGGGAAGGCCACATTAGAAGTACGCAGCTGAGCGATAAAGATTCTGGACGAAAGTTATGGACGAATGAGCCCCAAATTAATCGCTACCAAATTGATGGAAAGGTCAAGGTGCGAAGAAAGGATCTGCTTCTTATCCAAAGCATATACACTCATCTGTGAAGCTTGTTGAAAGCAATGCCTTGGTCTGGGATTGCATGGTTCTTTCTGGAACAGGCTCATTTATATTGATGTCGATTATGATATAACTCATGATACTACCAGCAAATATAATCAGGATTTTACAGAGGAATACTCTATGCCAATTTAAATGGAATACATTCAAACTAACTGGGATTATCATTTAATAAAAATTTATCATGCAGAAGAACAATGACTAAAATTCATACTGCCAACAAAACTTCATCAGGAGTAAAATGTGGACAATTTTAGACTGACCATATCAGTCACGCAACCATGAACTAATATAGCATGCATTTCCTCTCCTGAAGACGAAACTCAAGGAGGAAAACCTACTAAATAACCAAGAACTGAAACCTGCTATAGTAAGTCTGGAAAAGCATCACAAATGAAGAATGCAACGGTGTGGTGATGTCTCGGGTTAGTAGGATTGATACAGTTTCTGCAAGCGAGGGTTATGCAACCAAATATTGAATGTTCTAGCTTTTCCTTTACTTTTGCTCACGTAAATATGGCCTGATCTGATACAAAAGGTGATACGTCCTAAGCTGTTTATTACATCTAACTATCAAAAAATAAAAGCTTAAATTTTGAACTCTTGTCGATTTTATACCCAAATGGCTTCAGTATACAAAAAAGGCCATGCCGTATTTATACATTCGGAGGGGACGAATACACAGACACACACACACACAAGTCTGACTGTTGATAGATGGATGACGTGTGCATAGGGATTTCACCCCCACAAGAGATCTTCTGTCCTAGCTCAACACCGACAGACCAAAATACAGCGATGAACGTCCGTCGGGAGAGGTTCGCTCGAATCGTGATTTCTCTGTCCGCAGTGACTAACTACAATCAATCTCCGATATTAAGTGCTATTGACTTACACGTATTATACAATTTAATCAACAAACACACTCGTTCACTCTCCAAACACACACATATCGTGTGTGTGTGTGTGTGTATATGTATATATATATATATATATATATATATATATATATATATGTGTGTGTGAGTGAGTGTTCTGCAAACGCAAGAGATGCACCCTAAAAGCATTATTTTGACACAAATACAACCGAATGCGTATTATAATATGTCAATACATAAACCTTTTCATTCGGCGTATTGATTGTTTCGTCAATGCAAAAGCTTTTGCTATTGTAGAAACTATAAATAGCAAATGGCATTGCATTTTAACAACTGATGTTGTACGCAGAATGTGAATGCAATTAGGTTTTCTTATCGCTTCACACGGATTTTTCGGCTGCCTCAAATTTTCTCGCTTCATTTCAGTTATCGTCTTCGAGAAAGAATTCAATTCTTCGTCTGTACGTGAAAACTATTGATTATGCAATTAATTTGAGAATTACTGTGATTATAGTTATAGTTATAATACACTTTGGCACTCGCCGTTTGCATTGTTTGATGGATATCAGGATATTGGTCTTTAGTTGAAGAATTATTGGTATCTCAACTTAAAGAAAAGTGGAATTATTTTAATAATGATTAGAGATCCAAATGCAGGATTGTGGTACTAGGTTGCATTTATTAAATGCAATTTACAATCAAATTTAACTGATGTCTCACAGAATATCTCGCACTGATATGAATATCATATTCTTTAAATATATTTTATTCATGATATTTTGCCTTTAAGCATAATTTTATATATTATTTTTCACAGTCTTAATCTTGAAATTAATTGATAACTTCTCACTTCATATTTTTTAGATTGTCTATACCATCAGATTTGCATATATTTTCTCATATCATAATTGAAAATGGACTTCTATTTATTTGAAATTAAAAATTTTATCGGAAATTGCGTGAAGAAAAAAAGATGAATAATTAATTATATAATGATAATTCCTTATGTAAAAAATACCGCCCAAATAATCGGATCGATACGAGCCGGCGCAATAGAAGTAAGAATCGTAGTGATAGTAGGCTGACTTATCGCAGTCAACGCAAGATCATAAATGATGATATTCAACTTGGTTCGATTTCCCATAGAATGAGATAGGAAGTGCGCTGTACACGTTTACAGCATATCTACTTTTGGATGATTTGTCCAATATCGAAAATTCAGATCACTTCACAACGGCTGTAGAGGAAAAATTGATCCAGTGTTTGTTTGCTATGTTGACACAGTTGGCATTTCTAATCTTCTACATCAACTCACCACAATGTTCATTTGAAAAGCTGTAGACGTCTTGTTTGATATAGTCGGCTGGTATCCTAGTTTATGGCGAGTTCAGACCTGTGACAATAGCATGTATGACAACTGCATGTTTAATACATATTTTAAATTAAGTAAACCTAAAAAAAACACGTAACGTACAAATATATAATTTTCTAGAAAAAAGCCACATAAATAATCTACAGTTCAAAAATTTAAGAACACCATTGGTAATTTTTTATAATTGTTTTTAAAGTAGTTATATTGTATTTTAAATAAGAGAAAATTTTTTAATTTTGTTAAAAAAAGGGAAACATGATTTTTTATTAGATCTTATATTATTACAACAATTTATGATTATATTTTACTCTCGTCAAAATATCCTTCTTTAACCTTGAATATTGCAACGCTAGTTTTATGGCATTTGTTGCAAAAATTCCACATAGTAAAAATTTGATAATTGATTCCATTTATTTTTCATTGACTGTAATATCTGTAATTAATAATTTCACTCTTCTCTCAAGTTAAAGCTATGCTAATTCTGCGGGTTGTTCAAACTTTTGAACAGTAATATATATATATATATATATATATATATATATATATATATATATATATATATATGAAAATCTCATTTAACCATCATTGACAAAAAAGCTTCCCTGCACGCCATCAGCATGCCGGATGCCTAAAACCTGGATAGCGGCTCATTGCGCTTTTTTGGCCTCACGTGTTCAAATGACTTAAAGTGACTCAACTACGTTGGATGAATAGCTGAATTTACTGCAAGTAAAGTTGGTTCATTGTGTCGTGCCAGAAGGTTTGTCTCGTAAGTGTCCATCTTGTACATTTACAAATCTACCATTCTATCGTGCATTGAATCCTTTTGCCATATCTGGTCTGATAATACTGCTATTCTTCTCGACAAAAACAAAAGAAGGATCTGTAATACAATCGATCATGACTCTAGTCACTTTCTCACTGATGGGATGTGGCTTCCCTCTCTTTTTCTACAAGTATTTTCATAGAGCATGCTTTAACGATCTTTTACCTCTGACGCCTGACTGCATTGATTTAAGCTTGCTCCTAGATTGGAATTTAGTTCCCATATTTTACTCTTGAAATAGTTAAGTATAACCACCACTACTACTCCAACATATATTTTGCTCGCCTTTTATGACTGGATATCTCTTCCGTTTTATTGCTTCCCTGCAAACTAAAAGCTTCAAACATTTAAATACAACGTCAATCGCCATATTCTATCATCTTGAACTCTGTTCATCATTCATACTTTTCTGAATCCACCCCATATAACCAATATTTTCTCATTTAAACTCTCTATAACCCCCATCGTCCTAGTAGCACCCTCGTCTTGTTTAGAGCGAAATGATAAAAAAACGCAGGAAACCATTTTAATAGGGGTTCTTATTCAGATGAATACATTAGTAAATATTAAATTCACAGAACAAGAATTCGCACTGTGAGAAAAATATAAAATTTGAAGCAACCTGGAATAAAATACAAATTATTAATAACTTGCAATATAACCCAGCAATGACAGGATCTTCCATTACTGAGTATTTTTGTTGTTCATTTAGATCAGTTTATGTTTTAAGTCAGCTCACCCGAAAATCAATATTGGTAACAACATTTGGGTGCAACATTGTCACATTCCCAATTGGAAGTTCCCAATTTGAATGGGGAGTAGCCCTGAAATGGGAACTGAATAATATTATTGTAATAATTCAAACTCATTCTTTTTATGAAAGATATATATCGAAGAACAAATAGTAAAACTATGCTGAGAGTTATAATGGACAAGAAGTAATGGAGAGTCCTTGTCGCCAAAAATGAGGACTCAAAACCGGCACTGAAGAATTATCAATCAAACAAAAAAGATAATCAAAATCAGATGAAAACTGTGGAAATGCATAAACAACATCCGATTGCTTACAGATGCACGCATACATATACACGCATACATACACACGCATACATATGCACGCATACATATACACGCATATATATACACGCATTTTGAGAATTGTAGATATAGAAGACCAGTGGGCAGACGTAAATGAATTTTTATTAATACATTTCTATTTTAGTAGTGGTTCCTTTATTTTTTCCCTATCTTTCTTTTCTCACCGTTGGAATTGTTATTCTGTTAATTTAATAAGTACCAACATATTCTTCTGACGAAGTTTTGATTGAAAAGAATCCTTAAACAAGAATGTATTCCTGCGTTTTCAAATCTCTCTCTCTCTATATATATATATATTTATATAAGTTCTGTGACGTCAGACTTCTGTTATATTTATCATTTAATTTGTACTGGTGTTTCATATTTGGTAAATAATTGCATGTCACAGCAAATACATAAAAGCAAAAGTTATACAGATGCCTCTGGAGTTGTAAGGAGGATTACCATCACTAACTAGCCAGAAATACTCACTATAACTTATAGTAATGTTCAGAGGCATGAAGCAAAATTACAAACGTACACATGAAATTACACCGTTAAGTTGTTTAAGCCTTTAAAAGTAAAGGGAACTTCAACATTAACACCAAAGCAAGTGTATTATGATTAGAACGCATATGACATAGCAGATATCGTCTCTATTCTAACAAATAACTTTCACGTATAGTAAAATTACAATTATTTTAAAGTAAAATGATATATATAGATATATATATATATAGTATTTGAGGTATTGAAGTCATGCAATTGTATTCAAAATATTTATATTTTGACATTAAATAAATGATACAGATTATGTCATTAAACGAAATCAATAATAAATTATAATGTGGCTTGGCTGATTAAAAAAAAAGCGATATAATATTTTTACGTAAAATGTTGAAGTGAAATTTACTAGATGTAATTTTGAAGAATTCGGTTGTTTTCTTAACAGGAATTAAAAAGAGATTACGACTGAGGATGTTAAAATATACTCTCATTTTTCACCTTCAATTAGTGCGCCTGATTGTGCACATTCCCAGAATATATAACTACGCTCCGTTTAGCATATTTTTATTGTAGAACGCTTGTCGACTCTCTTTTTGGAAAAACATACTCTTTCTGGGCAGGTCTCGGTAAATGGACGAGTTAAACATCCCTGTAGAAGAGCTACTAGAAATCTTAGACAGTAATCATTACGAGTGTATAGTATTGAAGGTCCTTCGTGTGATCAATACCGTGAAGAAGTTAAAATTGAAACGGTTAAACAAATTAACAGAAGAGACCAGAATGAATATAAGAGATCCCGGCAATTGAATTCTTCCACTTTGTAAGAGACTTGAAAAAAATATTTTCATTAATAACTTGAAAACACATTTAAATCTGAAAGTGACTGTTGCGGATTTGTGACAACCCAAATCAAAGAAAATAGATTAAAAGTGTATTTAAATACAAAAATATAATATTTTTATGTTCATATTTTTGTTTTTTTACAAATACATTTTTCTTAGCACACACGTCTGTGCTAAAATTCTTGTTTGTAATGGTTTAAGATGAAAATGTGATTTTAGAAGTTGCTTTTAAACACTCGAAAATATAAACGACAGTCATAGATTAATTAAATAATTGACTTTTGACCAGAACAATTATATGTCCACTTTATAGGTTTACCATCAATTACATGTAGTACTTGGATAATCATAATCGTCTATTTCTATATAAACTTTGTATTGACCTCACTGTTCTTAGGGGTAATGTTAAACATCGATCCGTTGTCGCAGTCTTGGTTTGGAATTCACATACTTGTCAAACAAGGGCTACGTAGCAATTCGTAGTGGTGTCTCAATCCTACCTAATAATAGAACAGCAGTTACTTCCCATCATTCACCAGGTTGTAGTCTATCACTTCCAAATGAGGACAAATTACCTGAATGGAAATAAAAAACATGGACTACCTATATTTTGTTACGTACAGTTAGCTCTCTGCCACGCGGAGATTCTCTTCTAAGTAAATTTATGTGAGACACGGAATACATACTTGTAAAATTCAATAATTTTGCCGGCTGCATTTGAAAACGAATTGGATTTGCGCGTGCTTTAAATGATAGCCAGTCGGTATGAGAACTCGAAAAAAAAAACAATCATAATAATAAATAAATACTTCGAAATATTTAAACATTTTTCAGCTACTTACTTCAGTGATAGGTATGTCTGTTCTCCCTAGGTGAGCGTTTCTCAACCAGGACTAATAATTTTCTCTGCAAAGTACCAGTGTGTGCTACATGTTAACAGAAAACTAAGATGTGAATCATTATTTCAGTTTAAAAAAATATACTCATATTTAAAAAAGAAAATAATTAAATTGAATGCTAAAATCTTTAAGAAGATGCGGATAATCCTACCCATTTTGCCTTCAAGGATTTGATTATCAGCCTTTCTAAAAAAAAACAAAAAAGAACAGATTCTTCAAATATATTATTGCTGATAACATGAGAGGATGTTCATCTCGTATAAGGCCTAATACTCAAAAAAATGTCAAAGCTCACGCAGGTATCACACACACACACACACATATATATATATATATGAAATGTACAATGTGTTGTTTTTAAAATACTTATTCCTGGAGACTTGTTTATTATTTTCTTGTTTTCAAATTTTATGTCTAATTTTACCATATTAAAATATAACAAGTAACAAATGTTGCGAAATACTGCACTAGAACATTTAGCAGTGAATAGAGATTTCGATCGTCTTTGAATGTTCCATACTTATGGCATTGTGCCACAACAAATATACGCTTAGTAAATCATAAGCACTTATTTATATTTGAATTAAGAAACAACTTTGATATGTTAAAAAATGTCATGTAGTTTATAATACATGCATACAATTAGCAGGTTCTGATGTATATAGTACCGACAACATGACTGCGGTTGAAAGATTCAAAGGTAAAACTGTAGTGAAAAAATGTATGCTGTAGCGATTCATCTGAATAAAAAGAACATTTTACTGCACGAAATCTATACGACACAACCTAACACGAAAGCGTGGTTTTATTTTATTTTGTTAACGAACTTAGTTTAAAGTCCGAACATTTATTTATTTATACATATTTTTTTATTTGTTAATGTTGTCTGGACAGATCATGTGCCTCATGCCAGGCAGATCAGAGGGCAATCGTTCTGTGAATTGGCGGTCATCGCCTTTTTCTTGTCTGCTAGAAAGAAAAAACGATGTAGGTATGATCACGCACTTCACCATAGATAAGTTATTTTAAATATGTAGTAAACATAATGGGTGAAAATGGGCGTTGGTTCTATGCCGGTGTGTTCGGTGTTCTTTATATGTAGCTTATTAACCAAAGAATTGGCAACGTGAACATTCTTCGAGAATCTCATATATAGTTGATTACTCAAAAGGAAGGATATTATTTTATCAAAATAACTTAGTCCAGCATATGTTTTTCTTGTATATGCCGTGTTCCTACAGATCGTGTACGATCAAGACATCTTACTATCATTTCAACGCTGAGTAAATGTTGTATATTTATACAAGCCGCTCCCTGTTCTGCCATCCATTTGCACCAATTTCCTCAGGCAGGTTACTCACATTTTCTATACAAGTCCAAAATATCGATTTGGCCCCAAACAAAGCAAATTATAGTGATTTATGAGAGTTGATTTTCAAAATAATGGACCAAAGAAAAAGAAAATGTAATTAAAAAGTATAATGCATTAAAAGAGTTAAGTTACCTTAAGGAGAATTTTGAACACCGAAGAGCGAATGATGTAGTTGATTGATTTGATTTTGACGGGTTACCAACCTTTGTAGTTTGTGAAAAGAAGAAATATTTTGCATTTTCAGAAAAATCTCTTGCGACTAATTTTTTTTTTTTAAGCTTTTCACCCCAAGCAAGGCTGGAAGCCACTAGCACGCAAGGGGTTACAGAAGGTTTGGAGGAAGAGCAGATAGGAGTGGTAAAGGAGAGGATGTAGAGAAAGATAGTGGATCGATTAAGGCAAAGGGGTTACAGAAGATTTGGAGCGAGAGCAGATAGGAATGAAAGGGGAAAGGATGTGGAGTAGGGAAGTGGATAGATCAAGGCAAATGGAGATGTCGATTGACGTTGCACTTAAATAGTTGGAGATTATATTTGTCAGGGAAACAGGCATAAGGAAGGGAGTTCCACAGGCAAGATGTGCGAGACATGAAGCTATTGGAGTAGAAGAGACGTCTAGATCTAACAGTTTCAACGGTGAATGGGTGGGAACGGGATGCCAGCCTCGTAGGACGCTTAAATTCATGAGGCCTGGGAACCAGTAACATTATTTTGTGTGAATAACAATTTTGTTTTGTTTTTGTTTCGTACACTTCCTAATATTTAAACCAGAGTAAGAATTAATACCTTTCTCTAGTGTATTGTCTCGTTAGTGAGCGCTTCATACGCGAGTGGAAATCGGATCCGGTTTTCTCCCGATTCGCGGTCCATTGCACTACCCGCATATCCTTTGTTACCGAAGAAGATAGTGATTTATTAAGCTTATATGTGGCACGAGTAACGATCGAACTTACTATTCCGTTATAATTGATCCATCGAGACAAGCTTGCTAACCATTGCACCAAATGGGAGTGCTCCATATGCCGATATATATGTCTGTCTGAATACACACTATATCGTCTTGTGAGATTTTGTCTTGAATAACTGATTTATACGACAAAAACGGAATGAATAGTTAAGCAGGCATAGATAATGTTATTTGCTTCTTCTATGAGCCATCTTCCGTCAACACACTGGCGATCATGGCTCTCCCGTCTTCTGTAGCACGTAGTAAATTTTATTTTACATATCTCTCCGAAACCTCGTTCTGACATTGATTTTCCAAGGGTGTTATGTAGTTTATGCGCTGTTTTTATATCTGTCTGTCTTATATCCTTTTCAAAGTAGAGTATAAACTCCGTACGTTTTAACTCAATATAGTTACCTGCATTTAGCCTATTTAGACATAAATTTATATAATGAAATTGACACCCAAAAATATTTCCAAAAGAGGATCTAAAATAGTGACATATTCAACATAAAATAAATTCATTAATAAGTACTAAAGATTTGATTTCAATCAGATAATTCTCAGACATTATTTAAAACTGTATAGATTTTTTCTGTTATTATTGCATATTGGTGATACATACAGATTATCATTCAATAAATGATACACAAATGCATTTTGTAATTTCTTTTTTCAGACATATACAAATAATAACTTATTGAAACCTGTTGTTTGAACGTCTTGAAACATTTATATCTGTTTAAAATATATATATCTTCCTTTGTCACACGTCCTAATTATTGACATGGTAAAAACAATAGAGGCACACGGAACCCCTAGACCTTAAATGAGCAATCCATTATTGACACTCATCTAATTTTTAGTTTAGTAGGTGTTCATGGGTCAAAGTTAGAAGTTTCTAAATAAGACCGGATATTTGGAAATCTTGTAATAATACCGCAACTTTTTAATAATAAAATAATATAATTAATATATCATTGATATCATAATTTGTTTTACATATTATAATAAATACGCGATTTTACGCTAGATATTAATGCCGTTAGTAAAAGATATATATTTAAACTTAATTGCATTTCCTACCAGTGCCAAAGTTATTGTTCCCAAAGAAGGGAAATGCTAGTAAAACTAATGTTATTTTTTTTCGAAGATACTACTACTACTACTGATGATGATGATAATGATAATAATAATAATGATGTGCGCCGTGTCACTTCGAGAATTACAGGATTATGACTCAGTACAATTTCTTTCCTTTGTCGCTGTTCAAATCATTTTTCCTAAACCTTGCTCCACCGTCCATTAAATCTCACACTCCCCATGTAGGTTATGTGTTGTTTTCCTGTATCTTGAAACTTTTATGTGAGTATCAAACTTTCCAATCTCCTTTTCCTCATTATGTGCCCTAGAAATGTCAACTGACTTAACCTGCTGCAGAGTATAATGACCCTATTTGTTTCGATTGTTTGCAGGAATTCGTCATTGCTCGCATGTTCGGGACATGGTATTAGCATGTTTCTGTAGTAAAGAAGTATACTGGGCTCTTATGTGATATCACTTCTCCTATATGGCAGTGAATATTGGATAATCTTCTCAGAGATTGTGTAACATTGAATGAAGAGAAACGTGGTGATACTGAAGGATGCGGATGATACCGTGGGCAGAACGTGTGAGCAAGGAGAAAGATTTAGATAAAAAGAAAACAAAAAGGGGAGTTATAATTAACATCAAGAAGAGTCAGAGGACTTGGAAAACTTAATTCTCACAGGAGAGATTGACAGCGAAAACAACGCATAAACTACTTCGTGAACGTGTTTAACTGCGTGGCGCATCAATGTTTATAAGAAATAACTATAAGAAGAATTTATTAAGAGCTACGAATGACATGAATTTGGAGTGAGCCATGATCACCGACGTCCTGATGGGACACAGAACATTAAAGGTTTCGTAGGTTGATTTTTCCAGAAAGTCAAGCTATCTGGTGTAACAGTGTGGCATAACTGTTTCCCTGCTTAACTAATAATAACAAAGTCTTATTGCCTTTGAGTATGAGTTAGGCGGCTATTAAGGAACACAATCACAAAGTTTAATGCAACAAAACCAATTGTACATGCACTCGTATGAAGCAAATGGGGTTTGATTGGCAGAACAGGAAAATCAAGTAAAACGAATTGAAAATGATGTTTATTTCAGTTAAAGTGGGCTTTTAAAACCCTTTATAAACATTACTCTCCGAAATACGAAATGAATATATTGCAAGTAGAACACCAAATTTTCTAGGCACCCGTCCAAATAATTCCGACTTATTTTTTCTCTTCAGTGATTCACAAAAAAAATCCCATTTCCTTCATTTTAAATAAAAATCAATACCGGTTTTTCTTCCTATCACTTTACGCACTACCTCTCTCTAATAGTATTTTTATCTCTTTGTTTGTTTTTCTTTTGGAAGCGGTTCATTTTTTCCCGCCGGAGTGTTTAAATAATTTTCTACAGTTTTTGAAGAAAGCAGAATCTCTGTGAAAATTTGTGCGAAAGCTCTTTATCGACAGAATTTCCATAATACACACTTTCTTGTAAAAACATTGTTGAAAAACGTACCCTACTTTATAGTGTCACACAAATGTAAGCATATTGTTGTTACTAGGGATATTGTTTAACTTATCAATGATGCGTTTTTGGCTGTAGATTATGTAGTTCGACAGAACGGTTTTCCCGCTAGGAAAATGGCTGGTATTCAACAATCATACGTCGCTAATAACGAGTGCTCTGCAGAAAACCGAACCTAGGGTAACTATGTTTTTAGATATAAAATTTGAATCGTGTGTAATGAAATTGGAAAGACATATTTTCTCAGTTTGATTGTTATATAATTACATTAAATTCTCGCAGGCATTTGTAACAAACGTAGAATTTAGTAAACAGGTTTGGACAATTGGATCATGACTAGCATAATAAAAAAGATAAAATCACATATCCAATGTTGTAAGCTAATCAAGTGCTAAATAATTAATAATTGTGGATAAACATAAGCCAGTGACTTGATAGAGCATATGCGTTCTATAATCAATTAAATGTGTATATTATAGCGTAACATTATTTCCGTACTAAAAATTAAATTTTCGATATTTTACATTTATCCGTGTAATGAGATTTGATATCAATTTAATAGTTCAATATATTATTTATTAAAGTTTTTACAATAATTTGTTTGGTATGGTGATATATATTCAAAAAACAAAAGTTTTATTTTATGGATATATCTAATACTATCGTCTGTTACATTCTATTTTTATAAAAGTGAATAATATTTGACATTGATTCTCAGAATGGTATAACATCAAAAATGAAATAAGTTGCGGCAAAGTTAGTGAGTAATGAGTATGCATGTTCGGAAAATTGAAATAGAATAATAATGATCAAAGGACAAATAGTAATTTAAAAAAATGAGTCGGATAACTGCAAGCGAAAAAAATGATTAATTAAAACGAAAAGCTGGAAGAAAATTATTTTACCCATTTGGAAAGTATATTAAGAAAATTGCATTGCAGAGATTGACGCGAAAATAATCACAAGAGTGCCATATGATGCGTATGTAAACATTTCAGAGTATATCAGTAAAAGGAAAATATAAATAGACGAATGGAAATGTTGCCTTAGACGACGACGCGTTTCTTTCTCTGAGGGACCTTTTAACAAGGTGGAGGAAAAATTACCTTGATAAAGTCAATCAGATTACGAAATACGGTGGCATAGATACGTTTTCCTTTTCTCTTTATCTCTGCTCGGGAAAATATTTCTTTGAAAGACCAAATTCAACGAATGATATTGCGTTTTTTGTACTTGTGTTTTTTCTTCTTTTTTTCAAGTTAAATTAATTTAGCAAGAAATGGGGAATGCTATCAAATGCAAATGTTGAACATATGAAACTATGTTTTCCTGTTTCCCGATGTATTGGGTTTATTTTACTTTATTTCCAGTCCATCACACTTATTGGTTTCACAATTTTCAATTTGCAATATACAGATTTTATGTTGAAAATTGATAAATCCCAATTTAGAATAAAATTCACACGGCCAGGCGGTTAGTCATCAAAATATTTTCGTTGCCATGGACTAACAAAACCGAAAGGGATTAGTGGTGAATATCAGCAATTTTAGTTTGAATCGATAAGATAAGCCGGAAGATTGCCAAAATATAACATTGTTCTAAAGATTTATTTATTTTTCGTGTTTTTCATGCAAATTAGCCATAATTTTATACAAGATTTTTGATAATATTTACTTCAATTGCTATCGTGATCAAATCTGCAGAATTTGAATGGCTTCATTTGTCATATTTCTGCTAATAATGTATTCTTCTCTCGCCGTCTTCCTATATATAAAAGCCTATATAAATTTACTCTGTTTAAAGGGGAGTAGTGTGCGTAGAGGAGATAGTGTTTATAGATAGACTGTAAAGAAACAAGATTCATCTATACATGGTTACTCACATACTATCTGCATTGACAAGTTATACTAACTCGGTTTTTATTCATATATGCGCAGTATGTTACAGTATATCACCCTCTTTCTGTATGTATGTGTGTGTGCTTGTGAAACTCCTTGTCGGAAAAAAGAACGTTAAAACCATTGATAACATCCTCTTGCTAGGGCAATGTTCTTGGAAAGATCTTCAGTTCTTTTCAGAATATTTTTTGCTACCTCCGAAATATTTTCAAGATTGTTAGACTTCCGAAAACAACTAGTAAGGCATATTTCGGCATCTTCAATTTAGTATCATTCATGGCGTAGCAACGACGATTGTAGAATATGCTAAATCCATTATTCAAAGGAACCGTAATTTATAAGATTCTAACTGACTCGGGCAAGTTTTCGTCACAAGATCCGACTGTCAAATCATAGATACTCGGCGCCATTGGAAAAGGCATTTCATGTATGTGCAAAAAGGGCATTGTTGGACATATGGCCTTTTCTGTGCAGACGATTTGACCGTTATTTAGATATGCAAATTAAATCCTCTCCAAGAAAATCCGCTCGCTCTCTCTCTCACACACACACACACACACACACACTAATATATATATATATATATATAATATACATATATATTGTACATTGATGTCAAAACTTAGAGGTTGGGTGTTGACATCAATGTCCACTTTTATATTTACATATGCTCAATAACCGATATTGATATACATATTCTGGCGATACGCTTAGGGCATTGCACAATGCTCGATCGGTTAAAAGTTTACGTTTTGTTTTGCTGAGCACATTCAGCTTAATCTACAGACTTTGTGCGGGATTTAAGAGAAATTTCTTGTTTCTGAGCCTCAAGCGTGGGTTATTCTTTAACACCCATGCACTTTCTCAGTTTCGCCATTTAAAAGTATTTACTTGTATTTTATTTTTTAAGCGACACTTTGTGAAGAATTGTTGGACGAAAAAGGTCCTTTTAAAGAAAGTTAATGCGCTCCGTCAATATTAAAACAATTATTTATATATATATATATATATATATATATATATATATATATATAGTAATACGAATATGTACGTATTTATTTAGGAAATATATTATTTCAGCAAATATGATTATAATTAATTCAGTTATCTGAAATTTGTATTTGCTGCGTTACATGTAATTAATCAAGCAGAAAACGTTTTCAACATCTGCAAAATTAATACCTCGGAATGTATCTAATATGAAAATTAAATTAATAGATCTTTTTTCATCTCCGAAAATAAAATAGATAACAAACTTGTTTATATGTCGGGATATTTAATAAATCAATATACATTTTTATGGCGAAATCTCATTGTTCCTTTCATGGGCTGACGCTAAGAATAATTCCTTATAACATATTGCAGTTAACCTGATAATACAAGAAATCTACTGTAATAATTATAACTGAGAATGAATATGGAATAAAACAAATTTCTTAAGTTTATATTAAGTAATGATGCCCTTGATTGTAATTCACCGATAATATTCTTAACTAAATTAGATACTATACGTAAACAAAATTAAAATGAATGACACTCAGAGTAAAGATTACGCCTTTTTATATCAAAACGTAACAAAAAATAATATCCATTCCATAATATCATTAAACAATATTGGGGACAAATTGTGTAGATTACACATTAGATATGCGGAATTTTAAGTGAATTTCCATGTCTCGACTCTGGTAAAGGCTCCTCTGATAGAAGCGGAAAATGCAAAGATCGCAGCGGTCGGTCAGCCTTGTACTTGTAACGTTCATTTAATACTTTCAATTTTTTCTGGATTTTCGAAATCTAAAATCTTACTTGAAAGATTTCAGCAAGTGGGCGAGATCAACGAGAATTCGTCTAAGATTTTGATGCGAATTTTAAAGCATCGTGCATTTTTTGGTCGCCGATCGATTGGAGTCGGAATAAGCTTACATTACATTGAAAGTAAACTTTCTTTCCTTATACAGCTCCGGTAATTTCCGGTTACAACTCGTGATTCATCCGTGTGGGAAAGACTTTAAGAAAATAAAGCATATCGAAAACTGTCTATAATAATCCATAAACCAAAGGAAGAAAAAATAATTTATTTTACATAATTCAAAATTTACTATCATCTGTGTTTCTTTTGCTAGGCAAAATATAAGCAAAAATAAATGGGAAATGTTTCTTTTTTTTTTGTATTTCTTAGAAGGTTTGAAAATTGTTAGAATTATAAAATGAAACGCCCCTAAATTTACATTAATGGCACATGTATCGAGGAACTGAATAGCAACCAAGTCGATTGAATGAGGAAATAGTGCGCTGTTCCAATTTCGCTTGAAGGTCAAACTGTCTGAGTCACTCAAACAGATCGATGGAACTGAAGTTTTATATTTGACTGCCAATTCATGTGATTTTGAAGACACCTTTTTAGCTTTATTAATGTTCATTAATTATATATATATATATATGGTGGACTCTCCCGTCGTATTCGAAGTATGAGGATCAAGAACCTCGGTTCCTAGGAACCAACAGCCAGACACCATCACATATGAGTTGATTATAGTGGTGAAGGCTTTCTGCAGAACGAACCACCCTTTTTGAAGGGCCAAATACAGAGACCTGGTGCACTACGTGCCACTAGGTCCCCAAACGACCCTCAGCAGGTTTTCAATTCTGAGTTGTTCCTTCTCCTAAACCAGTTGCCCTCCAAGCCTATGGAACCTAATCTCTCCTATAATTTACACAGGATGGAGAAGAGGCTTTATAACTTTCCCAAGTGTATTACCACGTAAGTGAATGTAATGGTTTCTACAGGAATATATATATATATATATATATATATATATATATATATATATAATTTACCTGTGATGAGGTATTGTATTTATTTTTATTTACATTGTTCGAACTGTTGCTCTAATGTTTGTCATCTATCCGACGTTTCGGTCGTTGTAAGCTCCGGCCTTCTCCAAGGATTTGAATTCGAACTGAACCCTTTATTTTGTAGCTAGCTATTGAACTCCCAACTCTTTGGGAAATGTCATTAGATCCAACCAACACTTTTTATCTACTGGTTCATGTGTCCTAGACTGTCTCCACCAATGTTGAACAAAACTTGGAGTTAAATAAAGACAACTGAGACACCCGGAAGAGGCATGGGGTGTTAAACTAGAAAAGTCCGCCTCCTTGGACGGCATAAATGTTTCCGTTCGAAATTCCAAACGCCTTAATTTTGCCGTAGCGTATAACGACAAAAACATGACAATAAATGTGAGGACAAGTGTTCGTATATATATATATATATATATATATATATACATATATATATATATATATATATATATATATATATATAAAATGTGTGTTTTTCATCTAAGGCTGGTAGTTGATAAGCAAGTGAAGCTTCTACAAGAGACCTCTCAACATGACAATTTACCATGTCTTAATACTCGTATTATATATAGATATACGTAGTAGATCTTTAACACGAAGGACGATGGAATATTTTCTAAGTTATCATTATATTAGTAGCGATAGTAGTAGTAGTTTTCTAGCACAAGTTTTGTTTTCATATTGACATCTTGTATCCCATTAAGTGTACGACCCGAGATAAAGACATATTTAGCAGAATATTTGCAGCATCCACTTCTCAAGCGAGTAGATTCTAGTATTTAGTCTGATTTTCTCGATATAAGAAGATTGGTGTTATGAACCAAAAGTCACCAATCATAACTGGGACAAAAGTGACCAGAGTATCCCACATTCTGACAAGTCCGATCCTGAGGTTGGTGTATTTCCTGCGCCTTCTGCTTTTTCATAGTAGTAGTATTCGTAGGAGTAGAATATTTTAGTAGTAGCCCTATTATTATTAGCAGTAGTAACAGTATAACGTAAATTTAACAAAATATGTGACTGAAATCAGAGTAAAATTGAATGAAGGCAGATTATTTAAGAAGGATTATGGAAACAGAATGTAAATTCGTATGTCAATCCACTGAGAAATATGTAAACCGCTGTTACTTGGCTGTTATATAGAATGGTCTTTGAAATGAATCGCATGCCAGAATATAAATTTTCGCCAATTTCAAGAAGATGATGTTCAATAAGGCTATGTTCTTTCGGTAAAATTCGGAATTTAAAGGAAGAATGTGCATAAGATATTAAACGATTGAGTGTTCTTGAAAGATTTGGGGAAAATGATGCTGGTATTTGGGTTCATCAATATTAGAGAATTGCTTTCTCTTTAAAAGCGTCGTGGAGTTTTTACTCTAGGATCACTGTGAATGAATAATGATTTCGAATTTGATAAATTATTTTAATATTGGTGTTTATTTCAGTGAATTATGTGCATTTTCATAATCCCAGTTGTAACAGGAATTCGTAATTTATCTGAAATGAACCTGTCTCAAAAAATCCAGGAGATATTTCTGAGTATTTTTGCAGACACCACTGTTCGCTCAGTTTTCTAATCTCTGATATGAATTTCTAAATCACCCGTTTCAACTTCTTCTCAGGTGGTATATTTTACCAGTTATAATTACGCTAGCTTTATTATCATGTGTCTGAAATTTATCTTCCTGTTATTTTGTTTCATTTCGTTTTTAACTTTTTCAGTAAAACTATAAATATTTCCTTTTCGTGCGGACATTGATCTGGAGGTCAATAATCCTGATATATTAAATGCGATACGCACGTGTTAAAGTGATTATTACTTTTATTTACTTCGTTTAACACAATTTCTTAGAACCTTCTAAGTTATATCTCGACCTACTCAGTCAGAACGTTTGATCAGTTCATCGCCCCTGTATTTGCATCTCATTCAGATAGGTTCTGCCCACAGACATCTAACAACGAAATAAATAGCCACCTACCCAGATAGAGAGGATAAACTATTTCCTCTCCTGAAACAAGAACGAACTTTTAGATTCAAACTATAAAAGAAACCAATGGACACTTCGGCGAGGTGTAATGGTGAGCAATCATGTTTTGTTAGAAAATTTACGGCTGAGTAGAAAGTACTATCCTTACTGGATGCCCCCATACTTTCAACCTTGTTTAGCATTTAAGCTATGCTTAGAATATACACATTAGTGAAAGCCGATTACGATATTACAAAAAAAAACGTCGTGTGAAAAATACAAGCAGACGTAGACAATCTATTCATTTTGGGCTTTGGTTATTGCATCATCTTAGTTCGCTTTTCAATCTTATAATTTTCGCCGCTAAGGTATTACTTTGATTTTCCAAGATTTACTAGCGTTGGAACATATTCAGCGTAGAATATCTCTCTGGCTTTCTCTCTCTCTCTCTCTCGCTTTCGCTTTCTCTCTCTCTCTCTCTCGCTTTCGCTTTCTCTCTCTCTCTCTCTCGCTTTCGCTTTTTCTCTCTCTCTTTCTCTCTCTCGCTTTCTCTCTCTCTTTCTCTCTCTCTCTTTCTCTCTCTCTCTTTCTCTCTCTCTCTCTCTCTCTTTCTCTCTCTCTTCTTTCTCTCTCTCTCTTTCTCTCTCTCGCTTTCTCTCTCTCGCTTTCTCTCTCTCGCTTTCTCTCTCTCGCTTTCTCTCTCTCGCTTTCTCTCTCTCGCTTTCTCTCTCTCGCTTTCTCTCTCTCGCTTTCTCTCTCTCGCTTTCTCTCTCTCGCTTTCTCTCTCTCGCTTTCTCTCTCTCGCTTTCTCTCTCTTTCTCTCTCTCTTTCTCTCTCTCTCTTTCTCTCTCTCTCTTCTTCTCTCTCTCTCTCTCTCTTTCTCTCTCACTCT
>OZ038482.1:40374506-40394506 GCA_964036315.1 Acanthosepion esculentum | reverse complement strand
TCAAGGGAAACTTCACTTTCGTACGATGAAATCATAACGAGAGAAATGCGTCATATATTTATTTTAAACTTTGTCATTAATTTTTCTAATGCCACACACACACACACACACACACACACACACACACAATTCAAAGGAAACGTGGAAACCAAACTCATTACAACAAGCAGGCTTTTGTTAATCATCATTTGTTTAAAAAGTTATATTAAACTTATTTACTGAAGAAATATCATACCCCCATTACTTGTCATATTTCATAAGCAGTCTGCCTTCGAAACATGCATATACAAATAAAATATGCTTTAATCAACGAAACACACAAGAATATGTGATTAAAGCCTAACATTTCACCATAACGGTGATCTATGCTTCTTCTTTTATGTTCCATGTCCCATCGTGATGTAGGCGGTTATCGCTCTCCACATCTTCCTCTTCCTTGTAACTCCTAATATCTTGTGTTTATTTCCGATTTCTCCCAAACCTCCTACCATTCATTTTAAACAAGCTTTTCAGGTATGTTAAGCGATATTTTTGTCTGTCAAATTTGCCTAGAGCCTGTTCTTTGAGTATCCCCAAGCAATTTCAACTGCCCCATTCTAATGTTATGTATGAGTTTCCTTTTGTTTCCATTTTCTGTAAAACCTTGTCGATGCTCCCATGTTCAGCCCATGTAATCCTCAGCGACAATTCTGTTGCATCAAAACACTACTTCATCTTTGAGGAGATGTACGTGGTCGAAACAGCAACCCATTAGTATATCGTTTGTTCAGAGGCGAGTTGCAGCTCCAAATATAATCTCAAGGGCTTGGGATATATCTTTGGTTCCTAGATTATTCTGAAGATGGGAGAAACGCTGTTGCTAGCGGCGAAGTTTTGGGTATTTTATTTATTTATTCTTGCTTAGAGTTGGCCAGAAGCCAAGACTTCAAGCGACCCAATAGACATCAAACGCGTTACTTAGTAATAAATGCATTTCGATTAGCTGCATACATATAACCAGCTGTCCATGTATTGATCAGATTATTGTACATCTTTTCAAACATTCTTGGTAATAATTAATGCATTGAATATTTTTTTGGTTCATTTTTTTTCTGATGCTGTGTCTAATCACTTAAGTATTTTTTTTATGCAAGTACATACTATATTCCGTTTATTGTAATCCATTATATTTCTAGGACAAGAATTGTTTGTGAAGCATATTCAAATGACATAATTGTTGCGACTTGAATTATTTATTTTTTAGCAGAAATAAACTTTCATTTTATGATAATAATTTTAAAGGAAGAAATGTAAACCAAGTAATTGTGAAAAAAGTACTGCCAAATTTGACATGTAAATGTTTACTCTGAACAAGTATCATTTCTTGTATATTGGAGAGGACTCAGTTTAAACGTAGACGTACATAATGACCGGCCACTCTAGTTTTCCGAGCTTACTTAGGTAGATTTGTGTTTGCTTATTACCCACATAGGAAATTCGTTTTCGAACAACTTTCAAAGTATTATTCGATAGCATTTATTCGAATTGTAAATTGTTTGAATGAAAATTAATCGAAAGGATAATTAAAGTAAATCATTATTATTCGAAATACGTATGTGGTATTGCTTCGTCTGTGTCAATACGGAATTATCTGGAATGATAACGCCCTTGAAGTGTGGCATATGGCTTTCATGCAACAAGTCTCAACAAGTTTCATCCCACCACCACACAATATGGAAATTCTTAGATACAAATAAGAGAGAACAGTGTTACCACGGAATTCATTTTGCGAAATTTAGAGTTGGTTGCCAAAATGTCAAGAGCAAGAAATACCGCGCCATTAATCGAAAATAAATTAGTTGATTCCTTTTAACGAGTAAATTAAGTAGTTCATTATTTGCGTGTCGTATGATATATAACTGGATTTTGTCTGACTAAATTGTTTTATTAAAGATATTTGCATTTCGAATAAGTATCATTTAATTTTATTCCTCATTACTATAATTGTCCTTTTCATGCAAACAATTGACAATTCGCAAAAATGGTTTTCGAATAAATGTTTTTGAATAATGTAAACATAATCTTAGTTTATAGGAGAGGGCGAATAATCAGACATGATCAGTGTTGTAACCAAGTAATGGTTAACGAAATAACAAAACAAATGTTGTAGATATATCATATATTAATAGTAAGTACAACAGAAATGTATTACACAACTAGTGATTGTGTGTCGTTTGACCCAGCGTTCAAACTATTCGACTGTTAATATTGGCAGCCACCCTCCGCACGAGTGATGTATGTGGCACAAGGGTGAGTAGGCTCGGTCAAAAATATTCCCTTATCACCTGCATAAACGGTTTCAAGGCCTGTCTACCTCTCGGGACGAAATCTTGCCCTTCGGCAAAGCCTCGTCCGGGTTCCTCTCTGCTCGAGGCAAACAGTTGAACAATCTGGTCGACTGTCTCCCCAAGGCCTACTCTCTTACTAATTATATATTAGGCGGAAGAGTCCAAAATAGACTATTTAGAAGGACACCACAAACATGTTGAACGATGCCGGTATGCTTCAATCACACATTTTCATGCAATTTTCAAGGGTGCTACACGGTAGAATCACCTCCACAAACAAATAAGATCAAGAAGTCCCATTTTTGAAAAGACGACGATGGTATGATTCGACCTTGGCTATTATGTTCGGACAAAGAACGTCGGCTCTGCATCCATAGCTATATTCACCGCCATCCAAACACTGCCGAACTATATCAATATACTGGAAATATTTCTACGTGGAATTTGCAACATGTTTACAAAACACATACAAACGATCACGTGTGTGTGTGTGTCTGTGTCTGTCTGTCTGTCTGGTTGGAGCGAAGACAGCTGAAAGCAGCGTTTCTTGTTCGATCGCCAACGTTAAGCACGAAATATGTTTCGACTTTCAATAATCCATAAAGTTTAGATAAGCGGTTAAAACAAATTAATCAATAGAGTGAAAGACTTGAAATGTTTTTCTTTAAACTGAATCATTATTTTTAAATTCCTTTTTACGATTTATTTAATATAACGACTAACGTAGTATGTTTTTCTTTTCTTTTCCAGATCGCTTCTCGGTTTCCTAAGTTATTCACAAATAACATATTTATACTAGTGAAATTTTTTAGCGTCTATAACTTGATAATATTTTAATCTTCATTTTATACAATGGTTTTAAACATGGTGTCATCAATTGCCATATTGTTATGTTTAACTTTTACGCTTTTTAAGTATTAAATATAGTTGCTGTGATTGTCACAAGAATACATGATCTTTTATAAACGCTTGATTCTATAGATGAGTAATATTTATCATTCTCAGATTTGTAGTGATTGTATGTTGTTTACAATTTCTTTCATATAACACATTTTTAAATCAATATTTGTCTTGTACCCGGAATTATTAGAAGAAAAATATTCGTTTAATTTTCCACAGATGGCTTCTGGTTTTCCATGATTTTTTCTATTTTGTGGATGATAATAATTCTATAACCAATACACTCTGGTTTGTCAACCAATGCGGATTAGTCCTAATAGAAATAAAATATATGTCTCAATCACTACAGTCGAAATCATCGTGTAATGCAGAAAAACTTATGTGTTGAAAGAATAGAAAGACGCCGGCAAATTATTCAAATATATTTTTTCATGGTCTTTGAAATTAGTTAAGTGACTCATATGTTACTCGTTCTTTTATTTCTAGGCTATTTAAAAAAGATTCAAACCGTGCATCATCATATATATAACAAAATGCGCCATCGCGCTTGTATATGTGTGCGTATATAGTTATACAAATGACGGCAAGTTTGCGATATATCGCCATACACCTGGGGAATGTTGCAGGTAGTGATTAGACTATTTTTAATTACCTTAGTTTTACAAGGATACGAATACCATACGTGTGAATAAACTATAATTTAACACTTACGAAGCTTAAGGAAATGAGAAAAATAATATACCTTTCTAATTATACACATATGTTGAAACAACTTCCTCTCATATATATATATATATATATATGAGAGGAAGTTGTTTCATACTAGTATGCGAAATAATGTTGTAGGTAAAAATAAACTGGAAAAAAACTCAAACACCTTACGCCTATGTTACGCTAGAAAGAAGGACAAAACTCCTTGATATTTTTAAGATAATAGAGGCAATGCATTACCTCCTTGGAGACCACAGTATTATATATATATATATATATATATATATGAATCGTTAAGAACGACTCACTAGGTTATGAAATTAAGTCTTTTTTATATAAATTTTCACGTTAAGTTTCTTGTTTCAGTTTTCAGTACATAACTTTATACATTATCAAAGATGAAATTCAGTTGATATTGTCTGTTTATAGGGATTTATATGTGTCAGTACCCAGAGTTATAAACTCGGTCATCGCATTCCAATTACAGAGAAATAGTGATATTTACGAATGTAATGTCCCTTAAGGAACTGTGTTCCTTATCAATCTAAATTCGTAAATGATTGTACGTATATAATAGAACATGCTTAACAAGAAGGGCCATGTTACATCTCTCTGATCATAGCTTAATTAGGTCTCATTTAAATACGCCTGTAGACCTACCAAACTCTATCCGTAACATACTGGTTGATAATTCAAGAATCATTACATCATCCGCAGATAGTTAAAGAATACAATTTTGCTAGCTATCGTGTGGCACACTTTTCTTACTGAGGACCTCTGGACTTAAACCCGTTGTTAATTATACTACGTAAGTAAAAAAAAAAATAACAGGGATAATAACTATATATATATATATATATATATATATATATATATATATATATATATAGTGTTTGTAGTTGCGTGCGAATTTGTATGGTATGGTCTGGTGTTCCCATATAGATTCTAATAAATGCTTATCTAAAGTTATATGGATACAGCTACTCGTATGTGTATATGTCAATATGATTGTTCTATGGCATTACATTTGCTCTTGAAAAAGAATCGATACACAGAAAAGAAATGAGCACATACTATCTGATAGCAGACTTTAAAAAATCATTGAAAACAAAAGAATATCGAAATAATTTAACAACAAAATGCTGCCTATTTGAGATGGAAATCTCGTGAATCGGAAATCTGATATTGTTCAAGTTTTTGTGATATTTCAATATGGCTTTGTGCGTTGGGCTTGGATTTCCTTGTTACAGTCATTGGAAATTTTTTATATTGCATTGATAAAAATTAATAAGAACATCAGACAAAATATCTCATAGCATTTAACCTCTGTTAATGTCTGCAAAAAAGCATCGTTTCTTTTTCTTTAGAAATTGAGCTAACGAAATTGTACCTGGCAATGTCGATTTTACTGATCAGTAGTGACATTGAATATAAATTCATACTTGAGATGCTTTAGTTTTTTTTCTACAACGTGGAAAATTTACAGAATTTGAAATGTTCCATCGTTTAATCTTTTTTTATTTCTTTATTATACTAGTTTTATACATGACCGATATTCATAACATTTCATAATAATATTCTCGGTTTAAGTTATAGAAATCCCATTGTAATATTGATAAACTTTATTTTTGATAAGCTGTAATATTTTTGATAAATCTGTTTCAAGACGAACCAGAGCCGAACATAAGGAAAAATGGATACATAGTTATATTGGAAATGCTAAATGTCAAAATATATTAAAATTTTACTTTTAGAATATATAAACATTTGATATGTAATCCTAAGTTCAAATTTTACGCACACACCCACCGAATGTATTCGCGTATCATGCGACTTTGAAGCCATAATTTGAAGCTTATTTTATGGTAGTGGCATCATACACGAAATATAAAATTGGCGTATGTACTGCTTCCACTGTCTACGTCGTTGACCAAACTATATATCCATTTATTATAACCCTGCAATTTCCTACCCTAGTCCATCACTGATTGGGGGTACTTTTCTAGAGTGGCGTCCAGGTTAACGTTGTCAGCTTTGACGGGCTAACTAGCGAGACTAGAGTAGTGTCGTCTGCATATATGCCTACTTGGGAACGCAGGACATCAGGGAAATCATTAATGAAGATTAGAAACAGTGTAGGACCTATGATATAGCTTTGGGGTCAGCCGATTTAGTATGAAAGTATCTGGAGGAAATAACCTTCAGGACGAATTAGACCGGATTGATTGTATTAAACCAAGTAAACGTCCTGGATTACCGTAACCTTGAAGTTTACGTAGAAGACCAGCCTGCAGAACTCTGTCAACCGTCATTGACATATCTAGAGCAATAGCTAGGGTTTGGCCATTTTATCGAGAGCTGATATATATCAGTTATGACTCTAAGCACGTCAGCAGTAAAGCAGGCAAAACGGAATCCATAGTGTTTGACAGATTTTGTGTTGTAAGACGTTTGACCACTTCGGCGTTGATAAATATCTCAAAGACTTTGCCGAAGATCGCTAGAAAACTGATAGAGCTGTAGTCATAGTAGTCAGAATGTTCTCCAGAATAATTAATGAGAGGGAGGACGATTTCCAGCAAGCTGGAATGTAGGAAGCTGTGAGGCAATAGTTGTATAGTTTGGAGAGAACTGGAGCCCGCTGGGGAGCATATCATTAGGGGGTCGTCTGGTATCCCTTCACTTCAACGTCACTTACGGGAGTTTAATTTTGAAATGATATCTCAAACAATCGACGGGGTTTGCACCTATCATTCATAATCTCATTTCTAGGGGAAGTCATATTAAGCTGAATGGTTAAATATAGGTAGGTATACAAGCACATGTTCGTATGTAAATATATATATATATATATATATATATATATATATATATATATATACACACACCCTAAAATAACAGAGCTATTTAAGACACACACACACACACACACATATATATATATATATATATATCCTAAAATAACAGAGCTATTTAACACACACACACACATATATATATATATATATATATATATATATATATATATATATATATAAACAAATATACATATTATCTCGCATCCATTGGACATGTAATATATTATATATATGCAGCAGTATCCATATTAATAATTGTCTATATGTCTAACTATGTCGGTCACGATTATGCTTAGGCACTTCGCATAGGTTATACGATATATTGGGTAAATCGAAGTATTTAATATCTATTGGCGTCCGTTGCCAAGATGTGAAAAAAACACGGATACGAAATACTGTTCTCTATGGAAGAATTCAACAAAGAAATTCATTAAATCATAGGTGAGGCTATTATATTTAGTTTCTTAACTCATTTAAGTGTCAAATCATTATCCATCGGGATAACGTTGGTAAATGAAAATCTTCACACTTGCAAATATTTGTGTATCACATGAAATCCATAAACGGGTTCAGCTTGTTCTGTTGGAAGGTGTACCCATCTCATGAAATGCGAATGGACACTTGTATCGCATTTTTAAAAGTGAATTATTGATATTATGAAATGTTTAATAAAAAATACATATATTGAACGGCAACAACAGATCATTGTATTCATAAAGAGATACAACAAAATTATATTCAAGTAGGTTTTGAAATATTTGAATATATACTTACGTACAATGAATAAATGTTTGAATGATTTACATATTTTTACTTACATCACCTTCATCTATCACTCTCATTAAGATATTTCTCTCTCTCTCTCTCTCTCTCATATAAATTTTTATATATATTGAGTTTGTGGCATAAAATGGTCTGTAATTTGTATATGCGTGTATGCATTTATATGCGCACATACAAATATATACATAACAGAGTTTCTACTTTCGGTTGTTTGATTTCGAATGCAACGGTCGCCAAATGCTTTAATATAGATATAAATATGTATACAAAAAACATTAACTGGCGTACAGACATTCTTTAGTCTCGACATTGGAAGTGATGAGTCTATCGAATTTTAATCGAAACACTGTCCATTATTTACAGAGATTCCAAAATATATTTCATCACATACAGTTTTGTCTTTCTCGCATTCCTAGTTGAGGAAGTCAGACAGAGCGGACGCTATTGCCGAAACGCGACGTTTATAACTTTCCTGCTCATGCGTACTTATGTAATGATATATTGAACAGTGCTTAAAATGCACTGAAAACATTCAAAGTGTTTAAAATCCTGTTTTTAACGAAAGCCATATCATTACCGTATCACGAAATAAATCGACCGACTGAACGAATGGTAATGCTTCATTAATTAACTTTTTATGTATCGACTACAGACTTTACTCTCTGCAAGCTTTAAGTAAAGACGGTAATAATCACAAGCTTAACATTTGGAAATTTTCTCATTTTTCCCCTTTTACTCTAGAGATGTCTCAGTATGTGTTTTCTTCATACCTACGCTTGCTATTAAGGAAGCACCCTTGTTAAGGAAACGCCATTATTTATATATTCTTATTCAATCCCAGTTTCTAATTCCTGGAACACATTTTACAATTTTTCTTGTTTTGGTTTTTACATGTTTCTATTAATATTTGAATAAATATATATAGCCTCCTGAGCACATACATATTATGATCTCTGTTTATAACACAAGAGATGACACGCCAAACACACACGCGCACACACATATATATATATATATATATATATATATATATATATATGATCACAAGAAGAATTTAATTGGATCCCCCACTGGGATTATTACAATCCATGAAAAAGGACCTCCCCATTAATTTAAAAAAATCAAAATCAAAATTCTGGGTACATAGATTGTACCTAAAAAATTAATGAAAAATTATAAATTGTCTATGTATTTGAGATTAATTTAGTGCTACTGAGGGTAATGCCTAAAACTCTTCAATAATTTTTACTTATTTGAATTCATTTAAAGTTCCATGCATTATTATATTGAGAAACATGTTCACGATAAAATATGAAAATACGTTCGTCATCCGTGTAAACAGCCTCCTAGTGCCGCAACTTAGAAAATGCCGTAAGTAGTGGTTGTGAATTTATGGCCAAATTGGGGTCGCTGTTGGATCAGCTAGAATTGTGGGGAGGATTAATGGTTCTAGTTGCGAAGGCTGACACAATATTCAGGAGGATCTATTTTAATTCATGTTTTAATAATATAAATATGTTAGGTTACTAATATTTAGATAAGATAAATTCTGGCGTTTAATACCTTGTTTTTCACGGGTTATATATCTAATTGCGATTAATTATCTACACTGTGTCAACACTATTCGTTTTCCTTTTTGTTTCTCACTTAATTCAGTATAGATTACCATACATTTATTAAACCAAGAGCAAGTAACTTGATATGGTTTTAATGATTCGTTATCTCTCTGTAATAATATGCAAGTTATGATTCAATTCATTTGTTTAATAAATGTTTTTATCGTCTGTTTTGCTAAATGATTAGGTGTAAACTTCTTTCTAATTGATGAGCTAAAAGATATATGAATCTGATACTCACATATCAATTGAAAATTATGACAGCAACCATGTTACTTGTTCACGCATTTGTATGTTGGCATAATATCACGTATAGATGCTAACTATATTCAGTTGTTTTCAAGATATTGCATTTTCTTACTGAATAAATTAAACAGTGCATATTTTTCTTGGAATACTATTTTCCTTGTTGCCCCAATTAAAGAAAATTATCAATCCTTGTAAACCTAACGTGTTTTAAAAGGTGGATAATTTCACATTTAAATGGATTCTGCTACGAAGAGTAGCATTTTAGAAATAAGCAATTGAAGTTTATATTTTTTACAATCAATCTGAGCTTGTCTTGAGTAAGAATTGTATTCTGCTTGCAATGAAATTGTAATATAGAAGTGTCAAAGCAAATATTGTTTGAAATTCTTCATCTTCGCGTATTTATTAACGAGCGATAATTTACATTAAAGTGGTAAAACATCTGCTATGTCCTCAAAGAGAGCAATTATACTATTCACGATCACAGACGAATCTGGAAGCATACCGTTATTTAGAGATTCCTTTTGTTAAAAAAAAAAGATAAAAATTGTATTTATAAAGAGGAAGCAGTGTCAATTGTTTTCTTCATTTACAGTGGAACCTCTGTTCACGAGTTTAATTCGTTCCTGATAGTCGTTCCTAACGCGAAATGTTCGTAAACCGAAACTATTTTACAATAGCTATCAATGTAGAGAAAAAAGTCACAGTACAATAAAATTGGAAAAGAAAAGCCCGCCACAACACACGAATGTATAATCCGAAAGTTTTCCGTTCAGGTTAACTCGTTCGGTAATGTTGTTCAAGAACCGAATTGTGTATTCTATAAAAGAGGCATTTTTATTTTGAATTTTCTTTTTGAAAACTTATTTGTTCGACATGTGAGACGTCCGAGAAACGAGGTTGCTCTGTATAACGTTCTCTCTATTATTGATAGGTCGAAATACCTGGATTTCTTAGAGCTAAAAAGACGATTTAAAATCGTTTTACACGCCTTAAAAAATTCTAACCAGGAAAACTTTTCTCCCTACAATACAAAAACGTCAAGTGAAAATCTTTATTTTTTATCTATTGTGTAACGGATGCAACCAGCCATCTTCCGCGAAAGACTAAAAGCATTTTCTTCAATTTATTTACTATATCTCTTACACTTATTTTCCTTGCTAGTTGTTCAAATAGTGAGAAAGTAGTTGGGATGTCCAGAAGCAAGGGTATTTCTGTGTTTACTAATGTCTGTTGCTTTACATGAATATTTATTGGCCCACCCTCCACATTACCTTTGCTGTGTGTAAATGAAAAAAGAAAAAAAGAAAGCAACACAGTTCTTTTAAGTCTAGAAATGACTCTAGATACATTAGCAATATTTACATAGTATTACTTTGCGCTGCATAGCAACAAATGGTATGAGTAGAATGAGTGGGAGATTCTGGTACGTTCTTCATTGCCGTGAAAAGGGCCTGCTCACTATGAAAGTCATTAATGGAAATCCTGGTCTTTATTTGTTTTAGAACATCGACCTTTGGCATAGAAGGGAATTACATCTAATAACTCAACTAAAATTATTGAATAAGAAAAAAAAATCTCAAAACTCGTGTATATAACATTAAATGCAAGGAGAAAATAAAACAACCGTTTCTTGATATTATGATTTTGCTGTAAGAAAAATAATTAAATAGAAAAGAACAAAAATAACGCAGTGGGGAGAGAACGAACATCGAATGCAAGTTTTACAACTTGCTTTTAAATACGTCTAATAAAAATCTAGCATTACGAAGAACGTGCGAGGAAGGCTTCAGTTTGGTTCAGATTGGTTCGTTAGCAATTGATTTAGAACATTGGCGTTTTTGTTTGTAAACGATGTTTGGTATTGAAGAAATTGGAGATTTAAATATGTATTGAAAATTTCCAAGCAATGATGGTATTTTGTTTACTGACTGACTTCTCCGAGCAGCCTGCAAATTTAAAATAGAGCTCGATCTCGAGGGAATTTCGAAAAAGAATGTATATTTGAAAGAGTCCGGAAAATGTTATAACTATGGCAAATTAGGATTGCAATTGGATTGTTCTATATATTCTTGAGTTGAAATTTGTTCTTTTCGATATATATCTAATATAATTTCTTCTTTGTAGTGTTTGCTTTATTTTCATTTCCCCTGAATATTTCAAATGTCAGTATGTTGATAATAACGTCTTGATTCCAGTAAGATGTTTTCCTTGATAAAACAAACGGATATTTAATTGAATCTTTCATAGATTTCAATTTATAAGTATCATTTATCCTTTCAAATTTTCAACCAGACATCGGACTGATACCCGAGATCAATGCGAAATTAGTTTTAAAATAATCTCAACAAGATGAGGGAGAACTTAGAATAAAATTTTAGGTGATATATCCTAATTCTAATGACGAATCTTTCGTCGCTATGTCGTTACATTAAACCGGAGTCGCTAGCAACGGATATCTACGCGTCAGAAGACAGGGAATAATTTCAGTGTATTCATTAGAAAAAAAAGTATATAAACACATCGAGTGAATTAAATGTAGAATGAGGAGATACAAGCACTAATTCTGGGTCCGCTGGCTATAATATATATGGTGGCTTTTTTATCAACCAAACTAAATATAGACTAATGTAAATCACTAAAGCTCCATTTATACACACACACACACACACATACATATATATGTGTGTGTGTGTTCTCCGATAAATATCGATATACAATATTACTCATCACTCGGGAGGTTAATTCTGGTGGGCTGATCAAAAACATTTTGGTGATAAGATTCATATTGTATGCTGATGCATAAGAAAGAAGACGGGGTAATCCTGCAATGGAGATTGGCATTCACCAGCAAACTCTAAAAGAGGGTAAATAGCTGTTAATTTCGACAGAGATGGGATAATTCACCGCCACGACAAACATATACACGCGTATATTACGTTTCAAAAAATCGTCATATGATATTATTAGTCAACTGCATCAAATGTTATTGTCCCCCGCTGGCCATCGGTGACTATGGACTTGGTATCACCCATATGCTTCTCTGGAACATCGCCGCCTATGGCTCAATAGGCCGATGTCCGAATGGCAGTCTCTGTCACACCTTTGAATTGTCTATGTATTTTCCATACTGCTGCATTCTTTTCTGCTGGTCCGCTTGCTGTTCTGTTTTAGTCAGGATGCTTCACCATCCAGAACGGTCAGCAGCAATGTCCTCCAAGTGGTCTCTGCTGATGGCAGTTATTAGCTGATCTCAGCTACTTTCTGGCATCTCCTGCGACGGCTCTGGTGCCAAACATTAATGGCCCTGTTGTTCCGGTCAGTGACAGATGCTGCATGCGCCACATCTTCACCTCCATAACTTACTGCCCATGTTTGATCCTACCTTACACCTAACACTGGAGAGGTAGTTTACTCTGACATCATATATACTATGCAAAATATCCGATTCTTAAAAATTAATTACAACATCCAGAACTATTACGAATGTTATCGAAACTAAAAATTACAATAAACAATAATTCTGAAGCATCCATTTATACGTAGAACGTTACAATTTTTCGTTAAAATATATGTGTCGCGTGCTAATTAGATTTTTTTTTTAATTGTTAAGAAGGCTTTGGTGAAAGTTGCGTTTTTTGTTAGCACATCACATTTAAATTTGCAAAAGACACAAGGAAGAAATAACGAGATTATGTAGTAATCAACAATAAAATGTATTGAAAATAGACGAGTACAACAATCGTGCTTGATGAAATAAAATTAAGAAAAGGGAAGTAGTTTCCCTTGTACTGATGCAAGATTGAAAATATGTATAAATGAATTTCTTGTTTTAAATGTTCAGAGTTCAGTCATAAATGATAACTTAGTTCAAGTATGAAAAAGCTTGTACAAAAAGATAATAGAATTTTGAGTTTGTTACTTGGCTTTTGGACAGCCAGTTCACAGTGTAGTGCAATTGTAGTGTGTGTGTGTGTGAGCAGAAGAATATAGATACACGTACATAGTTGAGCTCTGTTGATTTGTTTGTTCTACTACTGTTCTATTGTTTTGTTTTCGTGGTATTTATACTTTCTGAGTTGGCTCCAGAGAGGAGCGGAAAACATATCGAAAGGAATGTTTAAATTATACGATTGGTCAAAAATCAAACAATCACAGATCTTTTACTAAACCAAGTTTGGCAAATTCAATTGCAGAAAATTTGGTGTGGCTACTGCGATGGATAAATTGTCATGTAGTAAATATTAATTATTTTCTAGCCAATAATTAAGTATTTTGTAGGCTTGGTGTATCGGAGTAGTCACTATAAGTGTAACGACCGGAAAATACTTGTTAACACAATATACCTTACAGAGAAAAATCCAATGTACTATGCACAGAATCATTTCATCAATTTCGATTTTAAAATCCCTGACCTAGATAAGAGCAAACATAACTTTGTAAAAGGAAAAGCCAATCGTTCAATTTTCTTACTAAATATTACTACTGCTATTACTACTACTGATAATCTGACAACAAAGTGACTATTGATTAATAGAAATGCTGAAAATTATAGTGAAATATATTTAGAAAATGTACCACTAATACTTCACCATTAATTTCGGCGTCTAAACTGCAACATATGGAAACTAAACCTTCGTAAATAAAACCTAGAGAGATATATTATACAATAGTTTATGCAATGCTTACGGTTAAGAAAATATATTTCAAGATTTACACAGGCATGAATACAAAATGGTATGCATACACATAGTAGAAACCATTTTCTTCCATGATCTGATTAGTAGAATATTTATATTACATTTGTGAAATATCTCTCAATATTTTACACCCCCAATATATATATATATATATATATATATATATATATATATATATTGTCCTATGAGGACATCTCATTCAGGTATTAGATATATTCTGTTCCAGTATCAACACTACTTGCCTTACCAATTTGTTATATAATATAGTTAATAGAAATAGTGAATATATATGATTTTGACATCAAATCTAGGTTTTGAATCAACAAGGATTTCGATGTGTTTATCTTCTATCAACATAAGTAAAAGGGAATATCATTTAAATAAAATATGACAGCGTCCAAAGGCAGTGTGATAAATATGAATGTTTTTCGCAGAACCTTGGATTACAAAACAGTACCTAGGCATGACATCGTTCGGTTTGCCGAAGATGTTGATGTTTAAAATGAAAAATCTATAATGAACATCGAGAAGCAATGAAAGGAAACGAATGCTCAAATTCGCAGAAGTGTCCATGTGACGAGTAATAGAACGTCATCTAATTGGAGCATAACCTCAATAATATAGCATTGACAAAGTCCGTTACATATAGACTTAAAGAATGAATCTCATTTCTTGTGGAATTATTTGCTTCCCTTTCTTCATATAGGTTTATTGAGATGGATATATCAAATGATCATTTGGATTTAATATTGATATTTTAAGTCAGAATGTTGATGGACATCGCAATTTAATATGTGATTAACTTGTTTATACGTGCTAGAAATTAGTCAGAACTTCAATCCCGATTTACAACACCTCAGTCGATAATTGTAAATATATAATATATAATTTAAATCCTAGTGAATAGGTATTATGTGTGGAATTTACAAAATTAAATGTTGCTCTATCATATAGTAAGTAATTTGCAGTGAGGTGAACCTTCTATTTTACACATATCTCACATTCTTGTTTGATAAAACGCGCATATATATATATATATATATATATATATATATATATATATATATATATATATGAGAGATGAAAAAGTATTATCATTATTAACATTGTAAATCATTTTGGCTGATGCTAGCCACACAGAAGTAACAACGATAGAATCAATCTTCATATATATGTATCTGTTCTGTTACGTTACATACAGTGCAGTGTTATTCCTCCTTGTACACGCATTATATATATATATATATATATATATATATATATATATATATATATATATATGAGATTAAAATAACTCTAACTTCGATTTAGATTCGCCATGCGATTATTTGAAAATGTCAATTTAATTAACGTTGTTCATTTAAAATTACTTAGTTTTTCTACTGAGCAATTATCTAAACACAGGTTATCGTATAATGTATTGCTGTACAATTATATTAAGGAGTGTGTGAACATACATGAAGCCTCAAAGATATCATTCTGTTAAAGTTCACCTTTTAGTCTTACTTTAATCAAATATGTCGCTTTCCTTTAACATACCATAATATATCACTCATTCACTTCTATATTCCGAAATACTCTGAGATGCCATCCGAATATTTAATGTCAGTGCATTTGGTTATCTATCAAGTTATCTGGATGAGTGAGGCACATCATAATGATTCATGTCCTCTACATTATCTGGAATAGAATTGTACCTCTCGCATTATATTAAATATTTAGTGTTTTTTTTATCATATGGAAAAGATACGATTGTTTAAACAATATTACTTTATCTCCTTATGCATCTATATACAATAAATCAAGTATTTCTGGTTCGTCCTCATCAATATCTTTAGATGCGCCCCCTGCAATTGACAGTTCGTATTGTGTTATCTTTATTAAACGAAAGTTATTTCTCCTGGAGTAAATTCTTAAAATATAATTCAAGAAACATGTGTTTAGTAATACGCATGTGGGTATTTGCTTTCAGTCAGAAAAGCGATTTGAAATTAATATTTAAATATCGCATTTATATTACATGCTAATGTGTACCAGACTTTCAAGAAGAGAACCGATAAACTTTTGAAATGTTAGAATTATGTAGTTTAATTTGGTTAAATAGGCTTGCGCCATATCAGGTTCAAACACCGATACCCGTACGATCACCAAAGTTAAGTAACGTCGATACTTTTGGTACTTACTTTGAGAAAAATCTTTACACTCGCTCGTAATACACAGGAAGATAACTGGCCATACTTTCGATTTTACAAATGTTGCCCTAATTCTAAAAACGGAGAACATAATTCTCTATGTGGAAAATACTTCGTGAAAATCCTGGTAAATTTATTAACTACTATACACACTCCTTAAAAACAACTATATTACATCATAATATTTATGAAGTCCGTTTTTAAATAATCTACTTCTTACATAACTACATCTAGCACAACCAGTGTTGACATAAAATGTCCCCAAATAAATGTGGACAAACTTTAAAAACAATTTTTCCTATCTCATTCGCTGATGAAGTTTAATAAACCAAACATGTTATACATATAAACCTTTCCGATTTATTTTCTTTATCCTAACACTGTGTCAGATTTCGATCCATATTTGATCTATATGGGATCCCATTCCAGATTTTATGGAGCTTTTGTTTGGTTTTATTAAGCTTACCAGCACAGACTAAGTCGAAAGCGAATAAATTTCTACTTATGCATAAGAGAATCGTATGTGCAGTTAGTCTGACTGATATCGCTGTCAATTCGCGTTTATTTTCGTCTTATAACAAAGATACCACTTCCCCTTAAACCTTCAAATAGGATTTTTAAAATCGGTATCTACTTGAGGTTGTAGACTTTGATTTCAACAAGTCTAACCGAAGTCCCCGGGATGGCATACCGTGACGAATTGAACGGAACACCAAGCAACTTTTTTCTCTAGCATGCATGGTAATTCGAAGATAATACAGAAACTGTACAATGGCATTATCCACGTCCTGGTGGAATATATACTTAATATATGAAGGTTTGTGCCCTCTGCGAAGAAGAAACCTTGTTTCTTTTATCACAGTTCAAGTTATATGCTCTCTTTGAATTCATGAGACGAACAATTAAAAGCGTTCATACATAGTAAATTAATAAGGACTAGCTACTGCTTTTATCTGAATAACTTTACTTGATGCTGGAATACTTCAGTATATATATATATATATATATATATATATATATATATATATATATATATATATATATGAGAGACAGAGAAAGAGAGGCATACATATTGCAATATGTGAATGCTGCATTTCCTGGGTGTGCCATTTATTTTGCTGCATATCCTAAACAATGCATATGACAATGGATTATCTGGAAATCGGCTTAGAGTTCATGGAACCATTTTTCTATCACCGACGGATGATACTAAAAGGAGTACTGGCAGCATAGCTCGTTAAAAAATGGTCTGAGAAATATAAACTAAAAAAAAAAAAGAAAGCCCACAGTTTCCTTTCTGTCACCACCTATTTCTTTAGGAAGATTTTACTTCCACTAATGTCTTCCAGGATTTCACCCATTCCTGTTTGACCGTTACTACTTGTGCCCGAGGGAAACCTAAAGTAATTGTATCATCGGTCAGCCGGTAATAAATTCTACTCCCTCTTATACTTAGGGTAAATCTGATTATGTAGTTTCGACATGAAATGTGTTTTAACTCATGAACTTTTAATGCCCGATTCCTTAACTCAATATTTGCGGATTTTCTCTTGCCTACAAACATTAGGGAATGTGATATACTTAAAATTCTAAAACAGACTGTGAGCTCAAAAAGGTTTTATCCACATTTCATTCTTTTATAGCATTTGCACTTTTTTAAACCCGCTATATTGCCAGTAGCTATGCCCAGTAGTCTTCTTCTCTTGAACTCATGTTTGATTTTGTATAGCGCATATCAACCTCTATAGTTATCTAATGCCGAAATATAAGCATTATGGCTTCAACTGCATGTGTAGTGAATGCAATTGAACGTCTTCGACTACAAATAAAAAGTATTGTTTGTCCTCTTGCAATAAATATATTCTTGGTCATTTTTATATGGAATATATTTCTGGTGTTTTTAATATAAAATGTATTTTTATGCCTTCATAGCGTTTTGATTTTGTTTGGGGATTTGCTACTTCCCTATCGATGTTTCTACTCCAGGTCAACGTGAATTTGGGAACAACAGGAATTAACTGTTGTTTCCAAACTCCTCAAAATATCCAGTCTACTAAATAGAGGCCTTGTTCATGGATGTAGTTACTCTTCATACCCAGGACTACCTGGAACTTTTATTTTGTAGCCAATTTTTTGCAAGGATGTATCCCTGAACAAAATTATCGTAATAAAGTCCAGGTGAATATTTATATATTCTACATATCCTTATAATATGGACTTCTGACAACCACTATTTACGCCCTGACAACGATCCTATTCCGTAATCATGTAACTTAAGTGACTCTTGAGACGTGTGTTGGCTGATCGCATAACATTTATTACATAATTTGTTACTTTTCATTACATCCTGGATATATTTAATGGTTGTCAACTCTTTCAGGTCATTGAGGATAATGGAGGGAAAACCTTAATCTATTTTCATCTCGAAGACAGAACAGCGTCGCGCCCTGTCTTTGGGTAGTTTGTTCCTCAGTGTTTCAGGCTGATGTTCAAATTTTCTTATTCTGATGGCGATAGTAGACTCATATTTCTATTGCTGCGATTTCCGTTTCGGGAATTCCGAGCATGATCCGACTGTCAGTTATTATCGGATGACGTCGACGTTTCCCCTCAATCTGCAAATGCCGACCTCGGGATCATTTCCTAGGACATGACATCTCAAACGCCTGCACTTCCACGCCATGTGAGGTGACAGTATGAATCATTAACAGGTCATTCCTGAGTCATTTCCTATATAATTTTCAGGTCATAAACCTGGACTTTCACACCGGCTGAGACAGGGCATTACATTATATTTGAACTTTTGCAGTAATATTAATTTCAGGACTCTGCAGAGCTAGAGCTGATAACTGTTTTATGAATAGACCTCAACAAAGCATTTTCGTAGTGGGTTCTTATTTATTTTATTAATATATTAAATTGTATACTGATAATTAGAATTAATAATTCATCATTTGCATTTAATTATTTAATAAAACTGGGACGAAAATATGTAAAATAGTGGAAAGTATATATATGTATATGCAAAAAACTTATCAATTTTAATATCGATTGTGATGTATATTCTGCTGAATCAAAAACAAACATTATTATATTATTATAATTTATACCATCATAATTGATATTAATGCTATTACTATATATATTATAGTATTATGTAATAGATTATCTCAGTCGTATACGTTCTTTTTCTAAGATCAGTGATTAAATTTTGCTTTAAGAGAATACAACTTGTTGGTCATGGTGTTTACCACAACTCTTCGAATCATGTGGTCTGGAGTTAAAAATGCCAAACAAATAACTGTACAAAATAATATAAACCACAACACTCACGGACTTTAAACAGTATTAAGAACTTTAATGTATAGGAAATGTAACCCTGAGAGAATAATAAAGATATAACCATTTCTTAGTACTTCAAATAATAATTAGGGAAGGAAGGACCTATTACTACTGGAAAGAGTCATAATTACTGGGCTTTAGAAACTCAAATATAACATCGATTAAAAAAACCTAAACCGGTTTATCAGTCCTCTCAACTGAAACATTATTCCAATGGGGAATAATATCTCAATTTCAACTGATTGTTGTAAATGTTGCTTAGTCAGTAAATGCTAAATGTGTCCTTATCAGGAAATGGCTAATATTACAATTACCTTTACCG
>OZ038482.1:40342006-40369506 GCA_964036315.1 Acanthosepion esculentum | reverse complement strand
GGATGTGGAGAAGGGAAGTGGATAGATCAAGGCAACTGGAGATGTCGATTGACACCAATTGTTATATTTTCAATGTTTGTCGGCCTACTTTATGGACGCAATATCAACTCGATTAAATATTATGTATATGCAGGCCCGGATAATCATATTTTCTAAAATATGATAAATGCAGAAAACATCACTATTAGCCAAATGTTAAATAGTGTCTACCGCTCATCAATCAAAATATAATTTTTTAAACAATATGACGCTGAATAGTGACTCCATCAGAAAATAGGAAAAAAAGAATAATTTTATGAGCTTTGACGTACATTCATTTTCATTGACGAGATTTGATCATTTTAATATAGACGGGTTTCAGTTTGGATATTAACCCCTTGATTGAACTGCGAGATTATCAGTTAATCATTCCTAAATAAAGACAATATGACCATAGAAATCCCGGGAGATAGAAATAATTATTTCATGCAAAAATTAAGGATATTTATTGTAATTTATTTCCTTGTCAAAACACCTAATTTCATCGTTCTCTATTTATCACAGAAATCGAACAAGATACAAATAAAAATGTCAGATGTAAAATATTTTCATAATGTTCTAAATCGAAGCAAACATCGACCCCTTTCCAGTAAAATTTAAATCAAGCATTGCAAGGTTATGTTCAAAAACTTAAAAATAGTCAGAAAAGATCGTTACATTAACTTTCACATTGGTAAGGATATATCTGCCTTAAAAGTTAGGATTTTATTTTTGTTTACATGTGATTGTCGCTTAGGTTGCGTAAACATTTCCACCAGAGAAACAATCCCAAAATGATCACATGGCACTAGTAATGACTCATATATTTATACCCCCTGATATTTGTCACTAAATTTTTCATTCTACTTTTTAAAACTTTCATATACTAAATATTTGCATTTATGTAATCTCTTGATTAATTCTTGTTTATCTCTCTTGTTTTCTAGGTAAGTTCCTTTGTCAATACTTTACGTCTTTCCTGAGGATTCTCATGATGATTTCCTGTTCAAACCTTACAAATCTGTCCAGGTATGTTACACAGAGATATTATTCAGTTTCGTTACCAAATGGAACAAAGCATTGGAACACCTGCTTCAAATTCCGAATCTGTTCTCCTTTGTAGCGCACAGTAAAAAAAGAGATTGTAAATTATCTACTGAATCCACAAGGTAAATGATTGTTTATTGTGAGGGTTTCTCGATAAAATGAAACCGCACATTAACAAAATATGGAAGTTAATTCAACGTTCTCGTGTATTTGTAATACTACTTACAAGAGATGCTTGGTCCATCAAAGTATTCGCCTTTATTCAGAGATTTTAACACAGCCATCCTGATTCATTATTTTTTTATTCCAATTCATCATATTTGCAAAACTTCCTGTTTAGTAGGAATTGTGGGTGTTATCTTGGATAGAGTATCGAAATGAGAAATGGAGGAACAGATTTCTCACCGTCTTCGTTGCATTAAGTTAGATTCCCCACCCAAGGGTATTATAGCCTCTGTATCCATCTCCTCACTTAAGATATGTGTTAAATAGTCAGGCAGTTATGAGCCTTCCCGCAATAGGTTGTCATTTCTTTCTGCGGTAGACCAGTTGACAATTCAAATCTATAGAACCCGGTCTCGCTATTTACCGTAGCAGTTGAAGAGGTTTCGTACCTTTCTCAAGAGCAATAGTACGGAAATGAATGTAATGGATTCGACTTTAATCTCGATTCCTCAATCTGAGCCGTTATCCATTACTCCATGTCTCCTCTAATTAGTTCACATGAACCTCAATCACGATATTATCGGGTCTAGTTTCAACCGTTATCTATATGAAAAAACCTATGCACTAAACATAAATTGGGGATTCTTAGTTCTTGCATTGTGAACATCTAATATGAAAAAAAAATCAGTAACAAACACACAATGAGAGTTGAGATTTGATTTTCAGGTCTAACATTTCCTAAAGATTAAACGAGATGACAAAATGTTATATTGTCCGAATCAATTTCATGCACAGGTTTTAATCTCTACGGCTACGGGATAATTAAAATTATCACCTCATTGATTAGAATGAAATTGATCATCACCTGTATTCGTAACGACTAATATGGTAAAGATATTGATATTTCTCTAATGTCTTCGGGGCAAAAGATTTCAGCGTATTATTACACACACACACACACACACACACACACACACACACACACACACACACACACACACACACATACACACATACACACATACATATATATATATATATATATATTACACAATTTTTATGTACGCCTGGAGAATAATGTCTTTTGAGTATTTTAGAAAAGTAAAAAAACAATCTGGAGAAACGCAAGTTCAAATATACTTTCTTTTCAAAATCAAATATAATTATTGCTTGCTTTCTATTTTAGTTGTCGAGATTATTCCAACATTCTGAAATTCTGTGCTGCATATATAGGTTGATATATGAAATATTCTTTTTTAAATGTCTAATTAGTTGTGAAGTTTTTTTGTTTTTTTTTGCTCTCCTCGACTCAGCCAATTTTTCTGTATCATTTAACGGCAAATTTAATCTATTGATAATAAATCAGAGAAACTGATAAAATCTTCAATGAACGTTCTTTATTCAGCACAAACATACATTTATTTCAAGTATCAAATAACAGAAATTATGTTCGATACAAATAAAACAGGTCTGAAATGATATGTAACAACGATCATCTAATATGACAGTGAATGCTGGAAAATATTCTCGCATATGAAGATAAATTTAGAGAAAAAATAATTGTGGTTTGGGAGAATTATGCTGAGAATTCCATTGTCATATCTCGGGCAAAAACATTGTATTTATGAAAACAGAAGTACAATTATACCCAGTGTCAGCAAGAGAAATCTGGAACTACACGGACGTTTCAGAAAGGTGGGCTTGAAACATGTGACAGAAAAAAGTCATGTCAAGAATTAGAGGAGTATGAGAAAGATGCGACCACAAACCTTACCAACATGTGACAATGGCGGTAGAGGGTGTTACAGAAACAGTTCTATAAGGGATTGGATGTGGTGAAGAGCAAAGCCCGCCCAGCTTTTCTAAGGATAAGGGAGGACAGGATGATATAAATTGTTGTCTAACAATAGTGATTACTAAACTGATATAATCTTTTCCTTGATTATATCTGACAGGGGCCTCTAACATGATTTGTAATCATGTGCAATTTTGATTGCATTGTTTACCAGGGGCCAGGGATATTGGCATCATCGTTCATCGGATTCGATGAAATCTTTTTCATCGCTCAGAATATTAACTCTTCTTACTCCACGTTGGCTACACTAAATTATAGTACCAATCTGTCGTTGACCAACAGCCGCATATTTTGGTTTAACTGGCATCTGATCCCACGGATATATGAAGGAATACAGTGTAGGCAATAACAAAATAACTACCAGTATCATTCTTACAATACTAGGAATTGCGAACCGTTTGTTCTGCTTGAATAATCATCCGCCTATCTAAGGCAGTAATGCTGACCAAATAGTCTGATGCAGATAATTTCTTCGAAACTGCATCTCACAAGACTTCTGCCATTGGATTCACCGTATCTCTGGCGCGGGCAGCTTATCGATTAATAAGACTTGCTCAAAGTATCACCCCATAAGGTGTCGTTTTATTTCTCCACTGGTGAGCTGCGATCGAAAGATCGACTTCATCCCAGTACACATGATATTGACATACTCATCATTTAATGCTAGATGTCATTTATATTTACTGGGACATTTAAGACAGTGTATTCGCATTATTAAACGTTATGCATATAGTTTTTTTTCACCCAATTCTCAACGGGAAAATATTTCATATAACATCTCTAATTATGCAATATTTTCGGAAATCATTTTGAGTCGTGTGAAAATAATAAAAATTCCTGGAATTTTTTGTAATCCCTGTTCTATTAATCAGGAGAAATTATGGTGTGATAGCCCATACATTTCGGTGTAGAATAGGTACGAAATGGTAAGTTGGATCATAAAGGCCGTTTAGAGTGGGTGAACAGGAAAGAAGAATCGGATGCATATGGATTTTTTAAGCAATTCACTCCATGCAAGGTGGAAGTGCAACTAGCACGCAAGGGGTTACAGAAACTGAGAGTAAATAGGAGTCTTTGAGGAAACGATAAAAAGAAGGACTGGGACAAAAATCAAGGCATCATATGTTGATTGACATTACATATGAATATTTGAAGATTATAGCTATCGGGGAAGGAATTAAGAGGAAGGTAATGTTACTGTAGGGAAGTGCGAGAGAGGACGCTGTTGGAGTAGAAGAAGCGGTGATATTTAACTGTTTCGAAAGTCAAAGGGTGAGACCGAATTGCCAACATAGTAGCTCCGTTTAAATTAAAATGGGGTACCAGTGAATGTAGCTCGTCTGAGAATTTGCCATAAAAATATTTGTAGAAAAGACAGGGAAGCCACATCGCGTCTGGGAGAAATTGATTGTAGTCGAGATGTCAGTTCAGAACCTTTCACATTGTATATCCTTCTTTGGATTTTGTCGAGAATTTCAAGATGAACTGCGGGGGCACTAGATCGTTTACAGAAGTAGTATTCAATGAATGGACGAATGGTAGATTTGTAGATTTGAAGGACGAATAGAACGTCCTGGTGCGTCACAGAGAACCAATTTTCCTTGCGGTTGAGGAATCTATTGATTCAAGGTAGTAGTGCTACCTTGGGCCAGTGGAAAACGTAAGACCAAGAAGGCACAGTAACGAGAAAAGGGATACATCCAGACGAGAATAAACTAGAATTCACGCATTAAGTAAAGCGCATTTGCAGTGTCCACACTGACTAAAGAAAATGGTAAATGCTGTCAGAATCTTCTCCTGCATCCTTGGCCCGTAATTGATATTGCCACTGCCAGGAATATGTGATGAAATAAAGATATTTCTAAGAATGCTAAAACTAACATGAAATATATTAAATATATTTGGGAGTATACAGTGAGATAAATAACTGGCCTTCTGTTATCACTGTTTTGCATTATATCATTTGTCCAGATATTACCTCACATCATCAAAACGTCATTTTAAGGTATTCTGATATATATATATATATATTTGTATCTCTGAAGTTGTCAGCTGTTTCTATCTTGTCATGAATGCTTGCGAATTATCCTCTCCATTGCAGTATTTTATTCATTAGCATAAGTTTTGAATCTGCTATCACCAAAGTATTGTTGATGACCCCACAGGAACTTAACTCCAGAGTGACGAACGATATTGGTTTCGTTCCTAGAAGTGAACTTCTGATGGTTGTAAATGCTTTCACTGACAAGACCAGTGAAGAGCTCGATAACAGTTTTGTAACAAGAGCGATTGATTTAGACATCTAAATGTCTTTTGACTAGTTGTAGTGAAAGGTACTTTGTGCACAATCTCTCCAGCTATGGCGACTCTGGAAGGCTTGACGTAATTATCAAAATGATTCTGTCAGGTAGATTTAAGAAGGTTGTTTGAAATGGCCAATCTTTGAAACTATGAGGTCAGTGAAGTCGTTCCTCAATGCTGTTTCTTTTGTTTTCTACTATTTATTAACAAAAAAGGAAGGAACATTCTCAAATTAGAATTAAAAATCGATGAAGATCACACCACGAATTAGAGAGGCACTTCCAAAAACAAAGATGACCGATGTTTTAAAACTGATCTTTACAGCAAACTAGAAGAAACAGCTCTGTTTATGATAAGTGACTTTTAAAGATCAATGACTAAATAACCAAGCCAGTGACACCAACGTCATTGTTGTTCAGACTCTTAGATTTCTCTTGTCTCAATCAATGTTTCCACTCTCAACAATGGTTTATGTTTAAACATGGTTTGTGACTCAGATTCCCTCTAGACATCGGGTGATTTTCATATTTATTGTAATATGAAGCAACAAGATTTATGTTAAGAATTATATTGAATTAAATGTATTTCCTCACTTAAGTTTGGAACAATTCAGCCTATCAGGTGTCATACAAAATCTAAACGGATCGCGTTTTCACTTCAAGTATGAATTTATTCATTCCTTCCGCATATGCGAAAGACCCGCTGTTGATATAAAGAAGATGGAAGATAATGATCGGTATTGCTTCTAGATTTTCAAATATAAATGTTGATTGGAAAGGAAGTGAATAGATTTCCAGAAGCGGAATCCAAGCAAGACGAAACTGTTAGCATAGGACATACGGTTCTAACTATTCATTTAAAATGTAAATGGGCTGAGACCTAACAGCCAATCTGGTACTGAGAAGAATTACCGTATTTATGGAAAAAGGAAAGTTACACTAATGCGGTGGGAAAGTGACTGAAGCCGAGATTCCAGGTCAGGACCGTAAACGTGCAGACTGATTTTTGATTTTGTAAATCATCTCTAAATACGTAGCATAAGCACCAGTCTTTTTTATATATCCTTATAAAATAAGGTGACATGATTATGATTTTAAAAAAGAGCCCAAATGATAAATATCAAGGGACAAAGCTTTAATACATTAATTAAAATGTCGTTTTAAAATGGGTAACGTTTAAGTCGCCAACACTTCGTTTCACTCTGTTGAAATCTTCAGATTCAGTGAAACTCCCAGCCCCTGAAGATTGCAGGAATATGAACCAGTGAGTTGTGGTATTTTAAAGCATGTTACGCATTTTAAGGCGATATGAAACGGGTATATAGTTGTGTGGCTGTGTATTTGTAGGTACTCATTTGCTTATGATTATGCAAATGTCAAATTCGTCAGTGAACTTGTTTCCAGATGACTGTGAATCGTCGTAATTTAGATAAATCCAAAGCACATTCGAAAATGATTAACCTATCGTAGATCATCTCGGTAACATCAATTCAAAAAGGTGATGCTTAATTCGCGAGTTAATTTCGTATCGTGTATGCTTATTTAACGCGCTATATTATGACGTCTGTGTAGTGTACCAAATGGAAAATATGAACGAGGATTGATGATAATCAGAGTGGTTAGAAATGTCGATATTAATCTATCAGTGGGAAATCTACGTCTCTTATTCAGAAGCCCCTGAGATTAGTAGCTTTCATTTACTGTCTGTGGTGCTTAAATTGAGTTCTCTCTCGCTCTCACACACACACACACACACACACACATACATACATATATATATATATATATATAGTTAATTATCAAATTGAGGACCTTCAGCATCCCGACTCCAGAGTGTCGTTATTTTCAGTGTGTTTCAACAATTTACTGATCATATTATTTTAGATTGTTTTCTTTACATATATATATTTAACAGTGGTGATTGTGCGTGAACCCATGTTCGAGTCTCTGCAGGTAAGCGCGCGGTCACGTGCGCCAGTTTGAGCGGATGTGTAATTTGACGGGATTATTTGTCCTTTTCTTCATTTTTACCCACTTTACACCCGGTCATTTAGCATACTCTCGTTTTTCCACCTTTTCATGACTGTTGCCGAATTTGTTGGAATTTTTTCCGACTCTAGACATATCACCGATTTTTATTTTTGGTCATTGTGTTTCTGATTTTTTTTCTTAATGAATTTCCATTTCGTCATTTACATAAATATTTGATATTAATATTTAAATGATACAAACACACACACACACACACACACACACATCTTTATCGGTTATTTTTTCTCGATAGATTGTAAGAAAGACTGACGAAAGACAATGCAAAGATTAACAGACAGATGCACTGCGATTGACATTTGGAAGTAGTCTTATATGGTTCACAACAGTTTGCGTTGTAACCAATGTTTTAAGACCAAGTTGAAGAAAAACAAGAAATTTATTTTCAATACAGCCTTAAAAAAACAAACAGTAATATAAGATCACATAAAAGTTAGTACGATGATTTCTGCGATTTTAATGCCACATTTAATGGTTGAAAAATTACAGTGGGATTGTAGATTGATTATATAACAAAAGCTAAATCAAACGAGAATGGCAAAAAGCAGTTTTGATAAAGATCAAGGAAAATTAAAAATATTCCAAGCTAGATTAAAAGGGAAATTTTACTATTTGTAAAGAAAGTCTTCCCAAAAATATCTCTTATGATTGTTTAGAAATACTGCAATCTCAATTAGTTAGTGTAGCCCGAGGAGCTTTACTGTTTTGCAAAGAATTAATTCCTATTCATTAAGTCAATGCCCATCCTCTCCATGATAAATCTTTCTAATGAATGGGAATTTTTTTCCAAGCTTAATAAAATAGAAAGAAAATATTCCAATCCGATTAAAACGCACTCAATGAGAGAAAAATATTGATTTCCTGAAATTGTATCGAAGATACGCTACAGTAAAAATAGGGCTACAGATATGCAGTAACATTAGGAAAGCAAAGAAGCTTAAGACTGTTGTACTTTTATAGAATTTATTACTGTGTAAAATATATGCCATAGTAACAAAATGAAATTATAGATATTTTACAAAGTATTTTTATGCAAATACTTAAATATATATACGAGATGATCAATAATGTTTTAGAAATTTACATTCGAAATTAATTCCACAAAGATATATTTATTATCTGGTAACAATCGTTATGGGTCAGCCGAACTGTTTTCTCAAATGAGCAATAGTAAGATGATAATATCCTCCAGGCCTTCAGTGGTGGTACCAGCATTCATTCTATGGCTTCCGTCTTCAAAATCCATTCAAGAACCATCAAGAAAATGGTGAATACGTTTAAACATATCAAGGAATAATAGAAACGGTAGCTGGATCTGGAGGTCACAACAGGTTGAGGGATCATCATTTCAACTAAGAGTTGAAGAGATGCATTAGAAAAGATCTAAATCAATTCTTAAGACATTTGGCACGGGAGGAAAAGTGTCGACCTGCGACAGTCCCAAAAAATTAAAAAAAATAATCTTTGAAAATGAAATCGTTAGTGAAACCTTTTCTGTGAAGTAATTCTTTACTTCAGGAGAACATTTTAGAATGTTCGAGAGAGCTAAGATCATCTTGATTATTTTGGAAAATGATCCTTTAATTATATATATATATATTTATATATATATAATTAATGACGTCACACATTATGAAATGGACAAAGTCCGACAATTATTTAAAGACATGTTTATGTTTATACATTTTTATAGATACAAATATTGTGGTAAATGCTCTGTTTTATAATAAACAGTATTAAACCACATTTACCGTCCTGAATATCCGAGTATTTTTCATAGAGAATTTTCGTCCTGCGACAGGAATCGAATATCTATCCTCTACAGGATCGTCATATAGCCTGATGTGTCTTAACCGTTTCGGCCACAGAGGACCGTTCGGTTAGCAACGTCGATTTTATTGTCTTTAAACTTTAATCTTCCATGATTCTCTCACGTACATTCATATCTGCTCATGGCGTATCAAATGTAAACAAATGACGTCACACATTATGAAATGGACAAAGTCCGACAATTATTTTAAGACATATGTTTATACATTAGTTTATAGATACAAATAATTAAGTAAATGCTCTGTGTTATAATAAACAGTATTAAACAACATTTATCGGCCTGTATCTATAAAAAGAATGTATAATAATTGTCGGACTTCGTTCATTTCATAATGTGTGACGTCATTTGTTTACATTTGATACGCCATGAGCAAATATGAATGTACGTGAGAGAATCATGGAAGATTAAAGTTTAGACAGTAAAATCGACCTTGCTAACAGATTAAGCAGGGTATGCAATAAAAGTACATGTTTCAAGTATGGAGAAGAGATTGATATTTAATTTAATTATTTGTATGTCAACTTTGACCGGAATTTTAGAAGAACTTCAATCAGAGGCAATTGTTAGACTATAATTTGTTTGTAGCTAGCAATTTCAATTGCAATATAATGAGACCTAACTGCCAATCCAATTCTGGAACGTTCTTTAAACAATAAAGTATTTATAGAACAATAAACAATAAAGTATTTATAGAACTTTCAGATCGATAATTTAGTAAAAAGAGAATATGGCAGAACTATTTTTTTAAAAACTGATCAGTGGATTAAAAGAATGTAATTGTCCCTTACTTTGTTATAATTTTTCAATTTGCAGAAGGCTTAAGCACAAATATTGTTTCCCAAGATGAAGAAAATATGCATTTTCAGTTGCCTAGCCGGTTGGATAACAATTTCACTCGTAAAATAAATGTACCGGCAAACATCAGCACGTAATACTTATATCTATAATAAATATATACAACATAATTTATTTTAACAACAGTTTCATTAAAATGGCTTAAAATTCCCGAATATTACATTAATGGTCTAACGTTATTTCCAGCGTTCTTAATACATAGAATGTGAGTAGGGGCAACAATTATCAACACTATAAACATGATGCCAGAAATATCGACTGGAAAGGCCAAGATCCTTGAAATTAGTTTCTGATTTGTATACCTCTGGGTAACGAATTAAACGTTTCTTAATAGGTCTATTTATTATTTATGTAATGTTGTTATGGATTGTTTATTAGTGTCCCATAGGGAATAATACGCCAATTGCTGTGGATGTTAACCATTTCGATGGCAACAAGTAATTTGCAAGTCAATATGAAAGAAAATCCAATAATATGTAATGTCGTATCTTCATTTTTCCGGTGTTTTCCCCCCTTGCAACACTGTTAGTTTGCATTCTTCTTTCATTCAATTTTTCCCTTCGCTTTTCTTTAGAGATTACACTTGACTCAGCCCACATTCTCTCTTATTTTTATTTTCTGTTTCTCAATTTGATTGACTTTCTTTCAATTTTATTTGTCCTTTGCATTTTTGTTCAATTGTTTTTCCTCTTAGCGTCCCATTTTCCTCACTGAAAATTTAGGTCGTAATGTTGTTCGTTTTATTGTTTCATTTATTTTTCACGAGGAAGCTTCATTTTCCTCGTTGTGTCTTCACAGCATGTAGGATTTCTGCAGGTATTTTCCGCATTAGTTAACCTCCTTCATATCCTGTAAGAGCCTGACATTGTAGCATTTATAAGACAAAATAGTGTCGACTCTCGTATTGTATTCTTTCATTTTTATTTAACTATCTTCATCTTTCCACGTGAGCATTTGCAATGAGATCTTCAATCTTTTTTTCAAGGCTGCTCTCTTATTTACTTTAAACTGATGTTCTTATTTCTTCATTATCTGAAACGAAACATTTAATTTTTCTTAATAATTCGGAGTTATTGATATTCCATAGTTGTTTTATATAACAATCACTTACCACCACAGTGGAATTAGAAATAATGGCACCCTGTCATGTGATATATTTTATTATTGTTGTTGATTATAACCTAAATTTCGCTCTTCATTGTGGTCCCATTAATACGGCCTTGCTTGTTTTAATAAATAGTAAGCATTCTCTGAATTTGTATAGTATATAGTGATAAAAAATATATGGCTATTACTCTAGAATTGTGCTAATCTCGCTTAAGCTTGTTAAAATAAACGAGCACTTTGGCGAAGTCAAAATTTTAAGTGAGATATACGCTGAGAGCATAGCTGCTGAGGGGTGAAATTCATCCTCACTGTGTGTCTGAGTGTTGACTTTTCCAAAGCTAATCTTATGTAACTTCTGCTTATCTGTAGATAAGAGAATATTGTATGAGAAAAGGTATATCAAGAACAAATGTTCAAAAATCTTCATGTATACTAATATTTTTAAGTGTGTGTATGCTTGTGTGTATATATATATATATATATATATATATAATATTGAAGAAATGGCCGAATGTGCGTGAACGTAAACAACCGAATAATTTCCAACGTAATATTAATAAGAAAACAGTCCGAGATATATATATGTGTGTGTGTGTTTGCGTACGTGTGTTTTTATGTGTGTGCATTCTTTCTCCCTAAACAAGCAGAAAATGTCTCTGCGATAGAAGATTAGGAAATACAATAAAATACCGGATTCAGTAATGCAGAATATGGCGTAGATATTGCATTTAAACTCATGAAGATTGTAGGTGACATGAAACCAGGAAGCCGGAAGCGAGTTTTACAAGCGTAAAGTCCTAGGAAATAAAATATTAGAATGGAAACATTTATGCATGTCAGCACTGAATTGATCAACCCTAGTTATCTATCTATTAATTCTTTATATATATATATATATATATATATATATATATATATATATATAATTGAGGTTATATATCCTGTTTTGACACAATTCTCCACTATTTGTGTTGAAAAAACTCTTATCCAAGTATACTAAAAAGGTTGTCATAAGCAATGATATACTCCATTGTTTGAAACTCTACAGGATAAACTGTGACTGGGATGAATATTTCATCTTACACGCGCTCATATCAACAATTTACAGTTAGCGTCTGGTACGGTAAGTGTGAAATCTTAACTTGCTGGAGTATAATTAATCCTATTGCCTCTCTTTCAGCAAAGAAAATGGTGGGTGGGCGAAATTATTTATCAACAAATTTAATAGGTTAACTGAATACTTTATTTAAAATTTCGATGCTCAAAAATCGTAGAAATACTGTACTGTAAGCGGTTCGTCGCATGTGGCACGTTTATGGTGGAGGAAATTTTGTGTCTGCTTTAGGCTATAAGTCGGTATTCAAATAGAAAATGATTTTAACGTCGAGTCGGTTTTCAGAGTTGAAGGATCATTTCGATTTCGAGTGACTTAACGTTTGGCATATATATTACCCTATCTACTCTCTATAGTTTTTGTCATTGACGGATTTGTCAACAAAAAAGCAAGAAGAGTTACATTGAAGAAATTTCTAATTTTATTTTAGACACAAAGATGGTTGTAATTTTTTACACGTTATTATTTATATGTCGTTCTTGCTTTTTACTTCTTAGTGATAATATTTTGGTATGTTTTGTATGTATTTAGAGCATTCTTTTCTTTGTATGCGCCATATCCTTTCAAGAATTAGGCGATCATGACTCTCCAGTTACCTCTGTTCCTTGCATATCTCAACAAGTTCCTTCCCTCTGCTACCAACTGTCATCCATTTGTTTAAGCTCGCTATGTTTGTCATGCGTTTTCCATTGCATCTCTTTCCCCCTATTTGATCCGTGAGTAACAGATTTTCCAGGTTTTCCTTCCTCATTTTGTGTCCCAGGAACTTCATCTGCCTCTTCTTGATGATAAGTATAATTCTCCTCCTTGTTTGCAACCTCTCTAAGACATCATCTTTGCTCATATGCTTGGTCCATGATACCCTTAGCAGCCTACTATAGAACACATCTCCGTCGGCTCGAGTCTCTTCTTCATCTTTGAGGAAATCTTCCAAATTTCGCTGTGTAAAGAATGACAGATTTCACGTAAGAGCTTAGTTTTCTTTTCTTTGTTACCAAAGAAATCACCTTTCTCGCAATACTCTGTCCAGTTTCTTGAATGCTTCCTTGTTCATCCCAATACTTCCGACCTCTGTCAAAACGCTTCTCAGATATTTAAACTTCCGCGTCTGTTTGATTCTTGTGTTTCCGACCTGCAAATCGCATTTTGGACTCATCCTTTTACTGATGACTATGCATTCTGTCTTGTTTTTTTTATGCTTGGTCCTTTCTTTTCATACTTCCTAGCTACGTTCTTTAGGATATTTTGTAATTTCTTTTCAGTGTCTTCTCTCAGTACTGTGTAAACTGCGTTACTTATGTTAAGACTGTGGCCGCCAATGCTAAATCACGGTAGTGTTTCCATTTCCCTCAGAATTGCCTCGCTGAATAGGTTGAACAGGTCTGCTGAGTAGACGCATCTTTGCCTTACGCCCCGTTCTATATTTGTATATTCGCTAAACTCGGTCTATAACCGCGGGGCGATAACTGAAGGCCTGCACAGGGCGGCACACCCTCAATCTATAGCACTCTTCGAGTGATAGATTTATAAAGGCATAAGTCGATTATAGAGAGGAATATTGTTTGGCACGATTTATTATGATATTATGTTAGTATAGTAAATTATATCTTTGAAAATTCAGGGTTGTGTTGGAGATAAACTTTCCGACCTTGTGACCATAATTCAATTTTTTATTGTGATAGTTTGAAAGATTATTCCACTGTGGTCATTTCGTTTTGATCCTTAATAATATAGGTGTAGGAAGGCCCCTACAGGCGTGTGTCATTTTAGGGATGCCTTTGAAAGTAATACCTCTGGTTGACCCACGGCTTACGAATGACTTACCAGGCACTCTTTGAAAGATGCCGATGATTATGCTAACTATAAATAATAGATCATAGTGACCGAAAGTTTGACCATAATTGCCTTGTCTACTCCTGGTTATGCGTTACCCCTCAGAGTATGTTAATGGCCATTCATCAGTTGCATTATAAACCACCGTTTGGTTCTGTGTTTGTGAAAGAACGGCCATTCACTAAATAGATGCATCTAACAGAGATTAGATAGCCATGCAAGCAGTCTGGTCTACATGGAAACATGCTACAATCAATTACACAGTATGTACGGCATTCCGGCTATGACTATTTATTGGGTCTGCTCCTGCCTGGGTGTCAGCTACTTTCGACCTTGAGCAGCATCTGTGCTGGGCTTACAAAATCACCATTACGCAGGATATATTTGAGTTCGCGTATAACACAATCATGCCATATCCAAACGATAGTATAGAATACAATCATGAATATTACATCTTCCTATGTCCTATTTTTCTATACAGTATCCTCCAAATGCTAGCGTGAATTATGTTTCTATAAATCAATCTTGCTTTCTCTGTTTAATTAACTCTGTTCTGTGTTACCTCATTTGAGGATGAAACAAAATCTTCAGAAACAAATTGCTGTATGTGGCATGACATACTTGCTTTCAATATGTCCCGTTTTTAACAAATATCCCAATACTTCTTTTCTCCTTATGTATTTCAGAAATGTTAACTGTCTCTTTCTGCTGTTAAATATGAGTGTCTCTGTTTTCTTTACATTTTTTAGAAAGTTCGTCTTTGTCCTCAAGTTAAATAATTAAATGATTTTTGTAAGGCAGTTGTCGAATGATTTATTCATATTCACATTGGAGACATACTTTTAAACCAAATACAGCTGACTTTTTTTTAATTTTAAGATTAATAATAATCTTTGTCGTTATTGTAATGACTCAAAGTCGTAATTATAATTTTAAAATTCAAATCTAGAAATGAACCATCAGCTTGTGTAATGGTGTTATCGGGAAGAAATTAAACATATGTTTTAATTATATATATATATATATATATATATATATATAAAAGTGAACATAGACTGTCGCCTGTAAGTGTTGACTTCAATGTTCACTTTTATATTTACACGCGCTCTATCTCTGATATTGAACACTTTATCCCATAAATATAGCACATTTAAGGCTATATTTCTTCATTCACACACACACACATATATATATATATATATATATATATATATATATATATATGTGTGTGTGTGTGTGTGTGTCTGTGCGTACGCACACACATATACTGAGAGTCCCAAAAGTGTCCGCTATTTAAATAACTATAAATGCAATTTTTATTAATATTAATAATAAAATTAGTTATTTAAATTAAATTAAATGCATAGATCTTAAATAAGAAAAAAATCTGGAAGTTATAGGAAGTCAAAAATTGAGTACATTAATAACATTCTTTTTATTATAGATATATATATATATAAAAAATTCCGTGCTGTCTTTTTAATACAAGTGTGGGGTGATGATCACAGATACGAAATTCTCTTCGTCGTATTCAAGGAAATCAATGTTGATGTGATGGGTATATTGTTCTTGACCTATGCAGATGCATTGCGCCGTCTGCCTTTGTTCGAGCAGCGGCGAGGAAACAGGAAGGGTGTCGAAGTAGCTCTTTCGTGGTTACGAGTTTGACGAAGGCTTGTCTGAAGCCGCATCAAGTCACGGAATACGTCCCGCCTTTGGAGATAATGCTGCGACAGGCATTTGTTCAGGATCTTCTGCTTGTGAGATCTGTCCCTTTACGTGAAATCCCTGCCCGGATGATGAGGCCTTACAGTCGGCCATAGAGGACAACATATAAACCTGTGAAGATGTTGCCGAACGCTTCCACGTTTCTGATGAGAGAGATGTCACTTTCACTGCATAGGGAATGTGTAAAATATAAGTAATCCTCACACTGTCGGATGTCAAAAAACAACAAATGACAGCTTGTTTCTTGTTGTATTTCTTAGCAGCTTGTCTCCGAATTTCACTTTAGAAATGGCCTTTTTTTACCGTAAATTCTATAGTAATATTTACCCGGACTTTCGTTTTAGGAAATTTATTCCAGCTTTCAGTTTTCTTGTCAAATACGATCGTCAAAAATTTAAATGTGATGTTAATTGCCATCTTCTGTCTCCTTGAATCTTGTTATTTTATTATCCTCCTACACTCTCAGTAATCACTTGCGAAGTGGTGGCCTTTTATTGTTTCCTTTGGGTAAAATTATTACAAAGGCAATTTCTAATGACATAACATCTATCACTGATCATTGCTTTAATCGTAAATCGAACATTGTAAATTTAACAAACGAAAGCTTTATTTAACGCCTCTACGTATCAAATTGAAGCAAAGTCATTTACTTATGACATAGATGACGAAACATGATTTCGTCACTAATATTACCGGTGCCACTCTATCAGTCAGTCATGTCCCATGCGTGATACACGCTTAGGCGATCATGTATCATTCAATACACGACTGACGAGGTAGATTTTTTTCCCTGGCTGTAGTTGGCAATTTCTTTCTGCGGTAGACCAGTTGCGATCCAATGCTTTAGAACCGGGTCTGTCCTGCTGTTTACTCATAGCTGTGGAGCGGAGAAGGGATTCGTATTCTGTAATAATGAACACACTTTTAGTTTATGACAGCCAAAACTGATGAATCCATTGTAAGCGAAGTATCATATTCATAAGTGATTAGTCTTGGTTGTAAGTGCTCTATTCAAATGCAGTCAGTGTTAACAAGAAAATATAATTGCTATGCACTGTCATTTTTGGCTGTATCATTACTTATTATATTGTTTACCAGAACCATAAAAAATACAGCAATAATTGTATTTTGCACTGTATATAATTTGATAAGGAATAATACATTTTATTAGTAAGAATTGCAACCATTGTACAATTATTTTATTTTCAAATTCAAGAAAAATAAATCTTTGTAAAGAAAGGAGATGGGTTGAAAATCATGTAAAATATCTCATAAATATATTAAGATATTTCATTGAGTGCTAAAGCGATGCACACACAGTTGACATCGACTTCGTCATTTTATTTAAAAAAAATAACATCTGAATATCATTAGCAGCGACATGCGTGATAAGTATGAATTAAAAAATATATATAATTGGAGCGGCAAATGTAACACCCTTCTTTAATTAAGTTTCATTGAAGAAAAATAAATTACAGTAGTGCAAGATAATTTAAAAGTACTGTCACATCAAAACATCATAATTCATTATTATTAATACACTATTTAACATGTTGAATCTACTCCCATTTATGTACTAAACACTGTCAGCAACACCCTTAACAATCCATCTAACACATTTCTACATGTATTTCATGTAATTCATCAGAAATTGCTTCTTTTAATTCATGAACTGTTTTCGGTTCAGGCCGTTAAACAAAATCTTTCAATGCATACCCCAAGAATATATCTGGTTGTGTTAAGTCTACTGATATTGATGTCAATTCAATTGCTCGTCATTCTATCAACCTCAGTTCGAAATAAAAAAAGGGCGTTTCCTTTGCCGCATCCTGCGTTTTTCGCATATTTCACGTTAAAGTCCGCAGAAATTTTAAGACCACTGAAACTGAAATGGTTCAGTGAAAATTGATTAGAAGCGAGTATAATATTTTATCAAATGTTTGTATTATTATATTTTCCTCAGTAGGCGGAGGCATATGTCACATGGCTCCATATAACGCCATTTGTTGTATTGCTCGAATTTTACCATCCTCCTTCTTTTACAGCTATCTATTATCAAATATCACGTTACTCACTTCCTCGTCCTCCTTTGCATTCAGTTTATCCTGTGCGCATTAAAAACTGAAGGTCCTCTATCCTCATTATGAATCCCGTAAAATCTGCATCATATTAATCAGTGTTACGGTAGAGTAATTGATGGCGGCTCGGATTGAGGAATCGGATAGCCGAGTTAGAATTCCCGTCGAATCCATTACATTCAATTACGTGCCTATACCCTGGCGAAAGATATGAATCCTCTTCTCCCCGGCTATGGATAAATAGCAGGACATACCTTGGATATGAACTGGTCCACCTCAGAAAGAAATGGTAAAACAAATCTGCTTCGTCAGTCGTACATCGAAAGATACATGATCGCCTAAGCGTGCATCACGCATGGCACATTACTGAACCGAGTATCAGTGTTCTTGTTACTTTTTTCATTATAATTCCCTCCACGTTCAATTGATCTATTCGTTGTTTTCTCAGCATTCATCGATAAAATCACATGTTTTTATGTTGAAGTCTATTTTTATCTGCTTGGAGATTGTCTAAAATATACGATTTAGGTGAGTATATAATATATAAGAGTTCAAAAGTTACTTCTTTTACCACACTAACAAGATAGGTAAATTTCAATATTGCTTGATTTTGATGTCTACAATATATAGGCCACACATGTGTCTCTATGTTTTGCTGGCAGACTTATATCTTCTTATAGGTAATATTATTTGAAATAATCTTGCATGGGTGTAATTTTTATAACTTATTCTCTACGTCCAGAGACTTTTATATTACAATTTTATAAATAATAGCATAAAAAACAACACGATTGTCAATATTATTAAAACATCATTCGTGAATGTCACGATCTGTCAAAAACTTGCCAATTTAGAAAGCGTACATTAATTGCTTTTAAACCAATACAGCCATGATGAACATTTCAGTTTCTCACGAGCAGAATATTAGTTTTTTTTCTCTGCATACACATCTCTTAACATCATTCACCAAATCTTTCTCTAGGACTGAGTTCTGCAAACAAGGAAGGCCACTTCATTAGAAAAGGAACGTGATTTTTTGAAAAAAAATCATCTTTCCCTTTTTTTCTATTTACTGGTTTATTTCAGATCAATCTGTGATCGAGCATCTCTTGGTACTTGAGTGTTGTCAAAGTTCAGTTAAGAATAACTAGATTGCGTAGGCTATGGATGGTAAAGTCAATAACCTCCCCATCACCAACTACATAAGCAATATCTTTCGGCTTTTCGCGTGGCAGATGAGAGAAAAAATTGTAGTAGTTAAGTCCCGTCAGGATTATAGCACTTATCTTCTGTTCAGATCATATTCTGCAAAATAGTTTTTACTTTAAAAATGAGTTCTGCTCGCTAGCATCACGCTTATTTGCGGCATTTGCGTAAACTCGATTTCATCTTGGCGCGCACAAGTGCTACATGAGAGTTACTGACGCAAATGATGTTAACGGAATATTTCTATAGTGCGGTTGTAAAATTTCTACAGTATTCCGAATAAAAAGCAATGATCTATTTTTTATAGAATTCTGTACAGTTCTTCGTCGTAGGTGTTAGAATTAAACAAGAATTTGGAGTGTTCTTGACGTGTCACTATTCACTTGGATTCTCCTGACGCAAGCAAGGAATATTCCGGCAATTTTCAAAGATATTTTCTATTAAAGATTTTTTCAATTAGAGAAACGTATCCGATTTTAAATTATTTTATATTTGCTGGACATCTATAAATGGCATTGATAAGAATTTAGAATCATTTAAAAATGTATCATATTGTAAAATAATATGGAAGTATACAGGGTGATCCCCAGTTAAATGACATAATTTAAAATGTGAATATATGAGTAACTACATGTCCCTAGCAAGTGAAATTAAATAGACTTCATGTTGAACAATAGTAGATTTTATCACAAATTCAAAGGGATGTAAATCTTATAACCAATTTCAAAAATATTCCAAAAATGCATCACTTGTGACACAAAACACGTCAAGTCGGAAGATCACCTCCTGCCAAATATACTGTAGCATGTCTTCTGTAACATTCTGTCATGGATTCTCTTCTTAAATACCTCTTAGCTTGTAGGAACAATAGGGGATATGAACCTGTCCTCTCAAATAGCCGCATAGAAAATATCACAAGCTGTCACGTCATGTGATCGTGGTTGACATTTCAACAAACTATTGCCATCATCACAGGCACACCTGATCCATCTTCCTGCTAGATACTTATCAAGCAATGTTCGATAATCAAATTATTTAATACATATTGAGCTAGTATTGTGTATTATACTACAAATCGATGTCATTTTATGTGTGTGTGAGAGGGCGACCTCTATTCGCAATTCAGTTGAATACCAATCAGTTAAGTGCCATACTTCATACACGCTTGGGCGATCATGTCTCTGTCTATTCGTGTCTGACGAGGCATAAGATTTTCCTGCAATAGGTTGCCATTATTTTCTGCGGTAGACTGGTTGCCAACCAAGATTTTAGGTCGAGGACCCCGTATCTGGGGGGGGGGTGGAGATGGTTACATACCTTTCCCAATGATATTCCTGCTTAATTAAATGTAATGAACCAGATTGGAATTCGAACTCGCCTCAACACTTTCTCAAATTGACCTATTATCAATTACACCATAACGTAGTTACACATGTAGAAAATATCACCCCATTCGACAAAAATTCAAACATTAGCTACACTTTGATCTACTTGAATCGATATTTACCTGCAATAAAATGTTTGTCCGAAATATTTAATATGTATTTTCAATCTATTAAAGCTTGAAAAGCAGATATGTTTAAAGAAAAGCATTTTGATAATTACAAATTTTTGCGATGTAGTAATAATATTAAAAACCAAAATGCAACAGAATGTTTTACGTACCATGCATATAATGAATATTAAACTCAACCTAAGAAGGAAATTTTTCAAAGCTCAGATGCAAGACCTTTCCTACAAATAATTCAGTATTGGGTAATTATTAATTTTACACGTGTCAGCATCATTTAAGCGCAACCTAATGATAAGGTACAAACATTTCTAACTGATGTCCTGGTATTTTATGTGATATCAAACCATAAATTTGAACCTGCGTGCGGAGTTCAAACTGGGACATATTCCATTATATTCACATTCGTCCAAATAACGTTCGGAAATGTATGAATCCAAATATTCACTCAGATATATTAATTAAATATCAGATTAATCTTGGCTCTTTACGCTTGAGCAGCACTCAAATTAAACGCTAGGAAATTCTGAATCTCGAAACCCTGAAGAATCCACACAATTAAATTTCACAGGCGTATTTGGCAATTCACAGATAATAAATACATGACATATGGGAACAGTCATTTGAGTCTGAGAACTGAAGGTATATATATATATATATATATATATATATATATATATATATATACGTTGTTTTTATAGATACCACTATTAAAGTAAATGCTCTGTTTATAATAAACAGTATTAAAACATTTACCGGACTGAATATCCGAGTAATTTTCATACAAAATATATCCTCCGAGAGGAAACTAACCTGTATCCTATACTGAACCGTCATATAGCCTGACGTGTTTTAGTGATTGAGCCACAGAGGAGCGTTTCGGTGAGCATGGTCGATTTTACTGTTTTTAAACTACAATTCTCCATGATTTTCTCTCGTACATTCATATCTGCTCGATGCATATCAAAATGTAAACAAATGACGTCACATATTATGAAATGAACAAAGTCCGACAATTATTTTGTGACGTTTTCTTTTGTCTCAAAGTAATTGTCGAACCTTGTCCATGTCATAATTTTCGTATATATTTCCGACAAATTTTTAACTCATTATACATTGTTTTCATTGGAGATCGCGATTTTCTCGAACATACAGGCCGGTAGATCAAAATAATTACTTAGTTAATTAAATGGAGGGTGTATTAACATTTGAGTATCACTAAAATTAAATATTCTCTCTTTCACTATATATATATATATATATATATATATATATATATATATATATATATATATATATTGTGTGTGTGCGATGCGTAAATTAGCGCTATTTCATTTTTTAAATTTTGCGCATGCGCGTGGTTTGCTATTTGTTTTTGTCGATTGTGCATTATAGTAGGTTCAGTTAGGAATACTCTGTAAGAGAAATTTCACCATAACGCAGTTAACTCCGCCAGAAATTTGTAAACAGCATGCTGTACTGCTTGGCATTCCCACGGGGAGCTTCAATACAAAAATTTCAGTGTGTTCGTGTATAAATCTGAGGAGAAACTAGGGATTCGGAGAGAGTTAGGAAAACTAACTCTGATCAGAAAAGTACTCCCGACTATATTGGTGAGGGCCTCATATTCAACACGGAGGGCATTATCAAGTGCCTTGAAGAGGTGGCTGCTGGTAGACCATATATCTGGTATCAGGAATCTGCACTGTGCCTAAATCCTCAGCGAGCACCCACTTCATTATTATGTGGTGCGCAGTTGAACAAGAGACCAACAAAACTCCTTGTAACATCAAAGATAAACAGAAGGCAAGAATTATGACAGAATTCCCCAGCTTAAAAAGGTCCAGGAAGGTTGCTTAAGCTTCCGAAGTCGTCTGCACGCCATGGTTGGTGCCAATCGTGATTTTATTGAATAAATTTACTCCTTACTATTCCAAGATATATTTGTGTAACTTTGGTAAATGCATCTCTGAAAGTGAGATGTCAGTGTTAATTTTATTTTTTGCGTAATTTAGAGGAAATTAAGCCATCGCACTTTAGATACGTACAACCAATCTCCCACTCAACCACATACATACATACATACATACATATATATATATATATATATATATATATATATACACATACATACATATATATTCATACATACATATTTACACTCGCTGAAACACACACACACATATATATATGTATATATATATATATATATATAGCATTGATGCAGCCATGACATGTAAAAAGTTAGTGGGAAATCAAACATGATGCTTGCTTAAAGTTTGAGACGGTGGAGGAGTTGTATCGTTGGATACAAAAAATAAAAATTAAAAAAATCCGGAAGAGAAGAAGGAAAATTATACTATTTTAGCCTCCCTATCATATTAACGTAAAAAATACTGCGGCCATAATGATTTTAAAGTTGATTATAAAACATTGCGATAATAAAGCTATTCCATCGAAATAATTTGTAGGTAAGATATCGCACTAATATTATGGGTAAAAATTCATAAACCATAATACAAAAACATATTGAAATAGTTTAATTGAACGGATGTTCATAGAACATCTACAGAGCAAAAAGGAATGTAGGTGACTTTGATTAACATGTTTATGATGATGATAAATATAGTTGCTTTTAATAATAATAATGATGATGATGGGTGTATTTGTCCAGGTGTCTATTTTATTTGAATGACTACGTTAGAATTTGTGAATATTTCTTCCTATTTCCCGAAATATTTTCATGATTCCTTTACATATTTCCGTTTTATTTACTAATTAGTTGCCTAATACATGGTCAGTGAGTCTCTCAAGGTAGATGCTGGCTGTTTGAGGTTTTTATATGCAAAATTTGGAAGAAAAGATATAGTTTAAGAGGATAATTAGGAAAGATATTGGTCAACCCTAGTCTTAAAGAGATTAAGATTGTAGTGATTAGGAATCATCTCCGCGGGATTGTGTTCCCCGAAACAATGGCTCATGAAGAAACATATTTCTGAATTGAACTTTCTTCTTACTGACTAAATACGCAGGGAATGCCGGTTTCTGAGTAATGTATGTCATGGCAGGTTAATTAAAAGTCTGTAGTTCCACATAACATTTGCTAGGCACATAGAACGTGATTACAAGATGACTGCGAATTTTCGTCTGTGATTGTGGAAAGTAATTTTATCACCTGCATAAAAGCGAAAATGCTTCCGAATCTTATCAATCCTAAAATGTTGTGTCTGGACAGTTCCAGCTCGGATATAACCGCAGTAGTCCATTTTTGGTCGGATAAGTCTTACATGATCCATTACCAATTATTTTTCTCCTATGTCATTCCCAAAGATCTATGTTGTTTTTTTTATTTCTTCATGACCTGCCTCAATGAAACTTATCAAGTAATTTTGTTCCTTATTTTGAAATCATTTTAGTTTTGTTGGGTTGTTTCCTTATTTTCATGCCCAGTGCATTTTCTTTTCAGAAAGAAATGGAAATTAGCCCATCACAAATATTTTTTTTTTTATTTCAGTTTCATTTAAATTTGCCAGCGCGCATATATATGTTAATTCAATGAGAGACCGAAAAATATTTAGACATGTTTTATGAACGAAACAAAAAACTATTTAATATAATTCCATTCGAAACAATTGCTGGAAAAATATTTTTGAATAGTCCTTGACAGTTTTTATTGTCATAATCTAATATATTTAAAGGTATAACTTATTTTTCATGTTAGAATATTGCTACCATATATGGTCCGGTTCTCCTGCTATAAATTTCAAGATACTTAATAAAATACAAAGTATAATATGCTATGACATTAGTCCTGACTTGTCATCTCGACTTCAGTCACTTTTTCTCCACTGTAATATATCCTCCCTGTGCATTTTCTATAAATATTCTCAGTGTAAACGCTTTTATGAACTCTCCTCTGTGTTGCAGAGACGCTAGGAATTCAAGCGCAGTATTAGATTGCGGGATGGTCTCTTCATTTGCCAATCTAACCGTAGGTTCTATGCTAAGAGTTTCTTTACTCGCAATTCTTGTTTGTGGAAATCTCTTCTGGCTTCATGCTTCCAATGAAGTCTGATTCTCAACAATTTAAATGCAATGGCAATCTTTATCTTGTCCCTTTATAGTTCCTGTTATTTATTGTAACGTACATTAATAATGTTTCTTTTCTCTTGTACTCCTTCATACTCAGTAACATCCCCTGTAATTGAGTGGATATATTGCCTTGCTTGGGGTGAAATAATAAAAAAAAATGATAATATTATTTCAAAGACAGTAATCTCGTGGGTACATCTTTGAGTGTATGTGCTTGTGTGTAACTAAAAGACATAAACATGTCCAAACCATAAAGGCATATAACATGTACAATGTGTCAGGGAATTCAACTTTACATGTAGAAAGTGTGTGACAGAAAGAGCACCAGCTCTAATCTTATGATATATAAAGATTGCAGATGATTGACCTTGTCACCTCGGAGCTTATTTAAAATTCAAGCGATACTGCTTAAACGTATGCAGTTAGGTAGCCTCACATCAAAGTCACACATTAACAATAATGTTACTATATTAAAATATCCTCTCCTTGCTACATAGGCGGAAATTTATGTGTTTATATTAATGAATACAGAAAATCGTGTATTAATATTTAAACTCGTATTTCTAGTTATATAATAAACATATATCGTTAAAACGCAAATACATTAAAGCCAACACTATATTCATCTTCACCCTAATAGAAAAAAAAAGTATGCCATGTCAATGACATAGAGATTTTTTTAAAGGTGTTTGGTAAAATTTACTCACAGAATATATTCGGTCTTTCGCTTTTAATTCCGCCTGATTTCGTCATACAATAGAAATGCTATAATTGGTGCGAATGAAAAAAAATAAAATTCAATATTTCCCTGCAGCCATTAAAAACTTGTATGTCTCTCATGGCTAAGCGGATGTATAATATATAAAAGCGCTCGAATAATATTGACCGTCCTATAACCACAAAAACATTGGCATATCAAAACTCGAGCTTTAATTAAGATCTAGCCTTTATCTTTCATTATATAAACTATTTGATGTGGAAAAAGTTGTATTTGCTTTCTGATGAAATAAATATCTATTTGCAGAGTAATACACAAATCACACACACACACACACACATATATAATATATATATATATATATATAATATATATATATATATATATATAATATATATATAATATATATATATATAATATATATATAATATATATATATATAATATATATATAATATATATATAATATATATATAATATATATATAATATATATATAATATATATATATATATATAATATATATATATATATATATATATATATAATATATATATATATATATATATATATAATATATATATATAATATATATATATATATATAATATATACAGTCTGCTTACGTTCACAGAATATCCAAATTTTGATACACTCAAAACAATCTCTGCTGTAGACGTGAACAGCGAGGATGTCAGGCTGAACACGAAAACACAAATCTGTGTTATACACCCCTAATTACAGACTGATTAAATTACTTGCTATATTTAACAATTTATCATTGGCATTTGCATTCCAATTGTCAGTAAATCTCAAAAATGACCTTCAATTTATTGCAAACTGAGGCATGAAATGGCTTTGTAATGTTAAAGCTTCTAAAACGAAAATGAATTAGTGACATGTCACGTTTAAACAAAGGCCTTCGTACAATAAACGAAGTGAAGCAACGTCGGCGATGAGCTGTACGTAGATGGATGACCACTTGGGAAATGTAAGAATGGTATAATTGTAATAGCTCCGAATTTGAAATCGCATAGCTAAGTTGAAATTTCGTTCTATTATATACGCAAATATACTTGGGAAAGGTACAAATCCAACCCTGTATCCCTATGATTGATACTAACCTCAAAGTTATTATCTCATATCTCCTGCATTGTGTGATATTTTCCATTGATTTGATGCGAAGAGATTATGTTGAATCAAGTGATAATATTGCAGCTGGAAAATGTGGATCCATGTGTCGTGCTAGATAAATTGTCCAACAAATTCTTAGAACACGATTAATCAACCTATTGCCTGTACATTGAATATTGCTGTCAAATCAAATATTGGGCTTCTGTTGTAACTCCAGAGATATTTCAAAATATTCAGAGAAGAATCTCCATTGTCATCGTTCCTAGGCTGTTACCTTGTTTTCACTCAGATATCGCCGTCATAAGGTATCGTCACTGTGCCTTTTCTTAAAGTATGTGAATTGCTCTGACGGTTTTTACACTTAGGTACGTCGAATTAAATAATTTAATATCAGTAGTCCAGGATGTGTCTAAAGTCTGGACATACAGGAAATATCATTAACTTCATTTTTTTTACCTCCACGGAATAAACATGGTTTTGTTGAAAGAAGAAATAATTGGCTTCTATTTCTGGAGTATGCTAAAGGAAAAGGTGTGGTCAATGAAAATCACAGATGCAACACACTCGATTGAACGCATAAAGAAAAACTATACTAAAATTGACGGCAATATGAAGTTATTGCATCGAGCTTATGTCGATCATGCGAGGCGTATCAAAGTTTGCATCCCCATTGATGGAAATTATCCTGAAGATTTTATTTGTTAATATTCCATTTCAATAAAATTTTGAAAATTTTATTTCTTCAAAATATTCATTTTTTGTGTGTGTGTGTGGGGGGGTCCAGACTTTATTGTCAGCAAGTTCTCATTTTACTATTGAAATTGTTAAATTTATCCGTACGCTTTATTATAAGTTTTTTCTCT
>OZ038482.1:40329506-40337006 GCA_964036315.1 Acanthosepion esculentum | reverse complement strand
CGTTGTTTTACTCTAGTTGTTTCAAAGTAGTTATTCAATCCCATATATCTTATACCTGGCAGACAAACACTCACATAGACACATACACTCACACATGTATATTTTATAATAAGGATTTTGGATTAATCACCCATTAATTTTTAAAAATGCTTTTTTAATCGATTGTTTTGAGCAAATAAATTTAGCAGATATAGACTACGAAATGTCCGAATGACAAATGTGTATATATAAAAAAAAATAATTTGTACACTGCGTCGCGGTTATATCTTCCTGTTGATTAATCGTAAAGAACGCACGGCTTGAAAGCGGTGTCCAGGATTTAAAACCAAAAAATATTTAATTATTAATATTTTGCCTTCTCGGCTCGGGAAATGTTGTCTACTCAATTACGTGTACCCACTCAATATAGTGTATATATCAATAAGAATCATAGTTTTAAGCTTAACATAACAATGCATACATTGATGAATTTTTGTTTTTAAATTAACAAAACGTATAATCTATTAACAACATAATTTTAAATAAATCGTTCAGTGTAAAGAAATAACAAATGTTTGAATTAAAAGAAAATGTTGTTAATATCGACTGTTGCATTTTAAATTATCGTATGCCTCCAACTACAGGAGGTAACATTCTTGTTTGCGGGAAGAGATAATTGCTTCAAATATTTGTCAGTATCCTACACGTCTTCTAGATACTTTGTCCCTTCAGGAAGTTGGTGATTTCCAAAATTATTTGCAATGGTCTGAATGCTTCTCTTTTTATATATTGACATGGACACGATCATCATTATAACAGCTACACATTCTTGTATATTCATGGAACCAGTCGGTTTTGTTATGTGTGCATGAGCTCACAAACTCATACCTTTCATTCGGTCTCATATACACTATTTAAATATAGGAAAGGATTGTCTTTAATTTAGTTACTTTGGGAAAATTAATTCTACTTAAAATCTGAATAAAAACTGGCAAACTTTTAACTTTCTATACGCCCCCCCCCCAATAAAGGTGTGTCAAAAAGGCTGTTATACGCATGACGCTGCTATAACTTAGGTACCTCCACGAGTTCACCAAAAAAAGATCATAGCATGCTGAAAAAGACGCCAAACTTAACGTAAACAAAATTTTATCGTCTATTTTTGTTATATTTAAGAGGAAAGATCAAAGTTTATTTTAATTATTTAAAAAAAAAATTCGTTTTTAGAACAATCTGAATTTTCATTTAAAAATCCTTGTTTCTCTTTGTATAACTGGAACTAGTAAAATAACATCTACAATTATTTAGCACGTTTTTTTTTTTATGACACACATTAATTTGGAAATTCTTGCAAAAATAAAAATAATTGTTGGATGTTAATGAAACTTTCAGAAAGTATTTACAGATGATCGAAATTATTAGAAATATGTTTTTTTTTATTAAAGTTATGGCAGAAATATTTTTTATATATATTACCCCCCTATAACTAATTTTATGAAAACGCTAGAAATTCGATCGCGTCAGGTTTATTGATTACAATAGTTAAAAGCACAAGGCTTTTTCAGAATGCAAATCATGTTTTTTTTTAATTGGATCCCCCTACCTGAAACACCAGCTCTGAATAGTAATATATAATACTGAATAAAACAAATATATTATTTAATTTCAAATGCTTTTATTTCCTTTTAGATTTTTGGTATGAATATGGACAATATTTGATGAAAAAAAATTTTTCGATGAAAAATGAATTTTTAATACAATTATTTGTTATTTTTTTTAATTATAATACATTTCTACATATAAGTTGTTAAAATATTATAAAAATAGTTACAAGCCGCATCGGGTGTCCTTATGAGATAGATCTTTCTTTAGTGCGTTGGAAATTGTATCGTTTTGACTAACCAGAAAATCCGCAGTAATTAAGAAATGTAATTTTGTGTTTATAACCTGGCTCTTATTAAAAGTACGGAAGACCAACACGAATACAAATAATTTGCATTATTTGAGTTAAGCATTGTTCTCCTCTGTTAAGGCCTTTAATTTTGCGAAACACGTGTGGAGAAGTTTATTTGATTCTTCAATTTCAACTGAGAAGAGTACCTACAAGTATCAGTATCATCTCATGAAATTTATATTATCTTATTTTTATATTAATCTGTCATGGCATTTTTTCCATAAATGAAATATCAAAACTAATAATAAAATGAATGACAATACAAATAACACAGTAAAATGTAGTAAATGTATATAACATTATAGTATTTTATGTACACTTCTCATAAAATTTCATGAAAATGTATCTAATTAATTTATAGGTACCTTTCTTATGAAATTTAATCTCATTCGTAACAGTCTTATTTTAATTCCTTTATCATGTGTTTTCCATAAAGGATCATAAACGTAAAGGTGAAAGCTAAGTACAAAAAGAAAAAAAAATATATCTGAATGTTTCCCTTAAAAATAATGAGGTAAATGTGTTCACTTGAATGTACAATATTTTTTCTCCTTCCGTAGAACAAATTATCCTCACGGAATCCGTCAATATGTCATTCATCACCTGTCAAGTGACGTGAAAGTTTATGATCTGCTTTGTTTTATTTTCAAACTACATCTTTTCTGCGCAGAACTAAGTTAAGCTTTGTTCAAAATATTTTAAACAAACATTATAATTTCTGATTTTCATGAAATAAATTTTGAAAAAATAATAATTGATATTTAAAAGAATTTGAAACTGAGATCTTCATTGATTTTATAAAATGGAAAAAAAATGATTGCCACCTGTCAATTTTGCTGACTCAAAAGAAAACAAGATTTTTAACAATATATTTGGTCATGTTAGGAACGATTAAAAAATGTAAAAATATACCACAAAAATATTTTGATGTTAATAATAACAAACATTTAGACGATAAAATTTTGTTTCGTCAAATTTGACGTCTTTTTTATCATGCTATACTCTTTTTAGCGATCTCGTGGAGGTACATACTATAACTGTATACAGTTTTCACTAAATTGGTAACGTTTTTATTTACAGTATTATAAATATATTTGAATCAAGTGCAATGCGATATTTATTATATACTTTTATAAAAATTTATTTATCATTTTACAATGAAATGAATTTGAAAATTATTAAAATTGACTAAATTCTCAAAATATGTAAAGCAAATATAATGCAATATTTATATTTACCATTTTATAAAAACTACGAAAACACTTTTTTGTCAGTACTTACGAATAAATTAAATGTATTAATACATTTTTAAATGTTAGCATGTATTCAAATTCTAATCATCACATTATAAATAACAACTATTTCCGAGGCAGAAACAATTTGGACTTAATGTCATTTTCAAGGGAATAACTGTCCTTTTGCCGCAGCAAATTTTGTCTTCAAGTAGGTTAAACAATGCAAAAAAATAATTTATATGTGGGATATCAGTCTCCTATGATACAAAACAAAAAAAAGAGCGACCGTCGTTTTAATATCTAATTTCCCATCTGGAAATGTATGTTGGACAATCTCCTTGTAGATTGACAATAATCTTGAATAGACAGGGTGTAGTTGCACTGATGAATACCAAATGTATATAATATGTATACTGAAGTTTTAAGGAAAATATTGAACTGAAGTAAAACAATTAAGGGTTTGATAATTGTTCTTGGACACACATAGAGGGATTTTAGAAAAACATGATATACCAGGCTGATGAGCCACTCGTGATATAGGATTAGAGAATAAGAGATACCACCGCAATTAATGGGATAATGCCATCTGGACACAAGAGTCCACCGGAAGTGAAAGAGAATGAAAATAATTTAGTGGGATATTACAACGTACCGGAATCCCACTCGGAAAACGGAAACAAATGTTATCCGGCGTTAAGGTGAATCTATCTTTATTAAACTGGAGAATGTAGAACATTCAGAAGTTCAATAAGAAAAAAGGATGAAAGAGAACCCGGGAATTATATATATATATATATATATATATATATATATATATATATATAGTCGAGGACATTTTTGGCAGGGCAGACGAAGGTGTGTAGTCAAGTGACGAAAGTTGCTAAGAGAAACGAAACTCCAGAATATTGCGTAAATGCATCCGATCTGAAAGTACAAAACATCTGAAAGAAAATTGAGTCTTTCGTAAATATTGGACACTTTATCAGTCCATGGTTTTAATTCTTTTTATTTTGTCTTTGAAAGAAACGTGAACATTCATAACTGCACTAAAACGCATGTAATTTTAATATATATCTAAATCCTATGTTATGAAGCAAAAATAAATAAATCGAACCAAAATGAAATCTTCACCAACAGGCATATATGTTCAACGTTGCTAAAATAACTTTGAATCGATTACTTATTTTACGAGTTAACATTTCTAGACAAACGTAGACATAAAAATGTCACTCTGCGAAATGCCCTATTCATTCCACATTTGCACTCCAACAGATAAACATGAAATCAGACAGTTATATCTTCCTGTGAATAAAATATTGTCTAGAAGTTTGTTCGAATTTCAAGGAATGTGAGATAATTTATATTATTCTGTGGTTATGTAAAGAAAATATTAAAGAAAAACATGGATTATATATATATATATATATATATATATATATATATATATATATATATATATATATATATAATCACTCTCTCTCACACACATCCCGAGCAAATTTTTCTTAATAAATTCTTATGTGGTTTTCATCTATATTTGGTTATTTAAATAATTTTCATGGATATAACAGGAATGTAGTTTTTTTTTTAATTTCAATACATATCATGTGACATTTGTTTTTTAGAATAACGAATGCCTTTTGATAATAATACAAACTATATATCTGATAAATGCTTACACATCCTCAGAGAAATGCACATTGTCAATTACGAAATCAACTACTAAAAAAGAATACTCTCATGTATTGTTTAAATCCTTATTGGATGAAAAATCGCTGTCAATATGTAAATTCTTACATCTAAATTACTTTGACCTTTCGCCTGTGGATGTACCTGTACATATGTCCGAATTGTTAAAGTTTCGCACGAGACCAGGTTTCGACCCTCACTGAAGAAAGTGATTTTCCAGATTATATTAATTGGGGTTGATGGCCACAGCGTGCGACACGTTTGTACGTGCCTGAAAACCATACGAGAGGTAAAAACAAGACTTGCGATTGATATTGGGCAGGCAGAAATCGGGTGGACTAAATCCGTCGATCGTTCTGCAAGTACGTGCTCATAAGTCATCGTGACCGAGGTTTTGAAAATACTTGCTCTGTTTTAATAAATTGATCACGCCAGGTTATGCGCTCTATCCCAGAAACCGTAACTATCTTCCATTCAGCATAGTTCTAGGATAACCCACAAGTTATCTCTGTCCGTCAAGCGAGCGTCAGTAACATGGATTTCTTAGCTGACCCGGCAGACGGCTGTGATACTAAAGATGTAGTCGGTTACCATTATGTATGTATACATAGCACAATTACATTCATATAACTCCCTTCTGTCATCCTTAGGAGTTTTACTGTACTTCTCTATATTGAGCAGTTCACGAAATTTGGAATCAATTTTGGTATGAAAAATGGCCCAGTTCTATGTAGTCGTTCTGAACATTCTGAAGCTTAAACTTTATTGTATCATCCAATTGTCGTGCGAGATTATATCACGTATCATATTATACTGTATTGTTAATCCTTCACTGTCATGGAGTGTGTTCTTTCCACTAAAACAGAGCATGAATTACGTTACATACTGAATAAAAAGTTTCAGTTCGAAATTCTTACAAAGTTACTTACCACAACAATAAACGGAGTATGTCTCGAGGGAAAAAAGAACAATAATCCAAAAGATAGAGACAAAGATAAGCCATAGCATGTTAGGAAGTTAGACATTTTTGAAAGTTTGAAATTTTACGTCGTATGTCCCTTTGTTGTCTTTTACAGAATCAGTGACAGTCGCAGATCAGAGACTTTTTATTGCTTTAACATTGAAGATGTATGAGGGTTTATTTTACCGTTCTCTTTCATTTAATCAATAAAGCATTACATTAAACGGCATATTGTAAGCAAATATTTCACATACTTCGATATAGAAAGTAATATATATGTTTCCTTTTAAAACGTTATATTTAAAGGGAATTGATGGCATGATTCTCCGAGAGAACAAATAATAAAATTCACTATTATAGTTTCAATTATTTACTCTGTATACTCATTCTCGGTACCTCAATAAATAAAGAATGATCATTATAATACTGAACCTGTTGCAACAAGTATTAAGTACGATGTACAATTGGTCGAATCTAATTTAAGAACTCGGGAAAATTTACTCGAGTTTAATTTATATTAAGGATAGTACACACGTTGATATATAAACCAATATACAAAATAATCTTCTATTCTTCTTTTACCTACGCTGTTTTTTTTTTTGTTTTTTTTTTCGGATCTAGTTTAGTGATAAGCAATGTGCGGAATGCGTGCGTCCGGCGGCCTGTTTAGATTTCAGGGTGCCATGCATAATTTCTTGAGGGAAATAACGTTTATTAAAATGATGTTTTTTTTCCATAGCTTCTCACATGATTCACTCACACGCTCTCATGCATAACTACAAACATAAACAGTGATTAATTACAATGTTTCTTGAAATTTGAAAGTTGACGTTGAAAGAACTTTGTCAGTATTTTAAAACATATACGATTTTCGTTAAGGAAAATCCTACGTGTAAATATATGTTGCTTCAGAAACAAGAAACATCAATGATAAACACCATTATCGAGAGTAAATATCCTTGTTTCTTTTCCAAAGATTCTTGTGTAGACAAATGATGAAAACAAACAAATTGTGGCAGAAATGTGTGTTAATAACTCCGACGTTAGTGATAATGTTATACCATCTCTTTAGATTATTTTATTATGGAAAGGATATTTCTTCCAAAGAAAGAAAATATCGGTGTCTTCCTATTTTTAGGGCAGATGCTCATGTGAATGGTGTTTTGATTTGAAAAATTAACATGATTTTCATTTTGTTCGGTAGGGCAGCTAGGCTCTTTTTGTTTAGTTGGGCGGCTATGTCTGTAACTCAAGCGGACCCTTACTCGAAATATGTTGCTCGGGCCTAAGCGCTGACATTATTTATCTCCACAAAATCATCATTCGAGACTGTAAACATGTTATATATATGATAGTCACGTGCTAGGCTTTATGCGGATATGTGCGGAAGATAACGGGTAATCCTAGACATGAACAGGTTAGGATTGTGATCGTGAAAACGTACACTACAGAGTCTGCTCCACAGAAGAGTGATTAGCTATAATCTGTGTAGCATGGTGTGTCCTAGCAGTGAAGGTTAGAACTGTTCTAACGAAGGAATGCAGTTCGTCTGATTACTTTACATGTAAGTAGCGATAGAGGAGTGAGAGTCTTGCGACATCTTGTCCGTGTAAGAGAAGTTGCAAAGCTGAAAATATTATGTAACACACAATAACCTGGAGACGGTTCTGGACTCTTTCGAG
>OZ038482.1:40292006-40324506 GCA_964036315.1 Acanthosepion esculentum | reverse complement strand
AAATGTTTATGATCACTTCTGTTTGAAAGCAAGCGTTTAGATGAACCTAACGTGTTTTTTTTTATTGGTTTGCAAAAAAGGGGGAAACATTTTAAGATAGGCCCTATAAGGGTAAAGAAAATACAAAGGCAAAAGGATGACAGTGAAACAATAGTGCTTGTTGATAGCATTTTGGTCAAGGCTTGTTGAGGTGTTAAAATGATGGCTCGGCCCAAAGAATTTAAATCGACTGCAACGGTCAAGGGTTAGACACAGCATTTGCAAGCCACCCAAGAGTGAGGGTTCGGGGAGGAAAGGTGGGAATATGAGAGAGTAAGACGATGAAGGAGGAAGGAGAGATAATTTTAAAAGATGGCTATAGTAGTAATTGGAATAGTTTTTGGTAACTTTAAAACAAAGCCATAGCTGAATTACGTATATTTAGGCTGGAGTTATTGCGACTCGTTTTGTAATCAGTGAACGTATTACGTAAATTAATAAATTAAGAGGTGGAAATTTTTTCTTGGTATGTTGTATACATAAGTCACTTGTTTTTTGTTTCTTTACACTAAGTTTTAGTTCAGAATTTCAGATATCAGTAGAAAGGTATATAAACGTATGGGATAATATAATTTTTACAAGCAAATTTTGACGTATTGTCGGACAGTTTAACTTGTAGTATAAGCATGGGTGTAAATCAATTTACCTGATATTATTACCAGTATTATATATGTTCAAAACATTTTTAGAATCATAATTTAAGGCAGATTAGTAGAACGGTATATAAGAGGGTAGAAAGTATATCAAAGAAGGTGAGTTATAGTTTTAAACGTTTACAGTTATGGATTTGTAATGTTAGATATTTAATATGTAGGCTTACAATTTATATATTATTTTCCTTCTCATTACATTCGGACATATATATATATATATATATATATATATATATATATATAAGTAGGTTTCAAGAATAAATTTCTATTTCCGTCAGGATCTCAGTCTATAACGGTGTTGATAAGACTGACAAATTATATAAGAAGTTTTCCGCATATGAGGTGATATGTGATTTTATTGTGTATTAATTTTGGTTCTGTAATAATAAATTCATCCAGCTATTTTTGTATATCTTTTTACACATTTTTCTATTACTAGGATCTGTTTGGATTATATACAAACAGATTTTTCTTTTGATATATATATATATATATATATATATATATATATATAACATGTACACACACACGTTGTATAGATTCCTATTGATTTTATGTATCCTATGCTACAATGCATACTTGACAGTGTTGCATTATGCAGGGTAGAACCAAAACGGTCAAACTGACATGTTTATTTCCGTACTAGACTTTGTGCATCTTCGTGAAGATTTCCACAATCATAATCTCTGAAATCAATCTGATCATTGTTAATATCTGATAACGAATATTTGAAGTAACAGCTTTATCTAAGAAGGCATCTATAATTGTGTTATGTCCATGCAAGCATATACACAAACTGATATACATACCTATTTCTGATTGTCTGAAGAGATAAATCTATACTTCAGTGTGACTGTAAGATTCAAGCCTGAAGCGATCAACATACCAAATATACTCAAACTCTCTATTTTAGATATCGGCTAGTCTTTCCCAATATATATATATATATATTTCGAAAAAAATGAAGCAATTTCATTACGTAATATTTTAATAAGGAAAAGAAATAGAAAAATTCAGCCAATTCACAAGTATTTTATTCGCATGCAACATTTATTGCGTGTTTTACAAGTGGTCAATGTGGCTACTACCTACAGCACGGACAATATAAATGCGATAAAAGAATTCCTCCCAGATGCGTATCAGCATATCCCGATCCACTACGGTCATCGATGTTACTGGGTGGTGATGGAACATAAACGCGATCTTTTAGGTATCCCAACAATACAAATTCACACATAGAGAAGCGCAAAGAGCAGGTTCTTGGTAAGTGCCTAAACTAGGCGTAGTTCAAATCTAGACCTCGTCTTAGCACACGCCCGATAGTGGATTGAGAGATCGCAATATCACGGTAAGCTTGATTTGTTGACTTTTGCCGGCTCTCCTCAAATGCAGCACGCTTTCTCATCACTTGTTCCTCCGGCATTCGTTGACTTTTTCCTTTCAGGCACCCATTCTATTCAAACTGTTTAAGCCACTGTCAATTGTTCTTAGGAGAGGGCGGATTAATGTCGAATTCCCTTCAAAAATCACGCTGCACAGTGACAACGTTTTTGTTTTGGCGAACTCGAAAACGCAGAAGGACTTTTGCTGAGGACTCACCATTCCGTGGGTAAACAAACAACTGAATGTTACCGGAAATACTAGGCGACTACAGCGCCCCTGTGGAAAACATTCAAAACTTTAAAAAAAAACTCCTCATTCAAATGGTCACTTAATCATTCGATGACGATGCTCGAGAAGTGTAGCAATGCGGCATGAACACATTTCATTTTTTTTAATAACGCTGTGTGTTTATACATACAGTATTCAGTATCTGTCTATATTTCATGGATGTCAGTTATCAGTTATCTCCAGTTAATTAACAGGAGATAAATGATAACTAATATTCATTAAAACATGGCACGTGGAACTAGAACAGTCTACCCCAGTGAACGAAATAAAAGGTTCAGTTCGATATTCCAACCACCTAAAGAAGGCTGGAGCTTACAACGGCAGAAACTTTGTAATAAATATGGCGACAAAGATGAGGACAATAATCCGAATAATGTAATAATATATATAGGATTCAGCATTAAATTTGTAGTCTAATACTTATCTTTTTTAAGATCTTATCCTGAAAGTATCAACAGATCATATGTATACGTGACTGATATTCATTATTGAATAGCATACTTTAAAATTAGGGAAATATACCGAATGATAATAATTGTACAAAGTAGATGGTTTTTACAATATCGCTTAGTGGACTTCACAGTGCAGTCAATAGAATTATTATCTTAATAACGAAGCCTATGCGCAAACCGTTTATAGGAGTAAACATATATAAACATTCAAAAGTTTGAGAATGAAACATAATTTAATAGATTCTTGGATCAGATAATTATTAAATCGCTGATGTCCATCTAAATATTCCCCCCAGAGAATTGTTTTCAAGACATGTATATAAATTTGTTTCGACTTTATTCTCTGTAAAATATCACCTGTTCTAATTTCACAATTTACCCTCAAATAGAATTCGATTTTTAGACCAATATACTTTTTGAAATATATCATTTATCTGGCGCACCATGCTCATCCAATGTTCATTAATTATTCTGGTAAATAAATCAATAGGTTGTATAATGAATCAATTAAATTATTATATACAGAATATATCATTATATTATTATATGAATTATTATAATATATTATGTATGGAACACTGTATTCTGTTCATTTGATCTTGTAATTCCTCCATTTCATTTATTTAATGAAAAGATGAATGAAAGATTTAAATTACAAGTTCCATATTAAATCTAAATTATGCACGTTTCTGGAACCAAAAACGCATTGTGAATGATAAATTACTTTAATAACATTGCGCCGGTAACTTCTGAACTATAAATCAATAGAATCCGAAATTCGTGAGTGACAAATGGGTTATTACAATTTGGAAATTACTTCAGGCTTTCCTTAAACCTGTACTATGAATATCCTGAAGCTGCCTGTATCATAAGTAATGCGGGATTAGTATATTTTTTTCTTTATCCTCTCCAGGAACGAAATGAATTGCAGATCGATTTTTGAAATACAAATTCTCGTTTTTCCTTCACGTGTATAAAGTTTCTTTGCAGAAAACTGTGCTATGTCGAAATCTATAGTTCCACAATAATGCAAACTCATCAAAAGAAATACCATACATTAGATGAAAAAATTAAGATTAAACACGTGCGTATGACACGCTGAAATTACATCAATTCATGATAGAGTAAGTCTAACTAAACTTTGGCGTGGAATGCCTTATCTAGCAAAAATGATATGTATGAGAATTAAGTCTAAAGATATAGAATAAAAAAAATCTGAAGACAAGAGAAAACGCTTTTCACAATAAATTATTGCCTTCGTTACATCATTTTAATTTAATCAAGTAATAACTTTGTCGGATCGTTAATTTAATAAGCAATGTGTTGCAATATTATGCAGCGAACAAAATGCTCTAAGAAACGCAAGAAGAAATGTTGCTGTTGTGTTACGCACTATAAAGAAACTCGCACCATGTGCTTCTGTACACTTAGGCTATAATTTTTTGTTTTCTTTTGAATGCCGATTAATTTTGGTGTTCTGAAGAATCGTTGGAAGATTTCGCAAGCTACATTCATTAGCAAGTTTATATTTCAAGAAACTGAATAAATCTAAATATACCGATAAAGAATAATTATATACCACTGATCGTAAAGAGATAAAAATTTGTGTTTTGAAAATCGATTTATCTGTTATGCCTGGAAATGCTTATTGCTCATAAGTTAGGATAATCACAACACAGGCATACGAAATAAACCGGCCTTTCAGATATGCAGGAAATCTGTGATTGTCTCAATGTATACAAAACGGAAGACCACGGTCAATATACATAGGGAATTAGTTGCAACTATTAGGACATTTTTAAGCAATTATGAACAGATATATAGTGTATTGCGGAAGCAGATCATTATTTAAACAGATAATATTAAATATATACATTTATAGTCGCATGGCAATTATCTCTATCTAAATAACAAAATACAAGTTTGACGGTTGATATCTTTATTTTATGTCTCTATATCCACGCTGAGGTTGGCTGATGTGAGCCAAAAGCTAAGGACCAACTTAATAAAAAAGAATCCAAATGCTGAACGATGTTTGCCTTTATTTTGACCAGAAATTTAAGCAAGTATTCGAGCATGAGAACTGCTCATGATCAGATATAATAGACATTCATTTTCTCTTATATTTAATAATACATGTTTAAATATATATTAGAAAGAGAGACGTCTATCTCTGTTTGCTGTTGATTTCAGTATCCCTTATATATATATATATATATATATATATATATATATATATATCTCAAGAAATTGTCCATGTTATCATGCGATCTTCCTAATTATTATACTCAATATGAAGACAGATAATAGAATTAATAGCATTTCACTTTTCTTGCCAGTGCTATGATAATCGGGGACATTCAAACAACTATTTTTCAAATTTGATTTAATATTTGCGTTTATTTACAGAAATCATATTTCAGTTGAAATTTTTATTTATTTACTTTAAAATGACATAAACATCATTGAAGCTGTTCTTACTTAGAATACGTTATTGTATAATATGAGCTCATATTAAAGGTTTGTGTTTTCATATTTATCAGATTTTTATATAGAATGGAGTATTCCTTTATTTGAATTTCGATTTGAATTACATGTATAGCCATGTAATTCTCTTTTGAACGACAATTTAGGTAAATATTTTTTCAAATAAATAGTTTGGCCACCGTGTTCTCCGAGCTATTTATATCGTTTTGATGTTATCTGATTTCTATAAATACGTTTCAAAAGATTTCAATGATATACCTTAATATAACCTTGTTTAATGTAAATGTAATTAGAATTTACATTGTTGGCTGTGGTAGATACGTAATGTATAGTAAAATGCAACACGACATATTTACGTGTGTATGAATATATTTTTGTAAGTTTTGTAATTTTCTTCACTTACTGCCTAGATTAAGTGAATTATTTACTCTCGAAATAATCAACATTCTGTTTATATCGCACAACTTAGAGAGATTATCAGCCAAAAACCAATAGTTACCGCTAATACTATGCGCCAGGCATCGATATCTCCAATCTACCAACAAAAAAAAAACTTCGATACGACAGAAATCACGCCCCTCTTTCTTTACACCATGCACCCATCAAAAGCGGCAAAATCTCCCTCATACGTTCTATTAGTGTTTCCCATTATGGGAGAGGAGAAAACAGCGTCTACTTCGCCCGACTCCTCGCTGCCCTTCACAAATATTATCTCGGTTTTATGTTTATTTCCGACATTGATTGGTCGATGTGTTAATCGATACGTGTTAAGGCTGTGTACAAAGAGGGACTGTCTGCATGGCCCTAAAGTGGAATTTTACGACGTACAACAGTCAGATTTTTAGAAAACTGTCTGCAAATTTACTCACAGGGTCTTATTTTCGTTGTTTTCTATTAAATAGTCTTGTCTTCGATCAACCTTCCCAAAGTTCGATGAAATATTTTGATCGTCACATCTTTTACTATCTCTCTATCACTCTTTATATCCCGCATTTTGTAAAAGTTAACATGTTCTTTTAAAGAAATAGTTTCTATTTAGTTTTGATAAAAAGTTCGATAATATGTTGTTTTATAGAAAATCAGCTATAATAAAATAAAAAAAATAATATATCTTCAAGTTCATGATAAAAGTGTAGGTTATATTTTAGAAACCTGACATGGGGAAAGGATCTCGTTATTTTAAGAAAATTCAATACAATTCTCAATATATTCCGTGATAAGCAATATAAAATTATTTGATAAGCATGCTGTAAAATTATCTTATTCAATTCAGCATATTTTCTATTCTATGTGGTTTACAGACAATTAACTTTCAATATGTTAGATCGAAACAATATTTTCGTAATTGCTAATATTCCTTTCAAAGACGATATGATATTGATTAATACTTAGACATATATTTCTTATTACTTGAGGTATCAGATATGTTTTAAGGTAAAATTATCTTTTTTAAAGAAGAAAAAGAGCAATCAAGATGTATTTCCGAAAAAAACATCTATTATATATTATGTGAACGAGCTGTGTGATTCATTTGTCGGTTATTATTTTAGTCGAACATGAATAATATCGAGAATGCAACATTAAATCAGAGCAATAAAGCTTCGATACGTAACGTTACATATTTAATCAAATCTGGACATCTACAATTACAGTCGGACACTCGTTGTGTGTTTAATTTAGTAAGACAGTGTCTTATTACGCACAGTGAGCTTGCATAAGCATATAGGTTATAAGATATTTTTGTTAAATTTGGGTATGCTAATATATATCTATAATTGCCCTAAGAGTATAACAAAGCATACATCACAATTGCAATTGTTCCGAACAAGCAGATACAAAATTTGTAGGTAAGTGTTCACATTCATGTCAAAATTTTACCTGATTTTTCTGAGGTAGACCAAATAGAGATGTTTCCCAGTCACGTCTGTATTGAGCCATGCACAACGGTTATGAAATATGTCAGTTGGGATTACGTTTGTTTGTTTCTAACAGATTTTCTAATGTTGATAGTGGAAGCAGAGCGATTTCAAAGCATTTGTTTGTTTGGCAATTAACATATGCATTTGAAATATCCGCATTTACATGAAATTATCCAATAATTCCTTGAGTTACACATGCACATAATATATATGGTAAAAGTACATCAAAGTGAAGTAAATGAAACCTAGATGCATATCTCTGTATTAATTCCGAATACTTCAAAGCTGTTAGCCGATATGATTTAACTATATGTCGAGAATTATTGGTTCTATCTTACACACACACACACACACACACACACACACATATATATATATATATACATATAATGTGTGTGTTTGTGAGTATGAAATAAAAATATGTTTGTGTAGGTGTGCTTATAGGTGTGTATATATATATATATGTGTGTGCTTGTATGAAATAAAAATATACGTGTATATATATATATGCGTGTGCTTGTATGAAATAAAATATACGTGTATATATATGTGTGTGTGCTTGTATGAAATAAATATACGTGTATGTATATGTGTGTGCTTGTGAGTATGAAATAAAAATATACGTGTATGTATATATCTATGTGTGTGTTTGTGAGTATGAAATAAAAATATACGTGTATGTATTTATATGTATGTATGTATGTATGTGTGTGTTTGTGAGTATGAAATTTAAATATACTTGTATGTATATATATATGTGTTTGTGAGTATGAAATTAAAATATACGTGTATGTATATATGTGTGTTTGTGTGTGAGTATATATATATATACATATACATATATATATATATATATATATATATATATGACTGTATATATGTATACTTCATATACTCAATCTTATGATTTTATATAGTAAACGACAATACATAAATAGATATCAACAAGTACACAAAGTCAAAAGTATTATTTGAGCTGCTTAATAAAGGATACGTGATCCTCTTCTTAAATGGCATGGTTTAATCTCTGTTCTATTTTTTTTTCAATTTCTTGATATCCTCTGTTATAATTCCACGTGATATTGCGTAGCACGCGTCCTGATTGCTTCTTAATATCCTTCATATTCTTAAATCCTTCGCTTCAGAATGCCCCCAATTTTTCCATTTTGTTTCTATCCTGAGTATTGCCTGGCCAGTTCATTTTCCATGGTCCACAGTAAAATAATTGTTGCATGTAATCTCTAGTTTTATTATTTACATGCGAACGAGCCTTATCTTGCCTCATTATGATGGTTTATTTTAATACAGCCAGGCACTTTCCACGGACCAACCTCCAATAATACCGGCACAAATCATGATACACCCTCCTTCTTGTTAGCGTCTCGTGCGTTAATGACGATGTCGTCTTTTTGCAACCCAACCTTTGCTCCAAGATTCATCAGTGATCAAAAGCTTCGACAAGTCGGCCATGTTATCTTTTGACCATATCAGACTCTTTTGTACGTGTCTATTTGGAGGATTTATTGCCTGTCTCAGTGATTTCCTGACCATTTTCAGAAGGTCACATTGAGTTGTTCTGGACAGGTTTTTTACACCAATACGCTTGAAATGTTCTGATCGGGTCACGTTTAATTCTGTATCTAACCAACAACTTTATCCAACGAAACATGTCTCCTTAAGGACATCTCTGTATGAATTTCTGAGATTTATAAACCTGCCATTTAACACAAATGGAAATAGGAAAATCAGGCGAAGCTGATCACATATGGAGGGAAAAGTGAGATCACCACAAGGTTGAAATAAGAGTAAGAAAACTTCACTGGAAAATACGTAGATGTAAGGAATCAGCGCATATACTAGGCCACAAAAATCTTCTCAGCCCACCAAGCATAATATCGATATAATACGGGAACCAGTAATATGGAGTTCTAAAAAACAATGAACCACAAAAAAATTGTAATATGAGCTCTGGTAAATAATGCAATAATAATAATAACGGAAAAATTGCAATATGAACACTGGTAATAAAACGGTTGCTAAGACATTAAGTTTATAAGTCCCAGAAATTCATACAAAGATGTCCTCAAGAACACATGACCCGGTAGATAGTGACGTTGGTGAGATCAAGTGACTAGACCGAAAGAGTTTTGAGTTCGATACTAAAAAAATTGGAGAGTTTAGTTAAAGGGAAATAATATGGCACGTGGTACTAGAAAAATCTATCATGCTGAACGAAATAAATGGTCCGGTTCTAAATACCAATCATCTGAGGAAGGGCAATACGTACAACGGTCGAAACGTAGTGAATCTTCTCAGAAATATATTTAGACACATGTAAATTTTAATCATGTCTTCCGACTCTCAATCATATCTTTATCGAGATATGTTGTTATAAATTTAAAATTATGAAGTCTCTGATTTATAATAACAAAGATGAACTCGACTATAATCTCGCTGCAGTTTGCTCCGAGATTAAATCTTGAACACTGTATGGACCTACGTCAAGTTTGTAAAGTTTTAAGAAACAAAAACGCTTTATTTACAACCTGGCATTTCTATGTAAATCTCTAGACATTGTATATGTGAAATTCTCTATTGGAATTATTTATCTTGATTTTTTGCTTTCAAAATATTTTGTTTTTTTTTGTTTTTTTTCAAGTAAGCTTGAAATTTATTAGAAATCAAGTTACAGCTTTGTTTTTATGGTGTCTGTCATTCCAAAGTTTTCTCGGCTTAAATGTTGTTTTAAATCCTTAGCTTGCCTTTCCCCAGAAAAAAGAAAAATCATCTAAAGAAACTGTTCATTTTCTCTTTGGGTTGATGTTCAGTACTATAATCTCAGAAAATAAATAAAATACAAGGTACTCTGACATTAGATAATCTCATTCCCTTGACCAAACCACAAACGTTATCATGAATAAGAAGGTTATGCAGTTGAATTATAACATATTGATTATTTGGTCCGCATTTTATTCGCTGCAGGTTAAACGGGCCGGTATTTTTATTCTTTAATTACATGTACATTTGTCAGTTCTCAACACTCATTTGAAACCTGTCTTGCATGGGTTCTTCTTAAAATACGTAGGTTTGTTTATGATGCCGAGGTTTTCTCTTTTCATCCTAGATTTTTTCAATCTTTTTTTCTCCCTTAAAATGTTTCCTTATTTTTCCTTCCTGTTTTCTTTCAAATGATCTTTTTTTTTATCTATGCACAATATTTTTCTTTTCTTTTCTTTCCAGACTCTCAGCTTTCATCGTTCTTCTCAAATTTATTCTTTATTCTATTTTTTACATGTTGCGTTCCTCCATCTTTTTAAATCCTTTTACTACTTTTGAAATTTACATGGCTTTATCGATTATTTTACATTTTTTTATTTTCCTTATTTTATGAGGCATTTATTTCTGGTCTTCTGCTTTCATTATGTTCTTATTTCCTTTTGTTGTATCCTTACCAAATTTCAGTTTCTTTAATTGTTTTTTTTTCTTTCGCCCGTTTTGTTATATATTTTCCATTTTATTGTTTTTGGTCTTCTGTTCAGATGAATATTATCGTGCAAGTTCCAGTCTTGTATTTCGAATTACTGTTTGTTTTGTATTTTTTTCATTTTTCTTCTATTTTTGCCTTTTTTTTCTTTAAAACATTCACCATTCCCATTTTACGCTTGCCTGGTTGCAATAGATTTGCAGTGTTTCTTTCTTTTAACAAATTTTCGCTCTATTTCCTTCCTTTCTTTTCTTTTCCCGACCTGTTTTTTTTTCTTTTTCCGACCTCCATTCCCATCTATTCTTTCATTTTCTTAAAACTTTCATCAAACCAATCTTTTTTCCCTTTGATCATTCCGCACTAACGTTTCTTTCGTTGATCATTCCTCACTAATGTTTCTTTCGTTGATCATTCCTCACTAATGTTTCTTTCGTTGAACATTCCTCACTAATGTTTCTTTCGTTGATTATTCCACTCAATTTCTTTTTTCCCCTCCAATCTGGTGTTTCTTTTTTCCTTCCTATTCCGTTTCCGTACATTTGTTAAAAGACATTTCATACTACTTTCATTTCAACCTTATAAGTATATACCTATATTATTTATCTGAACTTAAAAAAAAAAATCTTAATCTGCACATCTTTATCACAGGCATATTTTTCATTGATTAAACTAAACGCAATGTCATCACTCTCACTCTCACTCTCTCTCTCTCTCTCTCTCTCTCTCTCTCTATATATATATATATATATATATATATATATATATATATATACACAAACAACTGAAGTCATATTTATTCGAAATATGAAGTTATATATAAAAGTTTCGCCACTTCGACATGAAAGAATATTTGACAAAATCTCCAAAGATCAAGTTTATTATTGAAAGAAATAGGCTGGAATAAAAGAATTCAACACTCCTAGAATTTGTGCCTGAAATCTATGGCTTAATAATTACTACTTTGATATGAGAAGGATGAAGAATATCGAAGATAGTGTATGAAGATCTTAGGGCATGTAATACACTGTTGATTCCTATGATTTCCATGATAATAAATAGGTAAAAAAAAGAATGGACTTCCGTTACACTTTCCGGAAAAGTCTTTATATATTGCACATGTATTTAAATAATTAAACATGCAAATCATTCATTTTCGGCAAGCTTAATAATATAATACGGAATATATTGAGCTCTAAATCAACGGACATTCCATTAGGTACAGACTCGCACAAACGTGTGCATATGTGTCAGATTTTCCATTTACTTTCAGTATTTACATCTTTATTCATCTCATATACTTGCTGTACTCTAAGGTTAGATAGAATAATCTAGCCTTTTATAGTATCTGGACGCTAAGCTCAGACATTTTTCGAGTCATTGTAAAAATTGTATTGCAGCACATTTGACAGAAATTTGAGCAGGTCTTGTCAATGCATTTTCCGAAATAAGAAAGTTGCTCTCACACACACACACACACACACACACACACACACACACACACACACACTCACATATATATATTCTCGTAATGAGCGCCGATAGCTTACTACAAGATTTCTCTTCAGCCAGTGACACTGATGCATATCAAACGTACGCAGGGAATGTCTCCTAGACAAAAAAGACGATCGAGCAATTTTGAAGTTTTTTGGTGAATGTTAGAAGGCTTTCGAACAGATCACTCTGAGCCGAAAAGACTGTGATTAATCTGTCACAACCATATTAAATCATTTGACGATACTTATTGCTATATATGGGCAGACACATCTCAAACTTAAGTACACCTCTCTTGTAGGTAACGACATTTTTTCACAGACACAGCATCATCAACATATTGATAGCCTATCGCGAGTTGCATTGTTAGATGAGCTCTATTCTTTAGAAACTATACATTATACTGTCTGCGATGGATAAATTATCGTCTAGATGCAAATATGAAAATAAAATTAGTATCTCATTTTAACTTTGTAATTTACCAAAATTACACAAAGATATTTTCAAAGCGTAAATGTATTCAATAAAATCGCCATTGGCTTCAATGATGTCCCACCAAACGACTTGGGAATCTCCTACATCGATTCTGGAAAGTCTCCTTGTTTACGTTGATGAATGAGCCATAATTCTTGCGTTCGGTTTATCTATGGTGTTGCAATTTTTTTAGTCACTAGCTCAACTAGGCCGTACACAATGGAGAATTCTGTCTGTGGATCTAGGAGAAAATATATATGATGTTGTGTAGTCGCGGAAATTGTCTGACAGTCATGACTAGGTTTTCCCTGCTTGTGTAGCATGGTGCAATATCCTGTTGCCAAACAGATTATTACAGCAGCCACCCTCTTGACTAAGATCAGAACTTCCTCATGAAGGCATTTGAAGTAGGCATCCGTGTTTAGTCTGATGACCTCACCAAAATACTCGGGAGTTCTTATTTTATCAGAACGTTCAGAGTGAATTTTCAGAGCTGCCGTTCCTACGTAATCACCATTAAACTCATCCAACTCTTTCCTCTGCATTGTCCTCAGATTTATACCCATCACTGACAGTTTCGTATTGGACATTTGGGCGCGAATGCCAAGCTGTGCAGCATACTATTTCCAAATTGTTTGGTAGAGTTAACTCCATTATGTTGATATTTTTCTCTCACAGAGGGTGTGAAACTGATTCTACTATATTGTGCAGTCGACAAAATCCAAACTAAACAAAACCCTTGCGCAAAATTAAAAATATGAATTGATGACAATATACCCATCGTATCATGTATATATAAATTATAGACAATCGACATTATATTCAGAAAATATTTATCCTTTCCGTATTCCTGTAGTAAGCAGGGATTTCCACTCACTCAATAACTGCTGATTATTGGTAGATATCCCACATGCATGATTTCTGGAAGACTGTCTTATCTTCAAGTGCCAGTCGTTTTATATCCCCATAATGTTCACTTTCTTGAACCTCCTCTCTCGTTCGCATCACCCATCTAATTCAGTTTCACTCTAATTCGAGTGGCATTTATCCTTGAATTGAGGAACTTATAATAACAAATTCAAGCAGCATCTACTGAAGAATTGCTTTTTTGTTAAACCTATTTATTTTTTCCATACATGATGTTTTCCATTGCGCGGACATATATAACTTTATATAGCATTTGTAGTTATGCATATGTATATAAAAAAACATCATTTCTCTGTATTCATATGGACGATAAGAAGATCCACTCATATCTTTTCCACAATTATTACTACACCGTGGAAAAATCTCGCGCGTATAGGCCTTCCTGAGTAATAATTCCTTAATCTTTTTATGTCAAGTGTCAAAATGATCCACGTTACTTAACTGTCGAATCTTAGGATCCTACAATTTTTTCTTGCATTTATATCACGCATCTCATTCATTAACCCCCACTCCATACATACATTTTACAGATAATTTTGCGATGTATATTTTTAAATGTTGGTTAGAAATTAAATTGATTGTTATTTTAAATGTTTTGGTTCATCTAGTTTAAATTTTCTCATACAAAGTAATTTTTCTTTCGATATTTTTCAATCATTTTTGGCGACTTTTTGAAATTAGCGGCAAACACTCCCTTCCGTTCATACGACAAAAACAATTATAGATAAATTGGTTTCAGTCTCAGATCTCCAATAAAGATTGCGTTTGTTTTTTTTCGCACTGTCTACACATGCACTTAAATAAATTATTCAATATTGATGCGTGGATTTATAATGGCGTTGCTTTTATATGCCCATCAAGAAGAAAAACAAAAACAAAAAAAACGCTTTAGCGATTAGAATAGTAACGGTAGTGTTTTAATAGTTCATTACAGTATTATTAACTCAGATCTCAACTGAAATTCGCCTGGCAATCCGCTTATGCTTGTGTGAAGCTATATCTTCTCAGGAATTCAAGAGAAGTCCGTCTGTCTGTTGATTAATATAGCATTCATTGGAACACAATATCCTTTCTACTGAACTCATCCCGAGAACCGAAGATAAATAACAAATCATGTAGGTCATTATGAAAGACGATACAACGGCGTTGCTTGTTTTATTCATAATGTAGGTTAATTGTAAATATTCCTGTAACTGATAACAAATATTACTTGCTATAATAGAAACTCACTCATACGATAGACATACACGAAAAACAGGTGACCACTTTTGATGAATTCATAAAGCGTAATCCTAAGTAATGAGGTGCCAAGACATATGGAAGAGGAATAAGCTATTAGGTAATATCATTCCAAGAAAGCAAAGAGTAGTATCTCGTTGAGGCATCGAGTTTATAAATAGTGGTAATTGTAATAATAGAAAAAAAAACACCGATTAAGAAACAAAGCAGCGAAACCACTCTCTGCATTACCAAGATGGTTGACAAAAAGGTGCATAGCGATAAAAGTATAACACCACCCAGAATATCTTAACCGAAATAAAATTTAACATTTACGGCCTTGTTAACTTTCAGCCCGCCAAAACTCGTTTTTCGCTAGCCGCCTGGACTTAATATATAGAGCTTCCCACAAACAGTAACATGCTCTTCCAAAAAGTTTCTACTGGTCAAATAATGGGATATCTGAAGGAAATAAAATATTTCCAACTTCTATCGAAAACGGAGCTTGAATTTTCAACCATACAATTTATGCTTTGAATTAACCTTGAACTATTCAGCTTGTGATATATAGAAAACTCTTAAACCTCACAACCACTTGAAATGATTTAAAACACTCTTAAATACAAAAAAATCCAGTTTCAGCATTAAATGACCCATAGGGGTTGATATGCTGGTAAAACAAATAAACAATCAATCAATCAATCCCACACACAGTAAGAAGATTATTCCTCGGCCATAAAACAACGCGAATTGCGTTTTTTTTTTCACATGTTCGGTTATTACTAAAACTGTTGTATTTACGCTCCTAGGCAATTTGTCCACCGTGGCTTCGCGCATATTGGCTGGTGTCTGTTCATTAATAAGGGTTTCCAAGCGTTAATCCGTCCATCATAAGTAAACAACATTTGACTAATATCTCAAGTGGTAGATTAAGGAAATGATATGACGGCTAGGTAGTATATCCTTCAGGTTTGGCGGAAAGATAACTTTGTTCTTATAACCACAATTGTACCTAACATATCTTGTAATCACCTCAAGAATCCACAGTACGCGCAAGAAGACGCTACGTCTTGAATCAATCAGATTACACTTAGATTGTCGATTTTTTTCGACTCGACTCCACAACGTCTAGTGGATAAACATTATAGCTTAGAACATTTGTTACAATTGAAGCATGAAGATCTAATTTAGCTTTAAAGTATATTACATAGGACCGATGAAACTTGAGCTCACTAAAGCTGATTTTATTTCTTGCTACTTTATCAATTCCTCATAAGGAAGGCCAGTCCTGGGTAAGACGATATACCATATCCATTGCATGAAGAGTGAGGAACCACCTCATAATTTCTGGTGTTCCCAGGTCCATCCTGATCCGTCGTGGTAGCACCGCTTAGGGGGCCAGCTATGGGCAACAAGTTGGCCACCCCAAGCTGGGGTCAAAACACTATGAAAGTGGAAAAATAGGTTTTAATACCAGCAATAAATTTTTGTAAGAAATTATTAACAGCAATACATTTTTGAAAAAAGAATTATTACCAGCAATAAAAAATCTTGTCGGCATTGAGGTTGATATGCTACAAAGCAAAGCATAAGAAACCAAACAAGCAAAACAAAGCCTTTAGGTCACAAGGGTTCACAGCGTGTGATAGACTATGAGGAAAATATTCATTGCGCATAACAATAAAAGAACAGGAATTAAGATCTAAGATAACGATTGACATTAGATTTAAATTTTTAAAGATAAAAAATGCCTGGGAATAGAAAAGCTAAAAAAGAGATCTACAAGTGGGAAATGCGAGAGAAAAGAAATTGAATACGGTTATATCCATCATTTCCAATGTAAATCATTGTCGCCAATTTAGTATTCCGCTTATATTCATAATATATAGGTACCATAAAGGAACGTCCATCGGAAAAATTATCCTGAAATCATTTATACAAAAGGCAAAGCTACATCAAGTCGGCGAGAAAGGGAGTGATCCTGAGACCCGTATTAGGTTAAATACCATTGCAGTTTTTCTTTTGTATTTTTTTTTGTATTGTATCAATAATTTCTAAGTACGTAACTGTAGTACCGGAAACGATGTGGTAATAATATTCAAAGCCTTGATGAATCGTAGAATTATAAGAGTTTCAGATAGATTTTAGAGAGAAAATTGTCTAGCATGATACAATAAAGCATATTTCTTGGCATCAGCCTTAGTAATTGCTTCAAAATAATATTTTCACTTCATGTCAACGGAAAAGTTTAATCCAGGAAGGTGCAATGAGTTACCCCCGTTGGGGTTAAAATCAGATATGAAGAAGGAAATGATAAAAAAACTGGTTCTCTCAAACGAGTAAAAGAGAGAAGTCCGTTTTGGAGGCATTACATTTAACAAGCCATACATTGTCCCATTTCAGAGTAGATTGTACGTCATTTTTGAGATGAACTGCCAATATTAAAATTATCGAACCTATCAAACATACTATTGTGAGATTTGAATAGCTGCAATCAGCATAGATGCAGAGTTGGTATCTGATAATATGACGAATGTATTTAATAAAACATGAGAAACAATGTCGATCAAAGGATAGAGCCCTAGTGTACACCTGATTTAAAACAAAAAGATTCGATAAAGTTCGCGTTCAAGATAATTTTCATTTAGGCATTTGAAAAGATAGACTCACACAATGCAATAATTCGTCCAGAAATACAATAAACTTTCATTTTGTGAAGGAGATCAGCACGCCAAACCTTGTCAAATGCCTCCGAGATATCCGAAGCGATATCTCGAACTTTAAAATTATTATATAAATGTTGATAGATTCTTTCAGGTATAGTCGTTGACAGATCAGTAGTTGACCCCGAGAAGTGTTCGCCATATTATTGATATGAATGTACACTTGTATTTGCCAAAAAGAGATTGAAAATGTATACGCCGATATATAGAAAGATCGGGCGGTTCGGTTGTGTTCTAAATTACATCAACTATAGAAGATTCCCAACAAGGACAGAAAGAAGCAGCAAGGTAAATTTTGTAGATTTTAAAGGCAGCAAGAATCCGTTCAGCATATTTTGAGGACGACTGCAAAAATGCTATCAAGTCCACGTTCATTGTTGGTGTCCCGTTTAGAAATTATAACAAAAAGAAGACATCCAACAACTCAACAAGCTATAAAAATATTTGTAGACTAATTATTAAATAAATCGCTCTGAACTGTACATTCGCAGCAAGATATTTTAATGACTGTCTTTACAGAAAATAAGTTAAATATATCGTTCTTTAACCTGTTGTCATCAGGTAAATATTTGTCAACTTGGCTTTTAATCTTTTTGTATATATCCAATTTCGTCTGCGATCGATGTTCAGACGTAGATCAAAATCAGGACTTCGAAACGGATATTAAGGCGGGAAAATGAACTCCATATGGAATATTGGCGCAAGTTTCGCTTCTGTTTTTTTCTAATCTTAGAATTACGCGAAATTCTTAGGTTGCTATATTCAAATGTAATTTGAAAAGAAAAAATTAGCCGAACAAAAAGAGAATTTCAATCAAATAAACAAGGATAACGAATTGTACTCCGTTGCGCGTATATCTTCGGAAAAAACATTAACATGAAATTCCCATTACAAGTGTACTCGCTATCGACTCAGGCAAACCAAGAATAGCACAAATATTTTTCCATTAAATAAATTGTTTTTACGTGAAGATGTTTATAAATCTGTGCCCAAGTTCTGAATATTTCAGATGCATTTTCTCAAATTCAGACAACACACACACACATGCGATATTATTTGGTAAATAAATATGATACGCAGAGAAGCTGTTGATAAATAACTTTTTGAGGAATATCGTCTGGTTTACATTTTCGATTAAAAAGTAATGTAGATTACTACGAAAGATATAAATCACCTGCTAGACACACTCATTGTATGGTATTACAAATAGCGGCAAACACATAAGAACTTGCTTCGTATTTAGTAATCTTATTTGCCATTATCTTTTAACCAGAACAAGCAATGAACTATTTCCAGGGAAAAGGTTAAAACAAGCCGTCAACATAATTTGGGAATAATTTAATGTCCGTAATATATCATGATTGTCATGTTAAATCTTTCTATAACATGTTTATCTAGTTAAGACGTAAATGTCCCAAACGTTATTTCTTCCCATGCAAAGCAGTTATAATGTCTCCTCTTTTATTTAGTAGGTCGCTTTTACGAGGAATGGCGTTCGGTCTCATTTTCGTTCTTTGCAGAAAGAACAAACCTACCTCTTGGCATTAAACTCTGTTATTACTTGCCATTTCATATTTTCCTAATATCGTTTTACATAATTCATGAAATGTATTGCGACTAACAACGGGGAAAATATTTTCGTGTGTTGCATTGTCGCCATGAATGGAATAAAGTGATATTTAGATTAATGCGACTAGATATGAGAACTCTGAAATATTTAATTTAACTTGATTCTTTTTAAATATAAGTTTCTGTGTATATAGCTCTTTGTTTTTGGTTTCATTTTTTCTGTTTAATATTACAAATAGTGATAAGTGAAAATCTGCCGTAGAAAGGTGAATCCTTGTAAGAAAAGTGATGCTAATTTATTCTGGATGATAGCAAATGGAGAAAAACTGCTACGATCCACTAATGCACTTTCTATGCATTTTTGTCTTAGTAAATTGCTTTCTCTTTTAATTAGAGTAGCATTTCGGTAAATCAAAATTAGGATCAAACTCATCACAGTTGAACAACTTTCGTATTTGAACATATCCGCTTTGTCACAGATTAGCCTAAAATTATTCTTGATATATATATATATATATATATATATATATATATATATATATATATATATATATATATATATACATATATATATAGTTTTCTCATTAAAAATTCCACATACTACATTTATATGTTATGAAGATTTGGTTTCCTCAAAGAAGACTCATGTAGAAACGTAGGGTTTTAGGTGTGTTATTTTTTTTTCATGATCAAATCAGTTGCTGATAGTTTTGCGTATGATTGCGGAGTATTCATGATTGTTAGGTTGTGGGAACATTTTAAAAGCATAATAGCTTAATTTCGGTCTATCTATATGTATCACACTCAGACGCAATAACTTAACCGAATCAAGTAATTTGAACAGAACATTTAAAATAAATTAAGACTTATCTCAACAATGAAAGCATATTGCAAAATAAAATAAAATGAAACAGCAATTTTGAATTATACAAATAACTTAAAGCACTCACTTGTAAGTGTAGATAATACTCCCAATGACCACTAAATGGAGGCTGCCTTCACGCAAACCTAATATACTAATTTACTGTAAGAAATAAAGCAATCGTAAAAGTACAATGGTTTCGAAATCCATTTCCATAAACTCGTCAAATAAATGGTTTGAAGCCTTCCACTATTACTCTTACTTAAAATATGCCGTATGATTTTTAAGTTTTCCACACCCTCCTTTCACGTTGTTTCTCGAAGGACTTTCAGCTGTGTTTTCCTGTGTTCATTCGGATGTCTTGTTTAAAATGTATTTGTTGGTAACTCGCTCAGTCCATGAAATTTGTTATCCTTCTACAGAAACATATTTATTTTGCCTCTTACTTTTCCTCGTACAACATTCAGCGTTATATAAGATGATTGACATCACATAAAAATCGACTACTCGTTTCTTTGTTTCTAACGAAATACCATCAAGCAACAAACATATGCACATTTTACTAAACCCTCAAAACATATAGACCAGACCACAAAGTACTAAGTAAAAACCATAAAATATAATTGAAAATTGAACAAATGTTTACAATACTCAAAAGTATCTCTTTAACCAGAAGAGAAAATAACGACAATTAAATTTCGAGAATATTACAAATTCTGATTTAAATGATCAGATCACATGATAATATATATATATATACACACACACACACACCCTTTAGAATAAATTATAATAAAACAATGTTTTACATTTCTACACAAAATAAAAGGTTTGTATTATAATTTCTTATAAAAATGTAATAATATATTGCTCTACTTTGTACTAAGTACATTTTTTATTATAAATTAAACACTATGAACTGTTGATTTCACTTCATCTGTTCTTTCACTGATTTGTGTGTGTGTGTGTGTGTGTGTGTGTGTATATATATATATATATTTCTCTCTCCATTCTCCTATTATATAGATTATTAAACCAGAATTGTTTTAATTCTGAAATATAGCGTTAATAATACTTCCAGCATGAAACAAATTTTAATAAATGACCAGAAATATGTAAATATACTAGAATAAAAATCATGAACTTTGACGGGGTTATCCGAAAATTTGATTTTAATATAAGAGAACTTCCGTTTAAATTGAAAAGAAAAATGTAATAAAAATTAAAACCGGTAGTCTCGATTGAAATTAAAATCTATTTGATTTCATTTTGACTATGGAAATATACATATATATATATGTTATCACCAATATTTATTTTTAATCACCATACATCCATGGCATCGTTTTATTCATTTAAACTTTGACCAACCATAGTAAGGCTTAATAATAGGCCCAAAATTTACTTATGTAAGCCCATTATGCTGCAAGGTGAATTAGACATTACATTATATTAAAAGATGACCTCATCTTACTGTTTTTAAAGTTACATACAATAGACTGTTGCCGGAAAAAAAGCACTTATATATGCTTAAAACATTTTTTCTACACTATTTACATTATAATCTTCGTTGCCATATTGCTCAACGTTTCTGCCGTTGAACGATCCGCCTTTAAGATGGTTCGATTGTCGAACGGAACCCTTTATTCCTTAAGGACACATAGCGTAGTGGATAAAGATACAGTGACAGGGACCAAGGAGTTGTGATTTCAATACCTGGTTAAGGCAATTGAGAACTTGGAGAGGTGAATTAACAGGAGATAACTGATAACGGACATCCTTCAGTCATGGCACGTGGAAGTAGAACAGTCTAACCCAGCGAGCGAAATACAGGGTTCAGTTCAACATTCCAACCAACTGAAGAAGGCTAATTTATTTTGCTTACAAAATAAAAGTAGAGGAAAATGTTTCATCAGATTACGTCATGCATTTTTTTATGATCAGCCTCCGAAAATGTCTGCATTGTTGTATTTTCTTTTAATGCACACGTTTTTTTTTTTTTCGGTCCGATTGTTCTGCTTCTTGTGTTTCTTAAATGGATACTTCATTCTTAATTGCATATTTATAATAACATCCTATAGATATATAATGATAAAAATATAGTTTTAATTTATTATATATATTGCCCAATCGGAACTAATGATTTCTTTAACCCGGTGTGTTGACCTCAATGTCCATATATATGCACACACACACACACACACACACACACATATATATATATATATATATATATATATATATTGTTTAAAGTGTTCAATACCAGCGATAGACCTTATGTAAATATAAAGTGTGCATTGAGCTAAACACCCAGAGTCGCCAGTCAGTTTCATACTTAAACTAACGAATGTGTTTATGCATAACACAGAGTAGAGTCCTCAATGTACACACACATATATATATATATATATATATATATATATATGCTATTATTAAAATGATTTTTATGCAGTAAAAACAATCTGACATCCTCTAAGACATTGCTCTAACTATTGAACTAATAGTCCATGTCAATTCAACGAAAAAAAACACTTAAATTAATAGAAATTGTGAATTACTACATTACTACAATATTCAAAAGCCTAGCGTCGTATTTCTTCACGTTCAAATAATTCTTACCTGTTAATAATAGCACACATTGTTTAATAAAACCTCTTTCGACAATAATCGCATTCATTTTCGTCTTGGAATTTTACCTGAAATTAAGAAAAAAAAGAGATAATATATATAACTGAGGATGGTAAATGTTTCTTATCGAAAGTACTTGCAAACAATATGAGCCGAACATCTTATCGATTGTACAGTTAATAAAACAAGGACCGTGTTGTTCAGCGAATTGTCACTGAGTTAACGCCTTTTTAATTTGTTAGCCAAGTGAGTTCGCCATTTATTACATTAACTTTATTGATTTATTGTTTGAATCACTATTTTACAATATTAAGCTACTTTATATATATATATATATATATATATATATATATATATATATACACACACACACATATATATATATATATATATATATATATATATATATATATATATATATATATATGGCCTCTCCTTTACAAACAGTTCCTGTAGGATGTAGGTGGAATCGAAATGAAAATCAATGTGTAAGAAGGAAAAATAATTTTCGATATGTGTTTTTTGTGCATATTGATAATATATCGAAATATAGAGATTTTTTGAGTGGGGAATTTAAATCGAGTAAAAATGAATAGGAAATATATCAACCATTAGAAACATCGACACAAAATGAAACGACACATCTACATAATCATGGACTCTGCCCTTTTCCTATCGTTTACCTTGAACTGTATTTGTCTTGAAGTTGGTGTTTTATTTATAGCAGCATTCACCCAGTCTTTGAATCCGTTCCTCCCACGCTCGTCACGCTATAGAGATGCAATTTATTGCGCTAAAGAAGTTTTGACTGAAAGACAGAAAAACGGATTCAAATTTAACGGTAAGACGTTTAAATAGAATCAGGAAATCGAGATTGAAATGATTCGGTTCTTCACTTTGAAATGCGAAATGACTAAACTGATTTAATTTATTACGGAGAATATTTTTAATGTGTTTTTGTTCATTTGACAATACTCGGTAACAATTGCAACGGTTTGCTTAGATTATTTACAAATGTGCCACACACACGCACATATATATATATATATATATATATATATATATATATATATTACCTAAATACAACTATAAAGACAGCCGCAAATACAGTTAACATTTCCGAAGTACGAGATTGATATGATTTCAAAAGTACATTCAACCGTGTTTCACACTTATATATTTAACGCTTTCTGTGATTTTCATTCGATCATAGAAATAGTACCTGCCTATAAAAAGTCCTAAAGAAAATGACAACATTTAACACTCATTCTTATTAATTGAATATTAAATTACGACGTAAATGATGACAAAATTAAAACAATAATTATTTATCAAGGAATTAAAAAATAACATACATCTATATTTATATATGAAAAGACTGACTCTGACCCCGGAATTAAAAATTTACATTTTTTGACACTAAGTCAAAAGATAGAAAGGAAAGGAATATTCAGAGAGTATAAAGACACAGGATAATTATGTTGAGTGGAAATAACCTTAACATTCTACACATATGCACATAAACCCACCGTGAAGAACTATAAACGCATGCACTCAAAAATAATTTTTTCAACCTATCAGCAATAAGACGTGCACAAATCATTTTTCTAATTTAATATAAAGTTAACGATAATGAGAAAATCGTAGACCAATGATGAAACCTGATGACGTGTAGAGCGAAAGTTCCCAGGTAGTTTGGTCTATAAATCTCGTAAATAGATGTGAAGAATATGGCGTTACTCAGCTAAATTTCAAGTGCTATTTCTGCATTAATATAAACAATTATATGGGATAAAAATATAGTTTTATATTAAACTATAGTTATTGGTAAAAGTGTTGAATATCAGAGATTGGGCGTATGTAACTATAAATCTATGAAAGTGGATATTGAATTCGAAACCATGTGACGAGACGCTGTTTCATGCTTCAATGCGATATATATATATATATATATATATATATATATATATATATATATATATATATACGCAGTGGGTGAAAAAAAATGATAAAACAATTTTCAAATAAAATCCGTGGAAAAATAGAAACAAAAGCAACTGAAACCTCCGAACAGGGCGAGAAAAAAATCGTCTAGTACCTTAAATCTCTGACACAAAGAAAAAAAAACAGCGAGTAATGAGTTAAAACAAAGAGGGGTCAATACACTAAGTAGAGCAAACATAAAATAAATTCTAGATACTACCTATCTCAGTTTCAAAACATGGTACTACCTATCTAATTTTCACCACATGGGGCCATCTAGGTAGTGTGTACATGGCTGATTAGGAATTATATATAACAGGCATGCTGTTAAGGCAACAGGTAAACCGAAACGATATGTTAAATCATAGTTTAGATATTAAACTAGAATGAATGTTCTGATGAAACAAATACTGATGGAAAGTTCTCAGCATTTTTCAATAGGCGATATTTGAACATGACACGTGATAGAAATGTCGAACATATTCTGATTATGTAAAGGCTATTTTCTAATTGGATCCAGTTTGTATTGTGGATTTACATAATTTTCTCATGAATAAATATATTTATGTAACATAATGCAGTTTTTTCCAGCCAAAATTCTCTATAGAAACTGGTAAACAATATGCAACTGCTCAGATTCCAGTTCGTAGGCAGTTAATTGAATTGAAATATGAAAATTTTGAACTGGAAGAAAGAAAATGTTTTGACGGTCCTACGATTATATTAGAAAATATATATTCGCTACGTAATATAACTGATTTAACTATCTGGATTCACATATATGTAAGAAATATAGAATCTATTTAATGCTCTTTATACAATGGGACACGCGTAATATATATATTGTAGCGCACCTTATATTCACGGATGATGATCTGGAAGAGATTCCCTGTCTATTTCAAGATGAACCTATCCAAAAAGATGCATGTCTCTGTAACAAATACACGAAGTGGATCGGAAAGCAAATACTGTACAGGACCTGTTAACTTCTCGAATTTTATTTACTGCACTTTGCGTCCGGAAGTGAATTTCCCTATAGAACTCGTGCTTCGTTTTGTATACAGTCAATTATTACTACAAGAAACTAATGTTATTTACAACGAGCCGTCATATCATTCAAAGTTTTCTGTCAGACAATGACTACTTTTCCTAATAGGAATATATATGAAAGCATTCTTCGGGTGAAAATGTATTTTTGTCTAATATTAATCCCATTTGGTTATCATTTAATACAGTTATATATATAATTTGAAAATTTATTTAGTCGACTTGTTAAGACTCTTATATGGTTTAATGCGAAAAAAAACGTTCAACAGAAATAATGTCAAATTGCATTCCGAAAAATGATTTAGCTCAAACGACTGGAATTATTTTTAGCGTTATACTAATTATGTTTTAGCCGATATCTACAGATAATTTCATGACAATTGTTCTGATGATCTGTTATCCTTGCTGGCATGTTCGCACAAGTTTAAGAGTAGGACTAGACGGACAGCTGGTCTCAGATTTCATTGCGGAGCTAACTAGAATGCAACCGCTCCCTCTGTTCTAATAATTTTCTTGCATTCTTAGCCTGTGGAAATCTTGTCCGATTTCTTACTTCCCTCACATTTAAAATCATGAAAATTCAATGCAACATGAGTCGTTATGTCTCGCCTTTCTAAATAATGTTCCTTATTTGGCTTTTTCAGCACTTCTCTCACTAAAATCATCTAAATCTCTTTCAGTCCCTGTAACTCCCAGCGCCATAGTGGTATTGCCGCTTTCTCTAGGGTGAAACGATTAAAAACATCCGATTTTTATTGTCTGTGATGTGTTGATCAATTGTGGAACTTTTGAGCTCAATTTAAGGAATTAATGTTGCTTTGCGGCCATTGCTATTGGAAATCTCATTTCCCTAAATGAAAATATGTTTATGAAATTTTGACGCCTCAATATACTTTCACAAAGTTCAAATTAGAATAAAAAATAATTATGAATATCTGGAAGGATTTAATAATTATCGTTTATCTGAATTTGTGCTGAACTAATATATTTTTATAATGCTACTGTGATCTTAAAACTATATTCAATACAAGTGTTATTAAGGCTGGAAATTCATATAGTCCTCTAATTGTAGAAAATGCTGGCAACCCTAATTTGCACACGAGGCAGGAAACAAGGAAACGCCTATCCTACAACACGCTTCGTAAAACACATGACATCGAATGAAATTGGTCGAACAAACTAAACACATTATTTTTCTAAAGCTATTTCAGATGTCCCCAGATAAGAATATATCATATGGGAATTAGTTGCTTACTATTCAGCATTTAATATAATCTTTAGGTAAGAACATAACCTTCATTTAAAGGAAAAAAACAACCTTGTATATTATACAGGAAAACATGTAAAAATGGTGTGTTCAACGTCTTCTTTCAGGATATTGTAATATATAATTTAGGCAAGGAATTCAAGAAGGAAATTCTCGTTTTCTTTCGCGTGACATTTCATTGTATCTCGCATGTAAATATTCTCGGTAATATGGCTATTTTCTTTGAGTTAGCCCCTATATTTAAATTAATTTTCATAAAAAAGTTACATCCATTGCTAAAATAGAGATTATTTTACCAACAAGCTGTAAGGATTCAAATGATTAGACACCGTTAATCCTAATATAAATTAGACTGTCAAACATTAATATAAAAAATGATACTTTACATAACGACATAACCCACATATTCAGTATCCCTGTAAAGGTATACTTATAAAGTCATACACAGTATATATATATATATATATATATATATATATATATATATATATATATATATATATAATCTTCCCAGAACGAAAACAAACGATTAAATAAGCGACCTAAGCATTTTTCCCGCAAAATATTTTACTATGTTAATAAAACATCAAAAAACGAAAAGAATAAATAATACAATATAAATTAAACCAAACAAATAAATAAACAAACAAGCCAATTCCGCAAAAATAAACACCAGAAGATAACACTGACCTATATATATATATATATATATATATATATATATATATATATATATATATATATATGTATATGTATGAGTATGTGTGTAAAGTAGTTGAGGGAAAATCCAGCATTCGCGTCCTGACGATTTTGTCTAGCCTGAAAAGCCTTTCGCCTCTGTGTGTCGACGTCAATGTTCACTTTACACACACACACACACACACATATATATATATATATATATATATATATATATATATATATATATATATACACCAACTTTTTTAGCCCATCTTAAATTTTTATGGTTTTCCCGATTCATCAGGGACGAACTGGTGAATATAATCCGTATTAGAGTTGCTTTCCTTCTTTCTTTTTTTTTAGGAATTGTCTCATGGGAAGAACGCTAAATTGAATGCTGATAAATTGATTCAAAGCTCAATATTAATATGAACTTAATATATTATTGGGCTTTGAATTGAAAATATTCCTACCATTTAAGTTTGCTTCGATTATTAATATTTTTGAGGATGATATTTTTTTCAAACAGACACAGGTTATATCTGTCGCTGAGGCTGGAAAAGTGTGTAGAATTGGCTAAGATATTCCAGTTTACTACCGGTGTATAGTCATCTGATTTAATAAGAAAATACAATTTTGTGAGTGCCGTGATATTTGCATATTTCTTGTTGGTAAGAATCAGTTTATGGTGATAATATCGGAATTTCGAATCTTGGTTGTTGGTCCGAATTATTTGTTTTATATACGTGTTCATATCTAGCTCTCACTTTATCTGTCTATGTCACTCTCTCTCCATATATATATATATATATATATATATATAAGAATATATAAAATCAAAATATGGTTATGCTATATAATTTATTAGCGCGTAAGTGGATATAACGAACACAACGGAAATTTGAACTCTGCTCTCCGAATAACAATCAATCATATCACACGCACACCCAAGCTTACTGCAGCTGGCATTCCCAAACTTTCACCCATCCAACCAATGGCCATCAAACTACTTGACGTTGCTTAACTTCAGTGACTATATAGGAAGCAGTATTTCAACGTGATGTTGCTGTAATCCTATTATATAGAAGATTTTCCTCAGTTTTATCTCTCTTTATTCTTTGACACTCTGAAATAAAAAGCAATGTAGTTATATTCAGTGATGCGTACTGTTACAATTCTTGTTTTAATTTTATGTGTTCAGTATGTGTTTACACACTGGATCTACGTCTGTTCATTAATTTCAAATCGATAATTATTATCTACATTCCTCCTACTAATACTTATTCCCTGTGCAAATTAGCGCCCCATTGATCTGATTTATACCTCAGCAAGTTGAAAGCTTAATACTTACTCAATGATGGTGAAACTCGTAAGATACTTTACCTTATCTTGAGAGGGAGATTTATAAGTCTTGTCAATGATTTAGATAAAAGTTGGACAGTTCTCTCTCTTAATTCGAGCGTATCTTTTATCTTATTGCTTCAGAGCATCCACTTGGCATCTTTTGTAATCAGTCGAGGCTTAGTGTATATCTCTTCTCTAATGTTGTTGGTGTGTTGAATTGGCTGGCTTTCTGCAAAGCGACAAGTGGGAATTTTTACTTAGTTTCGCACCTTGGATGAAACCGGAGAATTCATCATTGTTTCTTGATGGCATGTTTCCAGAAAATATCGCGTCAAATGTTCTGATGTCTGGAATATACGTCATATGTATTACGGCGGATAAAACGGAAATGGAGTCGACTATTTCGCTTGAAAAGCAGCATTCAATAATTTGGCTTGTTTTTCGTTGCACCGAATATCACCACTGTATACAAACATATATTTATTTCCTTCTTAAAGATTTCTAATTATTTTTTTATTAGAATTAAGCCGGTCAATAAAAAAAATCCATATATTCTCAAAATGGCAGTAAATATCTGTATGTTCACATTTCAGATGTACATATTAAATATATCTATATAATGAATGTCCATGCAGAAAAATGAGCGTTCTAATCTAATAAGCGATTAGCAATGACTGTTAACTTGCAAAAATGTGCCAATTTTCTATCGGCGTAACATGGTTATCATGTCTATTCTATAAAAAATTACATAGCACTTGTAATGAATTTTCTTTGTTTCCACGAACGCATGGATTTGGCAGCGTGGTTTCATGATTTTGCAATTTAAATAGCTAAAAGTAACTATAGGTTTGAAATTCCTTTCTCGCACTTGTAAAAATGTATTCCTTTTTTCTTGCTTCTTTGCAACCGGAACTTTTCGAAATTGTAAATACAGCGTCAGTCGCCATCTTCTGTCTTCAGAATACTATTTTTTATTGTAGTGTTTCGTCAGTAAAGTTTTCTTATTCTCTTTCTCAGTAAGCCACGGTGCTTCAGGGACTTTACTGCCTTAGATATGATGAGATTGTTAAAGCAAATGTGTTATGGATGCATCTTTTTGCTTCCAAAACTGAATGTCCATATCGCTTTGCGCAATCTGCCCGAGCGTTGCCTGAAATAAAAAAAAAAATGCATGAACGATAATGTTCTTCAGAATTGGAATATTTCTTATTGACTTTCCTCACATTTGCCGCCATTCGACAATTATTTTATATGGAACGTAGGTCAAGGTTATTCCCTTCATTATTGGTGAGAAATGGCTGCTGACGTACAAAACAATTGTTTGTATTTTTTACTGAATATATTTTTTTTATTGTGACACTGAAGCTATGAGGTACTTAAACATTATTTCTAAACAGAAAAAAGCTTTATGTCGAAAATTAAATACAAAATGGGAGATACAGAGAATGGAAGGTATTTTCAGTGATAATGTGGAAGTGAAAAAAGGGACATCTGTGTTGCCTCCCCCCACCCACAAATTGCATAGAGAGTTTACATTTTTTTTATTTATCAAAAATCTGGCATGCCGGTAATGCAAATTGGGGAATATCTTTATAACTTTTTTTAAGCCTTTCACTCCATGCAAGTTGGGAGTGCCACTAGCACGAAAGGGGTTACAGAGAATGAAAGCAAGAGTAAAGAGGCGCGATAGAGGAAAGTATGAAGAGAATGAGGGGAAGAGATCAGAGCATCTGGATATGTCGATTGACATTGTATTTGAATAGTTGGAGATTATAGCTATCAGGGAAGCAAGTAAGACAAGGGAGTTTTACAGACGGGAAGTGTGAGACATGAAACGATTGTAGCTGAAAAGACGGCTATATTTAACCGATTCGACAGTGAGAGTGTGGGACTGAGATACCAACCTAGTAGCACGTTTAAATTCACACAGTTTGGGAACTAGCGAAAGTATCTTGGAGCAGTTAGTGTTTGTAGAAAAGAGGTAGGCGACTGCACGTCTGTGGGAGAGCGACTCTAAAAGAAATGCCTGAACAGAGCAGAAAACATTGCATATTCGTCTGTGGATTGTGTCGAGGAACTTAAGACGAACAGAGGGGGCTCCAGATTTATATACCAGCAGAATTCCAGGCAAGGGTGAATGGTTGATTTTATAGATTTGAAGGATGGACTCAGACGAGAAAAATCTTCTCGGCGCGACACAGAAAACCAAATTTCCTTGCGGTTTATAAAGGTATCGATTAAATATATTTATTCCAACTCAGGTCCTTGGGAAATTAGCAAACCACATCATTTGGCAAAATAAAGAGCAGACTGGGATTATATCTTATATAGTGAAAATGAATTGAGAAGCGAAAACGGAAAAGGAGACTGCTGCGAAAGTTGGGATTTTGAAAATCGATCTTTCATAACAGGCAGCTGATATGGTTTTTCTTTTCGCCGGACATGGGTATCAAGGAAAGGATTCAGAGAATTGAAATTAGGACAATAAACCTCGCACTTTCTACTACGCACTTTAAAAATCAGATTTGTCACGGAGGCAGTTATTTCAGCCCTGAGAAATATGCAGCGTTAGAATACCAAGTAGGAAGGAGGAAGTCTCAGATTCTAGCCCTGCCTTTGCAGAGCAGCCGTGCGAGATATGAAGTAAATCAAGATGGGCTCAAGGGAAGAGCAATCGTGTGACTACTCACAGGAAAGGTGAATAATTATTTAACTTCGGAATGTTGATTAAGAAAGCAGAAATAGGAATCAAAGACAAACTTTTATTGGAATTAACGAAAATCATGGAATCATAGAATCCTCAGAATCCTTTCTCTCCATATCGATTTTGGGCCGAAGAGCATATAATCAGAAGATTATGGGGAGCTCTGAGAATTCAGGCCGAATACCCGCATTGAATGCTTCTGATATCCGCTGCCAAAGAAATTTCCTGATTTCAAAACTTCGAACCCCACACACACAGAAGTTTAGACAAGGTCCAGTGTCACTCTAGAGTTGGATACTGGAAGGGTAAATTTTTGTTGAACCATAACATATAAACCAATTGAAGATTAACACCATGAAACTGCTGTTTTATTTTTTCGTCGGGACGATTTTCATTAATATAGTATATGACATGGCTTGAATCAGTGCTGCGAGACAACCACCTTTGATTTTTCCACTGCTCTGAGATAAGGAATACAGCGTTGGTTCGTATCGAAGCGGCCAGCGTCCAAAAATCAGCTTGGCCTAGCGTCAGCATTGACCAACCCAGAGGTATCCCCATAGTTTAAATGACGTTCTAAGACACTGCTTACAGGACCACTAGACGTGGTTTCACCACCTACTGTCGGTGGCGGCGAAAGGTGTTATATTATATCAAAATTATACTTTATTTTTTATTAAGTGTTAGTATTTGTATTAGTCTGTGTTCTAACATCACTTAGTAATTGAATGCTCTCAAAGATCCGTAAACAATTACTAGATAATATAACCTATCGCCAGTAATTCTACCAGAGATCACAATGCCTCCATTATCATAAACAGTTCTGGAATTCTCGTTGTAGATCATATTCGAAATAGCTACAAAAATCAGTCCTGTC
>OZ038482.1:40264506-40287006 GCA_964036315.1 Acanthosepion esculentum | reverse complement strand
TGAAGGATGATTTGATTTTTCTGTTTAATTGAGTATGTGCATTATGTGTATGTCTTAGTGTGTAGTAGTGGTGTTTTAATTACCAAATACGGTTAGAACGTTGTGGCTTTGTTCGTAGTTAATATTGTTGAGGGTAGGCTTTTTCTTTTTTTATTATTATTAAAGCCTCCATTATATATACATATATACATACATATATATATATATATATATATATATATATATATATATATATAATAAAATCAGGCAATTTAATACACAAAAATAAAGAAAATATTAGGTATAATAAATGTCTATTCTCATCAGGACATCAAAACAAAATCCGGCAACATCATCGGATTTTTCCTAAGATCTCTAAGAATATGCAGCTCGAATTATTCCCACGAACAGGAGAAATACATTCAAACTTCTTTAGTACCCTAATTACGTTATATTCTATGCGAAATATATGCCCATAAAATATTCGAAAACAAAAAAGTCGGTCACTGAGACACCCAAGGAATCAAAATATATTATGTTGCCTCCTAATTATATCCAATAAACACATTCTATCTAAACTCAATATAAAATCTATTACATAAAAAAAGATAAAAGACTTGGTCAATAGTAAACAAAACATTGAGCTAAAACTTGAAGGGGCAATTTACTCCATCGCCTGTAATAATTATCAGAGAAATTACATATGACAAACCTCAATGAATCTGAAAAGATTATAGGAACACGAATGTGATATTTTGCAAAATAATACGACAAATGCGTTGGTTCGCCACCGTAATGAAACTGATCACAATTTTGATATGACATAATGCTAGTCTGATCCAAGGAGAAATAATTCACTACAACGTAAAGATCTAGAGAATGCTAAAATCGGAAGTTCATCTACAGTAGATTTGCCCTCTGACTTGTAAAACATTTCCCCATTCATGACAGAATCTCTAATATTACAGTGTGCAATCCCTACTTCCAAAAATGATGAAAAATAAAAATAGTCTAAATGTATTTGACTAGATAATAAAACAAAAATCTCTAAAAGTACTACCACCACTCTTCGTGTGCATATGCAGTCAATAGTATCATAAGTAATGATTCCGTTGAAGGAGGAAAATGCTTCACAAGTAAACTTTTTTCAAATTTTCAAACATCCCGTCTTCCCAAACTTCGGTTGTTTCTCGACAAAGAACTCATTAGGGATATTTTTACAGAATCCGAAGAATTGAGTTTTTTTAAAATTTGATATTATTTTGCAAGGAACTGAGTGAATGGAAATCGGAAAGAGCAATGTCGGTTGAATATGGCAGATGTGATAACACATCCCAGCCAAGCTGTGTCAATATTTGCCGGATCCCCAAATAAAATGAACGGCCGCACTATCCTGGTGCAGGACATCATCTTTCCTCTTCGTCAATTCTTGGCCTTTTTCCTTGAACTGCTAACTTTTTAATTCATCCAGTTGCGAGCAGTATTTTCTGAAACAACTGAGTGGTTACTTGGCAGAATTTCTCAGGAAAGTATTGCTTACCAATCCCAATATTTGCATAGCACGACTTTCTTAGGATGAAGACCTGTTTTGACATGGCTAAAATTGGTTCATATTGTTTACCTTAGGATATTTTTTGCTTTACATTGTTGTAAACTATTCATTTCTCATCACGCGTCAAAAGTCGCTTAAAAATGGGTGCATTTTCATTTCGTTTGTACAGTAAATTACAGTTGCAATGTGTATCAAGATTTGTTTTTAAATCAGATCACGTGCTTTCAAATCATCGGAGCAATTTTAATATCAAACATTCACTAAGTGTTCAGAGATGTTAGGTTCTGATAAATGTGGTGTTTCTGCCAATTCCAGCGTCGTATATTGCGTGTAATTCTGAATTTTTGCCGTCATATATAGGCCGAGGTTCTGTTTCAGCGTTCATAATCACTAAGGATAAATCACCAACTCTGTACACTTCTATCAGCTAAAGCAGCTTTACAGTCTACATCCCATATAATTCCTTTGTTACCTGCGAGACATGTTTTCATTCAGTGTAAAAAAGCATCTAGTGTATAAAATGCACCTAATAATCTTACATTTTCATAAGGATACAAAATTCACACGAATTTTAAACTTTATTTCCCGCGATAATTTAAAGTTTGCTCTAATCGGAAATGTAACGATAAATTTATGGTTTTCTAACATGGACTTTATACACACGCATACTGTGTGTTCATATACATATTGGTGTATGTTTATTTATACATGTTCAAGTGTACGTTTTTGTATATATTTATGCAAATATAGGCATATATATATATATATATATATATATATATATATATATATATATATTTGTGTTTGTGACCATTTAATACACAAAAATAAAGAAAATATAACTCTGATGAGGATCGACGATAATCGTAAGCGCTTAGAAACAGAATTTAGGTCTACAGTTCAGCCAACCTGACCTGGCACATTGGAATAACCCACGACACATGGAAAGAATCCCTTTAAAGATTTCTTTTTCTTCTTATGTACATCTTATTATTGCTCTTTCCCTCAATTCCACTCGTGGGTATCAGATTCTCTAGAATCTTCTTCCTCATTATGTGTGACAGAAACTTTAGCTGCCTCTTCCTGATATTAAATATAAGACTCCTCCTTGTTTGCATCCTCACAAAGACCTGATAGTTTTCACACGCTCGGTCCATGATATCATTAGAATCTTTTTGTACAACCACTTCGAAACGTTTTTTTACATCTTTGAGGAAATCGTCCAACATTCGCTGCCGTAAAGAAGGACATACTTCATGTAACATTTCCGTATTCTGTTCTTTCTTACCAAAAATATCCTCCTGTCTCACAATACTCTGCCCAGCTTTTGGAATGCGTTCTTGTCCATTCCAATACGTCTACGGGATCTCAGAATTGCATTTACCGTCCTTCCCCGTTATTCAAACTTATACGACTGCTTGAATCTACTGTTCCCGATCTGCAAATCGCATTTCGATGTCCGTGTTATCTTGTGACACAATTCTAAATAAATTGCTGTCAAAATATGTATACACACACACACACACATATATATATATATATATATATATATGATGTGTGTGTGTTTATATGTTCATGTTTCTTTGAATAATATGCATCAATCCATATTTTATTATTGTTCATTTATATTCGCAGAAATTTTCAAGAAAAATATAAACTTAAATGCTAAAAGTACACGAAACTTTCAAACATTACCTAAATTTTCAGTCTTTTCAGAAATATTTGCTGTTTTATAATTGCCAATTTTATAAGCTTTCATCTTGTAAAATTTTCCACACCTGCGGAAGTCGCAGTGTTCGCATTGGGCCACAAATCCGATTATACCATTTGCACGTGCGTTGCAATTGACACTCACATCTTTTCACATCCCGGTTGTTTTCCTTTTATCGATTGTAAATATACTGGCGACTAATAAAAAATATTCTAAAAGAGAAGTTAAAAATAAAAATAAGTACTAGCCCGAAACAAACGAGGCTATTCTTTTAAAATCTAGAGCTCGATAATATCAGCTGGCCGATGTATATTCAATTAGCATTCCAGGAATTTAAATCATCCCCCCCCTAAAAAAACGACGAACGGAAACAAAACAAAAATTCCCACAAAACTTGCGTAAAAGACTTAATACGTATGAAATATTAGCAGTCTATTAAAAACAAACAAAGGTTGAATGATAGATAGTTATTGTGGTATTTATGAAATTTACATTATCGAGGCAAAAGATATATGTGGCAAACAGAACAAGTATCGGAATATTTTGCGCCATTTTTCAGGCGAAAAATATCTGCCAATTCATCTAATTTGGGGAAAACTTTTAAATGGGCTGTAATATCGGCTGCAACTTTCTCTATTTAGAAATGCATCAATGGCTTTTCTTAAAACACTTAGTGCATTTATTTCTCTCTGCATTATATATATATATATATATATATATATATATATATATATATATATATATATATATATAATTGATAGGATTTATTTTCAGCCACCATTTTCATTACTGCCAGACTTAATTTAGTGGATATCATGGTTTAAAATAGACGCCTTTATTATTTCAAGAAATATATATTACAATTTTCGGTGTTCGCACACAAGGAAACTTCGCAATTATTGTGTGCTCTCTAGCACGGTTTTGAACAACCGTCGAATTTTCTAGGAGATAAATCTTATATTTATTCGACACCTAAGCCACAAATGTTTCTCAAAAAGTTCTAATGTTTGCTCGATCTAACCGTGTTTTTTCTTGAAAAAGGAAAACGTTAATTGTCAACCTGCTGGAAAACACATTTTTATTTCATTTATAAAAGCAATTGAATCAAAAGAAAAAACGGCGTCTCTTTGAAACGCAGATCTGTGTCGTATTAATGTTTGAAGCTATATATATATATATATATATATATATATATATATATATATATATATATATATAGAGAGAGAGAATATGCAGGAAAGCATTCTTCTTTATGATCCGTTTCGCACAAGACCTTCGCACAAGACATTCTCAGAAGAATACATTGGGAAATATTAAAAGGACAGAGGGATAATTCGCATTGCTTGACAAGAAACACATAATGTGGAAAAAAGGAACCACAATTAAAATAATATTTGTTAATTAAAACTAGCGGGGAAGAAAATATACTGGCAAAAGTGCCAATCCAAAGTGCTCCTACTTTGGATAAAAAAGGAAAAATTCATTTACATACCTCGTAAAATGCTCCTTCTGTCTGAACTGTAATTTGATAAAACCGTTTGAAATAGGCGTAAATGCTGAGCAGACCGAGCTCTGCATAGGGCAGTAAATAAATCATTACTACATCTTGCCACACACTCCGGATTATCAAGTAACTGTTGACGATAGATGAGTACTACGCGTACCGCAATAAAATGTCCTGTCTTATATTTACAGGAAGATATGTTCCAAAACGTGTGTCGTGTCACTGAATGTTTCTTCAACCAACCTTGAAATGGCATTTGAATTTAGACAACAGAACTCCATTTGAGGTAGTACAAAGCATATTTGACAAAATGAGAGAAAAACGTGATTATACAAAACAAAACCTAACCGACGAAAAACATGGGTTACCAAGACCGTCAATCTTTTGGCTAGTGTCTGGATTTTCCTGCCCAGGATACGCAATTTCAAATGTACCGGACAAGACAGGACCGAAAACTGCCAGAGCTTGAAATTTTGCGTTCGACAGTGCGCATGATGATATACACAGGATACAGATTTCCACTAAGAAATGCCATAAATATTTTCTATTTCTTTATCGAACCTGCAAGAACAACCCATCATCACCACGTGTTGGACTAAGGTAGACATCAGGATTATCATGGGTGACTTGGGGACGAAAGAATTCGAATTGGTTTACAGATCCAGGCACGTAGGTTATCGGTACATACCTGTAATGAACAAAACTTCCTTTCGTTCTATCAGTACGTCCACAAAATAAAATGGTAGATCGATATTTACATTCATAGTGAACCGAAGTCTGATGGGAATTGAGTTAGACATGGAAAGCTTTAATAGAATCAAATATGGAAAAAGGTTCATTCACATGACGAAAATAGACATGAGGTTTGGGGAGTCTTTCAAACGGGACTTTTTTATGACCCAATGGACTGACCATCATTTTAGCATACATGTATTATTGAAACTGAATTCTACGCCGTCTGTTGCTAAACGCATATATTCAACAAACAAACGTCAGGAATTATGGGGGTACCCCGGTTAACCCGATAGAGCGCATCAGTCCAGATCTGTAGAGTGTTCTGGAGTGTAACAAATGACACCATTTGTTTTGTCTCTGAACACAAATTGAAATGATTTCAGAAAACAAGTGGAAAAAAAATGGGAGACCGACTGAAGTAATTTATACAAGCATTTCGTTAAACGAAGATAACATACATATATATATATATATATATATATATATATATATATGTATAATTTTTTTTCATTCAATGTATTTGTGTTTGAAAATAGTCCCGTTAATGAAGGTCATATTCACATAATCATAAAATGTTACATTGACTGTTTTTTTCCATGTAAATTTTCATTATATTCGTGCAGGTATTTGTACAAATTTTCCTTGCCCAAACGGAATTTCAATCGTCCTGGGTGTGACGATAAAATACGTCCAACAGCAAGGTTGTTGGTGTTCTTATGTCCACCTTGGTCTGGGGTGATAGCGCCTTTTAGGTTCCCAGCTATCGGCAAATATTTAACACCTGAACTTGCGTTAAACCACTATGAATGTGTAAAAATATATTTTAATACCTGAAATAATTAGTCAAAAATAATATCAGCGATACATTTTTGAAGGAAAATTATTACCAGAGATGTTTTTGTGAAGAATATTGCGTTCAAGGAAAATTTTGTTTGGCTTTAAATAACACATTGAGGTTGATGTGGTGTAAAACAAAACAAACGAATCCAGAATTTCACTTGAGATTTTCTTTGTTTTCCCGTTAGTAATATTTCACCAAACAAATGCATATATTCTATATTAGAAATTTTCAGACAAATGTTTACCTTGCCTAAATCACATGTCATTTCAGATACATTTCTGCAGAGATTTACACCTTATGGCTAATCATATATATTTTCTCTTTATGCTCTTTACTAAAAATTGTTGAATTTGTTTTTAACATTAACGGTATATAAATATATATGAATACGCTTTTCATCTTTTCTGATTCTGACTAATCCAGAAGGTATATTTCATTTTGCATATATTTGCGTCATTTTATTTGATTTCAACGATAAGCAACTAGGTTTTACTGACTCCTACCTGAAAATAAGCTTCAGATTGTCCGCTATCATTTCAATTTTGGCCCGACCTGTCAAGCGTTCATCATTTGGGCTTTCCTCTATGGCCCTTTTAGTGACCGCTTTCAGATCGCTTTTTATTTCATTGCTTTTATTTGCAATGCTGTTGCCAGGGGGGAATCTGCATAAAAGAGCCGATCGTCAATTGCACGGTTTTATGACTTTCTTTGAGCGTTCGGTACTATTGAAAATCTTCCAGTAAAAGAGGCAGCGAATACGTCCATCGAGTTATTATTACATCTTCTTCTGATTGCTTTCACAGTTATAGGAAGTACAATTTACCGGAAAGTCAATACTGTCTTTATATTGTATTTTATAATCCCAACTTACCCGTTCAATGGAGATAAAACTGCCAGCCTCAGTATAAGCATTTTCAATGATTGCGCATGAAGATAAACGTGCAGATCTGGGATGTTTATTAAATGCCCCGTAGACCAATCATGTATAATCTCTTAAGATTTATAAGAATCTGCTTAACGCATTAGTGGTGTTTTTTTTTTTTTTTTGATTTATTAGGTATTTGAAGCGCTAGTCTGAACGGAGATGAAAGAATATATCTTACTGGTAAGATAAACCGTTTTCATATTGGATATATTTGTTAAAGTTAGCGTCCCTGGTGGTTAGAGTTAGGTGGTTGAAATATATAATCTTTCTCTTACAATAGTTTTTCAGTAAATGACGTTTCTTACGTCCTGTAGCTGTTATCGATCCTTCTGTTGATTCATGAGTGTTTATTTCCTAACAATTAAGGTCCTGTGGAATGTTAACATTTGGGGATATGCATATTTTCCTTTCTCGTTACATCGGACATCAATTGCTATTTTTGTGGAGCGGAGAATTGTTTTTGTTACAAGCTCTACAATGACCCGATGTGGTCCACTTGTTAGTGTTAGGCCTATGGGCAAATTGTGCGTCCTATCAAAAACGAAACCCTTTGAATTTATAAAAATAGCAGGAATTAATTTTTATCTAAAAATTCCAACAATTCATATATATATATATATATATATATATATGATCAAATTATAATCAATACATTTTATCTTTTATTGAAGGCATACAGTTGCGTTCAAAATATATTTATCTGAAGCCATATAATTGTTCAAGTTATTTAGATTTCGAAATTAACTAAACGACAGACGTTGATATGCTGCTAAACAAAATCAACCAAGTAACCAACATTCTAGTTACTATCAATTGTAACTGGAAATTTTGGGAATTTATTTTAATTTGTTAATCTTAATATTTTATTATGTATCTACAGTCTTCAAGATTCGAAATGTACAATTCTTTATATGGCAAACGTGTTTCATTCGGTTGAAACTACTTTTAATTATTGATCACAGAATGTATTTGTCTATAACTGATAGGTTCGACATTCCTGAAGTTTTAATCCATTGAGATCATCCATATGTCTAAATTAGACGACGCTATTTAAGAAGATTACTCGAGTTCATATGTTAATATCTTATTGTATCATGTTGAAAAAAATTACCTATACATAATCTTTGTGTTTTCAATTTCCTTATCTCCGATACTAACATGTTAGTGACTCGTGCACAGAGGCATTTGAAATGTTTCGTATATAAATAAGGAAATGCCCTTGTCATATTATCATTCTTATCGAGATGTTAGCTGATACTTCCGGAATATACCCGATCATTTACAACAAATCATGTTTCGATCTACTACATATCAGATGTTTTAAAAACTGCACTGCAAAGACGTGATATGAAGAACATACGGAGTAACTGAAACGTCTGATTAAAACAGCTGGTGAAAGTTTTATCTTCAAGATTTACAAAATTCTCTCGTCTCGATGTAAATGATAAACCTGTATTTTTTTTTTAATTTTAGAATGATGGAAAAAAATTTAAGAAAAAATATTTTGTTCTTATTTTTATTTAGCAGTATATCTTCATACTGCACAAGAGGAAATTGAAATATTTCGCTATGATGCCGCGGGATCTCATTATCCAAGGTTCGATTAACTAACCATTTTTTATTAAAAGTAAACTTTTTACAAATGTGACTTCAACTTTGTATCGAGCAACGTATTTTAAAAAGATATGAAACGTGGATTTCCAACTATATATATATTTTTAAATCCTTCTGTTTTATGAATAATTTTTGCGCTATTTTTGTTTTGTTATATCGGGGGACTTTATAGAAACCAAAGTCGTCATTTAATTTCAGCTTTCCTCAAATTACAAATGTGTTAAATTTTGTTTATCTCATAGGCCATTGCTTGTGAACTGATTTTTAAAAATATCTGTACGCACTTTCCACTTTTCTATTTACAGTTTATTTATGGATGGCCCGATAGTCAACATTTTCTCGATATGGATAATTGCTATATATATATATGAAAACGAACATTTTATTCATATTTATGATGAAGCTATTTTCATTGGGAATTGTATGTGTGGTTTTATTTGCGTGTGGTTATGTTTGTATGGGGTTCCGTTATAATGAAACATTTGGCATTCATTGACCGACCAGTCTATGATACGTTTAGTTGAGATTTGTAAGCGCTTTGTTAAAAAAAAAATTCAGGAAAATAAATATCTCAAGTAGATTAGCTCTTATCGGTCTTACCAGTATGTATTGGGAGTTTTCTACCAAGCATTTGTTTGAGGTAGTGTGAAATTTTAATATGTCGATTATAATTTTTTTTCTAATCAATGCTACGTGTGATAGCCATTTTTTGCTCTTGTTGAAAGTCCTTAAGTGATGTGCTTTCTTATATGTGGTACAGTTCATTCTTTTATTATTCTGTAGAGCCAGTTCACAAGGTTCCAGACGTTATATATCCATCGCTAAGACCTACAGGTTTCTATTCCCATCTTAACCATTGCTCTGAGAAAGCAGCTATATACAGCTGACAGTTTAATTATTTCTTCACGGGTTTAGTGCCATGCATGGCATCTACATGAAGGTCTCGTTCTAGCGAGGTTCTTAAAATATTGAAATAAATTTTCCTCACTGAAACGGTTATATAACTTTCGCTGTAATATTCATAAGATAACATTTAAATAACCCTGCACTTATTACACCCGGAAAAATATTATAAACAGATGATGCTGGTTCCATTCCTCAATTTAATTTGAAGAAAATTATGAAAAGGATAAATAAATAATATTCATATATATTGTTTTAATTTTCAGTTTTAATTAAACCGCTTTGATAATTTTATTTTTTTTTATTTTAAAATTGTGAATACGTCGCGGAAAAGTAAATCATAAACTAATCCGTAAAAATTCGAAATTAATGCTATTTATTTATATAAGAATATTAATCTGCATTCTCTGAAAGATAAAGCGGAAATACGAACGCGTTTCAAATAATACAAAAGGAAAAACACCTGACTTTCTTTATTTTATCATACGAATAATAGTACGCTACTAATTAAAAGTGATTTGGTTAGTGACCGTGTATACGTACGAATAAATGAATACCAATGATTCATTTTAAATAACTTACGATTATTAAATATGAAATAAATATTCAAATAAAACGTTGTGTATGAGATATATATAAATGAAAATATATATAAATTTATCAAACAAATATACGAATCAGTGAAATTTTAAATGCGTGAATTTATTTTATTTCTTACATTAGCTATATTAATTCGCACGTTTAACTCCTCACGCACCTAATGATTGTTTCATCTTGATTCTTTTACCTTTGAATAAAAGAATTATTCAAGAGACGAAAAGGTACGTACGGAAATCATTTTTGTTGCAGTTTCAATTCCCACCACACAACCAAAAAAAGCACAATGTGTAACAATAACAGAAATTATTACAACAAAAAAGTAAAAACATACACGTCGTCATTTATGTACGGTATTCCTTCAGAATATAGGCGATCACGACTCTTCACAACATCTTAGCACTTTTATTTTCAGCTCGTTCAACTTTTTACCATCTCTCGTTTTATCCATACAAGAAATATATATTTAGTTAATTTGCTCACCGTTCCAGTGTACTGCTCCTTCCCTGATACATTCTATGAGAATGAAATAATCAAAGGCCTGCATAGTCCCAAAGAGTCCTAAATATTTTAGCCGTATTTTTATTTTAATCAATTTTACTATGTACATCTGGTTCTTATTTTCTACAGAACGTCTTCATTCCTCACGAGTTCTGTCCATGGTGTTTTCAGCAATGGTTAGTAGAACCACATCTCAGCTGTTTCAAATATTTTTCTAGCACTCTCAACCATATAGGAGGGTGAAAATAACATAGCGTTGGGATCCCATATTTTTCTTCATAACGGCAGATTACCATGCCTTAATAATTTGCTGAATTTCTTAAAGGCAACTCAAATTATTCCTACCTGCATACGTGTTACTGTTTCACACCTTACATCGTATTATGTTAAACTACGCATATAATTGTTTTTCCTTCCTGCTTCATTGAAATTCGAAGCTCACAAATACAGGGTATATTACTGGTGATATTCTAACGTTTATCATGTCTTCTACCTTTGCTTAATTTCTGGAAGACATCTTTTCTTGTGTATTTATGTTTCATAGTTAACGTGTGTTACTATATTAAATATGTTCCTAGATCTCTTCAGCTATTTCATACCGATTCGAAGGTTTGCATACTCTCTTGATGAAGACCATCTGTTTATTATAATTAATCAGTACACATTTGTTCTCCATTTGTCTTATTACAAATATAAATAACATAATTATTTGAAAACACTTTTTTTTAATAAAAATAGATAGTTTGCCTTGATTCAGCATTATAGGCGATGCAACTGCCTATTTAGATGAGATGCAAGACATTAGATATCAAATAGTCGTGTGATCAGTAAATACACAATTACCGAAACGAGTAAGCTCAATATTAAATAAATATTTTTTAATCGAGTTCAGCCCAAGCAAGGCAGTAAAGCCACAGTGACACAAGTGGGTACAGGGTGTGGAAGAATTAGAAACAGGAACATTGCTAGGGAGTGAGAACAGGAAGTGCGATAAGGTGGACAGCAGATATCGATTGACATTGCTGTTAATGTGTTGCAGATTAAAGTTGGTTAGAAAGCATGGGGCCGGAATTGTGTTCCACAAGCGAAAAGAGCGGGAAATTTATTAGCGAAGAATTTACGTTTATATCTAGTCTGCGCATAAATTCGAAGATTCTAGCCTGCATAACGAAGAACTCGCCCGAAAAATTACCATGAATTTATTTATAGAAAAGGAAAAGGGTAGCAAACTTACGGCGGTGGGAAAGTGACTGAAGGCGAGATACCAAATCGTGGAAAGTAATATTGTTAGTTATTCAGCGGATTTTATAAAGAAGCAGTAGATAAATAGCAGCAGCACCCGACCATCTGTGGAAGCAATATTCGGATCATTTATGAATAGTGCTTACATATGAACGGTTAAACGTTCGAAGGAGCGACGAATTAGGCAATTATATTTTCCCGAACCTAAGCAATATTTTAGAAATTCGGTAAATATCAGTATATTGCAATGAACGCAATATAATTTACTCAAATATTGAGAAGCCTCCTTATCTATCTATATATATATATATATATATATATATATATATATATATATATATATATATAATCATTCTAACGTGAATTGCTAAAAATACCGTGGAGAAATCAATTGATCAAGGGGGAAATGCTTAAGCAAACATGAAAAACAAGGAAACATTAAAAAGGCGACACTTGAAATTTCACAGACATGTAATAAGGAATGACATTAGAACTTTTAGGAGATCATTTAGACAAGAGAACCAATGGAAACTACAAGTAATCTAAACGCGTTTACCTGTATATATTGCAGAACAAGGATTTCTCAATGTACCGTGTCCGTGGCAATTATGAGTCTCCAGAATTTCCTTCCTCTGTCAAACTAAAAAAAATGGCCATCTTCTTATCTCTCTTTATCATTGTTCTCCCATCCATTATTGAAGTGCGCTATGCCTTGTTTTCCTCTTGCCTTTTAACTGTCCTGTGAGTATCAAAATTTCCAAGTACTCTATCCTTATGTGGTCTAGAATTTTCAAGTGTATATTCTTGTAGTTAAATATAAGTGTATTTTGTTTTTTTTTTCTCTACAACTTCGCCGTTGCTCATATGATTATTCCATGATATTCTCAGCATCCTTCTGTAGAACCACATTTCTGTTGCTGATAGCACTTTTTCTGCTTTGAGGATATTGCCCAGTATTCACTGCCCTATAACAGGACTGATATTGCACAACATTTCAGCACTCTTTTCTTTATTTCTAACTATGCTTTTTTTTCCTGAATCTTTGATTAGAATAAGGACAAAAATGATAAATCTAAAAAATGTTACTTAGAGCAACAACAACAAAAAAAAAACAAAAATAAAACAACAGAAATTGTAGAGAACCATGTTAGCATACATGCGGAAAGTATTTCGTATTTACAAAAATAAGAAGTAGAAAAATAGTGTTTCTTGTAAATGTCTGCGAAAAAGTTAATGTCGGCAAATGAGGGATGGAGAAAAGGCGTGTTTGAGTGGATAGGGGAAGTGAGCAAGGAAATGCTGATGAATTTCGCTGGAGGAAACAAAAAGTCTGTAAGAAAATAGAAGAAAAAAAACAACAACAACAAAAAAACGCTGCGATACAATCAAGCGAGTGAGTGGGCAGCCTATAAATGATGCTGTCAAAGACAACGAATTATTAATGCATATAACTCCGTATTCGGATAATCTAATTTTCATTAAGAACTGATACGCTGCACCCAGTAAATAGCAATGAAATTATTACAAGCTGAAAGGAACGGGAATAACCTGCAGGCATGAATCCACCTATTTCGCTATATGTCTAGGAAACATGAAAACAGCCATGGCTCTTTTGACACTGATTCTTCTGAAAATATGCATACTTAAAAAAGCAACCTAAAAAGGTGGCTGAGATAGTCGCTTATTTGATGGTTTGCATTTGAGTTCTATTCAAACCAGTAAGCTTAAACTGTTTATATAGGCATGTACGTAATATCAGACAGATATTCGTTGATAACACAATAATATTCGCACATACACACAGTAAAAAGTGCCTTCAGATATTACAGCTCATCTACATTAAAACGAAGCAAACCACACGCAAAAAAAATTACATTTCACACTAGTCAAACACATTACATTGCATCTAGCCATTCGTCTGTTTTAATTCTTCGGTCTATCGCGTGGTATGATATCATAGAACGCATGTTGAACTTAAGAACTGCGTCTGCTATTCTGTGACCATTATCGTCGCATGGAAATTTTCTATGTCAAAATAACAAAATATCAGTTTTGACGGTGGATATCTTAATAAAACAAATATTCAAATTTGGACAATTTGAATCTTTATTTTCACCAGTAATTAAAGCAAACATTCGAACGGCTCATGATCAGACATAATAGACATTCATTGTAACACACACACACACACACACACACACACACACATATATATATATATATATATATATATATATATATATATCAGTGGACATGAAAGTCAGCACTTAGAGGCGCCAGTCTGTTTCATGCTAGTGCAATCGTCAGGCGCCTGACGATTGCACTAGCATGAAACACTGTCGCCTCTAAGTGCTGACTTTCATGTCCACTTTCATATTTACACACGCCCTATCTCTGATATTGAGCACTTTATCCTATAAATATAGCACACTTTAAGACTATATTTCTTCATATATATATATATATATATATATATATATATATATATATATATGTATATATGTATAATTATTTTAACAGATTATGTTAGTGTAGAGAAAGAGCTTTCATGTTCGCAATGTGAAATCAGAGAAACTAGGGAAAGTTCGATCATCATACATCGCCTTCACATTTACAATAATAATCATGAGAATAGCATGCCGACATTTTTCTTCCCACATATAAGTGTTAAATGTCAGGGAATAGTACACCTTTTCGACGCTGTTAAAAGTCTTTCTTATAGAAGGATGACACTGAATTTCACGCCAAACATGTAATAATAATTATAGAAATGCGCAGTTAATCATGTCTGCCTTTGTCGTGAATTAGTATGTTATTTCAAGGATTTAAATGCGTAAAGTAGCGCGACAAGTTACTTTACACCATTTGAACGTAAACTGCACAGGCTTATAACAGACGATAGTTTTTATGTATCCTTTTTCCTTGCGGGGAAAAAGTTTGGTTATTATGTGTTATGGAAACTTACCCATAATTATAATGGACTACTCCGGACATTATGAATACTGTGCATCAAGAGGAAGCAGGAGCAGACAGTCAGAGACAGAATGGAGAGTCAGACGATTACTGTAAGACATTGGAATAGTGATACTTGTCGAGACAACATAGTTCACTCTAACCAAATCTGATAGTCATTAGTAATACTTCTACTTCTTTTGTACATATTTCTGTTTGTCATATATCTGTGTTATTCCATACCTGTTTTCGAGTTATTCTTCATTGGTTCTACATTGGACCATCACCGTGCTACAAGGAACTTGGACCATAACAAGTGGCGACGAGTTAATCCCAAGGAAAATCGAACTATCTACGCGGAGGACATACCTTTTCTGCTATCCGTCGCACATAAGTGGTCGACGTGTAAAATCTAAAAAAAAAAATTTGTACGCGAACACACACGCACACAAATTATTTTTGGATATTAATTTTACTGGCAACAAAGGAAATCTTTTTCAGCGTTCACAGGTTTCAGAATATCCGGTTACACTAAGGTAAAATACGTGCAAAAGATTACGTGAAAGATTTTAAGTCAACCATTGTGGAACTTACCAGAATCCAAATTGAACAGCAACAAAAGTACGAACAGAAACATCTTGAATTTCAAGAATTATTGCTACGTGTAATGTCAAATAATGAGCCAAAATCCGAGAACGAAACAGTTCTCTCAGAAGACGTTATTTGGAGTACAATCGAAGATTTCACGTACGCACCCGAAGAAAACATTTTTGCAAATTACTTCCGAAGGTATGAAGATCTATATGAATTTCACTGCAAAATTGGTCAGACGCACGGAAAGTACGTCTATTACTAAGAAAAGTAGGCACATGCGAATATACCAAATTCGTAGATTATATCCTTGCAAGGAAAATTAATGAATTAACTTTCAAAGAAGCCATAACATTGCTAACAGAACTTTTCAGCCATAGTATCTCACTATTCCACAAAAGATAGTAATGCATAACCTAACAAACAAGGAAAACGAAGATTACATAACTTTCGCGTACATTGTCAACAAATATTGTGACGACTTCAAATTATCAGAACTCAGCGCGGACAATTTCAAATACTTAATTTACGTCCAAGGCCTGGTCTCAACCAAAGACGCGGAAATGAGACGCAGGATCCTTACTAAATTAGAGAGTGAACAAGATTTGACATTTCAAAAACTAGCCGGAGACTGCCAGAGATGCATCAGTGTGAAGAAACACTCAAAAGACATAGAAGAAACTGGCACAGGGTCACATACATAAAGTACGAAGACAAACCAACTTTCCCTCTTCAGAAACGAACCAAACCAATTTCCCCCCTCAAGAACAGGTAAAACAAAATTTTCTAACGCCAAAAGTCAATATCAGAAAAAACTACCACCCAGTCCATGCTATCGCTGTGAGACTTGGCATTGGATGCAAGACTGTACATACCGTTTTAAAACTTGTCTAACATGCAAAAAAAAAGGATACAAAAGCTCTCATTGTTGGTCTGGAAGAGGAAGCAAAAGCAGAATAAGAATCACGATGACTGACCAAGCAGATGAGATTAACATAAGGAAATACGTACAAGTTGAAATGCAAAACAGAAAAGCCAGGCTACCGCTGGATTCTGGCTCAGACTTAACTATTATAAACCTACAAACATGGATAAAACTGAACAAACCTGCCATGTTAAAAACGGATAAAATTGCTAGATCAGTTACGGGGAGAAAAATAAAATTTGAGGGTAAAGTAATTATAAATGTAACATTTAATGGAATGACGAAAAAACTAAAAATGTACGTCTTAAGAAATACAGAAAACCTATTTGGAACGGAATCGATGCACAAATTCGAACTGTGGGATCTGCCAATAAGTACGTACTGCCAAATTGTAAAAAGCTTAACAACCGAGGCAGACAAATTAAAAGAGAAACTAAAAACGAGTTTCCTCGAAGTATTTTCAGCAGGTCTGTGATGATGTAAGAAAATAGTATCTAACATCGAAATAAAAGGAAACGTTCAACCTATCTTCAAGGAAAAAGTAGCTTACCGTTTGCGTCAATTGAAAAAATTGATCAAGAATTAACTAGACTCGTAAACACTGGCATATTGACAAAAGTAGAATACAGTAAATGGGCCGCTCCGATGGTCTACGTCAAAAAGAAATCAGGATAAATTCGAGTTTGCACTGATTTTTCTACAGGTTTGAACGCAGCAATAAAGTACTAACACTATCATCTACCCAGTCTAGAAGACGTGTTCACTAAATTAAATGGCGGTCATTGTTTTTCAAAAATTGATTTAAAAGAAGTGTACTTGCAAATTCCAGTCGATGATGAAGGTTCAAAACTACAGTGCATAAACACACACAAAGGATTGTACAAATACCAAAGATTACCATTTGGAATTAAGGTCGCGCCGGCGATATTCCAACAGACAATGGATACAATGCTTGCCGGACTAGAGTCCACGATTCCATACCTTAATGACAAATTGATTAATAGCGAAAGTGTTGAACAACATTGGGAACATGTACAAGAGGTGTTTAAGAGAATACAAAGCTATGGATTCAAAGTAAAAGAAAATAAGTGCAATTTTGTCATGAAGGAAATTAAATACCTTGGCCATATCATAGATCAAGAAGGTAGACGGCCAGACCCTGAAAGGTCAACAGCAATAAAAATAATGCCTGTTCCCAAGAACATAACAGAACTACAAAGTTTTCTAGGCTTAGTGAGTTACTACCAGGAATTCATACCTCACATGCATAAAATTCGCGCACCACTGAACGAGCTGCTAAAGAAAGAAAAAGTTTGGCAGGAGACAGATCAATGCCAGAAAACATTTGACGAAATAATTAAAACGTTAACTTCAGATTTAGTTTTGGCACACTATGATCCTAAACTAGAAATTATTGTAGCACTTGACGAGAGCTCCTACGGAGTCGGCGCGTGTATATTACATAGTATGCTGGATGGGACAATAAAACCCATCGTACATGCTTCTCGAACCCAATTACAGCGGAGAAAAAATATTCACAAATAGAGAAAGAAGCTCTGGATATTATTTTCGAAGTCACAAGGTTTCATAGGTATATCTATGGCAGATATTATACACTACAGGCAGATCACAAACCGTTACTAACAATTTTTGGTTCGAAAAAGTTCTACTGGTTTACACTGCAAATAGGTTACTTAGATGGGGAACAATTATTCTGAACTACAATTTCAGATTGGAATATTTACCAACGAAAAAGATCGGGCATGCGGATGGTCTGTCGAGACTTATACCAACAAAGACACATCCATTAGAAAATACGGTAATCGCAGCACTAGGAAATGAAGAAGATAACAGTACAGTTAGAAATCTCCCAGCCACACTACAATACATAAAAAATGAAGCCAAAACTGATGAATTTATAAATGAAAGAATACTTCTACTTTTGTACATATTTCTGTTAGTAATATATCTGTGTTATTCCTTACCTGTGTTCGAGTTATTCTTCATTGGTTCTAACTTGGACCATCACGGTGGTACAACGAACTTGGACCATAACATTATGTTAATCCCAAACGAAAAATTAGGTTATTTTTATTCCTGGCTGTGTACTAAATGTCTTTGATAGTTTTCCTATAATTCTGGTGGACGCCAGTTACTACAATGTTAAGGATAACGTCAAAACATTTGCAATCACTTTCACATATATTGTCACTAAATTTACGGCTTAAATAACAAGTTATACTAGGCTATAGTGTCGGGGTTGGTAACAAGTGCAGTTGAAGTGCAATGTAGCCCTGACGAAGAACAGCACGAGATACGGCCCTAAACAAATTAAGGATTTTCGATTATCTGTATTGTCATTTTGTGGAATATGTGATTTAGACTACCACAGGTAGGTATAATAATGACGAGAAATATAAACTAAATCAAAAAATTGAAACAGTTTTTTCTTCAGTTTTACAAACGCAATAAGCACATGGTTTCTAAATAATTGATAAGAAAGCGACCAGACAGGCCTTGTGCAAACATGAAATAAACGGATAATGTTTACTTTTTCAACAATTATATTGAATCAAGAGATGTAGAAGTCCTCTCTGGATTTATTATTTGCGGCCAGAATTTGAACGAATTTAGATAAGCAAAAAGTGTTGAAAGTGAAAAGAAACTACAGAAATTCCTAATAAAAGTCATAAAGAAAGGCGGAAGGAAGTGAATGAAATGCGAATTTTATTTTTACACATTTCACCACAAGCAAGGCGACAGTGCCAGTAGCACGCATAGGGTTACAGAGAATGAGAGCAAGAGTAAAAAGAGTTGTTTGAGCAAAGGATATAGAGAAGAACTGGGATAAGTTATCAAGGCATCAGATGATGTCAGTTGACATTACATTTTAAATATATATATATATATATATACATATATAACATATATAGACAACACTTATCTATATTATTTAATGAAACATGTATTAATGAAAAAATGCTGCCTAAATACACTATATATATATATATATATATATATATATATATATATATATATATATATATATAATCTTCGCGAATTTCTCTTTACAACCCCTAGAGCAATCCGCTGTTATTTGTCAAAATATATTTAGAGCAAGCCCTATGTTACATGAGATTTTATCAGCGTAGCATAAAAGTTCTTGCCTTTACTTTAGGATAACCTGCTGGATATATTAAAAGAAAATAGTTCTTTCATCGTTGTGCGCCCAGAAATGTTGTCTTTAAGCTTACCTTTATTTTTGCCAATCACGTGAACCTTTTCATACTTACAAAGAAACACACAACAGTGATATGATATGCATTTTATTAATTTGTATATAATTTTACTGAACATTTTCATCTGGCACGTCGTCAAAATGCAATTAAAACATCTTTGTATTCTACTAATCTATCATGTTGAAAGTTTGATTTTTTTTAAAGAGTTATCAAGTATTTGCAGGTGATATTATAGCTAGAAAATATTTTTATTAAGTACCGTGAAGCTGGGGGAAAAATAGTAGTAGTCATCTTTTTGTGCAGATGTGAATATAACAAATCCAACGGGAATTAGTATTCGGCTCTCGATTTAAGAATTTTAAAACACATGGTCTTCCCAAGAAGTTACCCTTATAGCTACTGACCAGGCTTGATGATGCTTGACACGAGTGATCGTATGGGAACCGGTGTTAAAACGGGATGTGACCGTAAGACTGAAATGGCTACATATCTGAAATATTCGAAACCCTGGATTTTATTTGACTACAAGTTTCACGACATGGCTGTGAACTTCATAAAATGATACCCGACATTGAAAGAATAATACAATTATCTATAAAAGAATTCGCAGAGATATGTAGGGACCCGCACTTGAAAATCCAGAATAGTCTATCTATCTCTATCTCTAAATATATATATATATATATATATATATATATATATATATATATAAATATATAAAATCCGTCCTCTTCCAGGGTAAGACACTGAACTACGTCAGGCAGCAAGAAGCGTGGTACTACCTCTTAATGCAGGTGTTCACAGTTGCCCCCTGACCCGGAGTGGTAGCACTTTTTGAGGTTCCAGCTCTGAGTAAAGAGTTGACTCTTAAACTGGGGTCAAAACACGATGAAGGTGTACAAATAGGTTTTAACACCAGAAATAAATTTTTGAGTAGAGATTATTACCAGCAATACATTTTTGAAGAAATAAAATATGACCAGCAATACAAATCGTGTCGGCATTGAATGACAAATTTTGGCTGATATGCGGTAAAACATAAAGCAAACCAAGAATTAGAATCCACCATACATAAGATAGGGATTTCAATTTTAACCACACTTTATAATATATTTGTCTTTCACGAGTTAATCGTATGTGAAACTTTATTTTCCTTGATTATTTTCCGTGACCTATTTGATGAGGACACACTTTGTTTTAAATAAGTTTGCTCTTCTCAAAAACAGTAATGCTTGCGTGATTCTTGTCAGGGAGGATATAATTTCTTTAATTACAATTCTCCATTTCTTAATCTGTTGATCCATTTCCTTGTTGAAAGAATAAAATTATATCCATTCACACACGCGTACACGTTCATTATATCAAATCCAAGAAGAACGAATAATTTATGCTTTCAAGATGTTCCATTCATTTCTTAAAAGTTACTTTAAATTTCGGGCACGAAAAGAAAGTTCCCAGATGTAAAGGTCGAAATATTTCAATGGGGGTTGTAAATATATTAAGTAGGAAATGCTGTGTTGTTTTTACATGATGGCTTCCATGCTGTAATTGTTAATTTATTTAACCCTGAAAGAAAAAAGTATGAAGATAGTTTTTGTTCCTGTGATAAGACACATTTTTAGTAGGTCTTCTTAACATGAATTTCTATAATTAACTAATTGAAGTTATGCGTTGATACACTCATTATAAAATTTATATTAATAGAAAAAATATTATGACACATCGTGGAAGAAATATTTAAACGATGAAAAATAATGAATGTATTATGTATAGCATACATATGTAAAGTATGTATTAGTACAATATAAATGGTTTTCATTACTTTTCATTGTCCATTATTTTAACCATGGTCCACGGCACATATGAGGTGTCGGGAATTTCCATTATATTCTATATGATGCATATTTGAATCATTGGATGCAGAATATTCGTCGAAAGTTCCTTCATCATTAGTTTTGTAAAGAATATTATTAAAATATTATGGAGTATTCACAAAACCGTATTTTAATGTTGCTCAACTGTTTTTTTATTTTGATTTTTAGCCACAGTTATTTAGAAAGTTTAAAAATATTCAAAGATGAATCTCTAGTGCTAAGAAAACAAAAATCGTTATTTAATACGAGGTGAATTTATGGTCTGAATGAAAGTGTCTTCCACTTGAAATGCTTTACAAATTTTAATTTTTGTTTACTTTTTCACATTTACACTTTGCTAGCAATTGTTTGCCTTCAACGGCGCTCTTTTTGAGAGTTTGTTTGAACATTAGCCTATCAAGGAGTGAATAATTTTCTTTTACATTTAAATAACAATATGAAAAATTGCAATGATAACTGCCGCTGGATAATGGTTACTGTGAATCATGAGTTCAGACTGTAGAAACGGTGCTCAGATCGCTGTGTTCGAAAGCAGAGGAATGGATAATTATTGCATTATTCCAGTTCATATTTTTAAAAAAAATATTCAAAAATGATTCTTCTGTTTGAAAAGAAAAAATAATTTCTCTCCGTTTTTAACACAGCCTTTGGCTCTTCACTTATAGATTTTTCATGAAAACAAATAATATTAAACTTTTTTTTAAGTTTAAAGGAAAATTAAAAGGTTGCTCTCCGCATGTGAATAGGAAAACGATGAATATTGTTTGGTTATAATGCATGAAAATTGGAAATGATTTTCCGAAAAACATCTGAAA
>OZ038482.1:40239506-40259506 GCA_964036315.1 Acanthosepion esculentum | reverse complement strand
AAAAGTGTGAAGAGAACAGAAGAAGAAAGCAACTTCATTGCAAATGTATACAGATATGTAGAGGAGAAAAGTAAATGTAACGTAAATTTAAGGAATGCTGTCTTGTAAATATATATTTGACCTTCTAATTTTAAGATATATATAAAATGCCGTTAAATATGTTTCATTTCTGTTGGCCGGAAGCCGGAACCAGCAGTCGTTCGGAGAAACGCGTTGATTATAGCTTTTCTACAATGTTTCATCTTCTCAGCATCTCGTTTTATAAAACAAAATAACGAAAACGCTATAAGACTACTGTATAAAATTCAGTAAATATAAGATATATATAGTATGATATTGCCTGCCTGCAGAAAGTAAATGTTAAATCCGAGTATCTATTTGGTTGATTTCAAGAGAAGATGAATGTTTAGAATTGCGAATATGACATGTTTATTTTTTTTAATTTCAAGTTTTAAATGATAGTAGCATCACGTGATATAAGTATATATACAATTTTGTGCAACGTGCAATTATGAGCATATATGCAGTTTAACACACGGAAAAATGATCTGTGTCGATTTTATTATTAATAGCATGTTGCATTCTTTCATGGCAATGGCCTCCAAGAGGTGTAATATTTTTTTGCTATGAGTTTCACTTGAAGTTCTCATGAATTTAGCACCAGCTTAAATATGCATGACGTCCGTTTTTATACTTAATAAAATATAATAAACACTGAATTCTCGGATTAGTTTCTATCTTATTTTACCAAAATGCGCGCACACACATGTATTTATCTCGCACTCTCTCTCTCTCTCTCTCTCTCTCTCTCTCTCTATATATATATATATATATATATATATATATATATATATATATATATACACACACACACACAGACTCAAATGTAATGAGAACTTAAAGAATATATATTCAGACATTCACAACATGAATTCAAAATGGAGCTGAATTCCAGGAGTAGAGCAAGTTATTTATTATAAAACATTTACATATAGTTAAAACTCACGACAAAGATGTATTTTTGTTTCGATGCAGAGAAGCATCTCGACGGGTTAGAAACAAAAATGCTTATGGCCGATCCTATTTAAAAATGTTGCATATGGACTGTCACTTTCCTTTTATTTCTCTACATCTCTTACATATATTGTATAAACAAAACCATTTAATATGCATAAATAAGAGAACATAATGTTTACAGAATACACACTTTTGCTATTCTGTGAATACTTTTGAAAATCTTGAAAACAACTATCTTTTGACAAACAAATCCATACCAGAAAATATCAAAAGATGCATTTAATAGAAAACATTGTTCTTCATTCTTGGAATATCGGCTCCATATTATATAACGATAAGAAAATCAAGTGTCCACACAATACTTTGTTGTCAATTCATTTTCCATAGATGTTTTGATTAGTCTGTGTGTAATCAGTGCAAAACATAATTATACAAATTACTTTGGTATAAAAGTGAGTCTTGGTAACGATAGAGATCGATATGAATGTATCCAAATATATTTATCAAAATGCCTGTACAGTTCTTTTTTAATCTTTTTTCATGTTTTCTTTTTCATTTTTTACATTTTCATTTTTTTTCCTTTTTTATTTTTTTTTCCTTTTTTATTATTCTTTTCATATTTTTTTTCAGATTTCCATTTTATTCCTTTTTTCAAGCTTACCAGAAATTCATTATTATGAAACACTGGCTATGCCCAAAATATTATTGTTGAAGGTTTCGGCATTTGATATTTAACTTCGTCATAAATGTTTTTGTTTTTTTTAATGGAATAATGTGGGGTCATTTACATTTTATTCGGAGTATGTACATTGTTCGAACTGTTATACTCATACTGTTGTCACATTCATCACGTTTCGAACATTTTACGGTCCAGCATTCATCAGGTGATTTTAATTTCGAATTGAACGCTTTATTTCCTTCACCGTAGTAGATTGTTCTTGTTTCCTGTGACATGTCTCCTTCCGATATCTCGCTATCAGTTATCACCCTTTTAACTGTATTTTCGTTCACCTCTGCTGAAGTAAGATACTGAACTCAGAACTATTTGTGTAAAGTCACCGGATTCAATCAACCCTTTTATCCACTGGCCCATGTGTTCTTGAGGACAATATATCCCATTGAAAGTAATAAAGTGTTGGGTTCTAAATTCGAATCACCTGAAGAAACCCAGAGCTACAACGGTTGAAATGTCATGAATATAGCAATAACAATGAGGAAAAGAGTCCGACCACTGTAAATGATGTAAACAATTAGAATACATCATATAAGAAATATGGACAGACGTTTTAATTTTGTTAATTATATATATTTTTCAACCTTTGTGTAGAAATTACGAATTTAAATGAAGTATATATATATATATATATATATATATATATATATATATATATATATATTTGTCTGCTTCAAAGTATTTTCATGCAATTTGGGTGGTAAATATTTGAACTGTTAGTGTAAATTATGTGTGTTAAATCTCTGAATATTTTATTATAAAGAACTCATTTTTGACTATTGTTTTGATGAATATTAATGATATAGACATAAGTTCAACCTGTTTAATAAGAAGTATTTTCAAGACATCCTTCAAAATATTTCATAAAAAATTTCAAGTCAAACCATTTCCCAATTACAATTTATCTTTTGCTGTCGACAAAATCTGTTTGAAATCAACGGAAAATACATGAAATGTTAAACAAATTATTACATGTTTGTTTGCTGTGAAAGTGTTAATTAGAATCTAAGTCTTCACTGATGAATTGAGGTTTTACAAGAACGTTTATTTTATTTTTAATTCAATAGTCTAATATCCATTGAGATTTTTATTTAATCACGAAGTACTTCTCCGTTCTGTCTTTGACCACGTGTTCTTAATTTTAGGAGTGTGAAACAAACAAAATGCAAATTCGTGCAAATGTTAAATTGTTTTATTTTCTGTAAAGCTATTTAATCCCTCTAATGTAAATTGCATGTAATAATACTTTATTGGAATGAGGTTTAAATGCAGTCGAAATCTAGGTTGAAAAGAATTTGAAAGTAGAATTGTATTTCTTGCTTGTCTTCCAATTCCACAGTGTAGTTACGGAATATAATATATGGAAATATTAGAAAGACTGAGCAATATCTGATATTTTACAATAATTCCTCATATATGTTTTTATTTTTTATTCATGAACACAGCTTCAGATCGTTTTCAAGCTGCTTCCTTTGGATCATGTTAATTCAGAATTTCCTGTGATTTTAAGATACTCCTGCCAACTTACGACCTTACGTTTCTGAAAATTCTATTTCTCATTTCATGATCTTAAGCGAAAGTGTCATTTTAGTTACCATTTTTAAAAAATGTCCATTGATCATATGTTATGTCCAGTGTAGTCTTAGTAATATTAGACAAAGAAAAAGCAGATATAATTTTCTTCAACTCTCTAAAATATCCCCGATAGGCATTAGTATATATAGGGTATACTAAGTAGATAAGACTGCATAGTGAAGGGCTGTAACAACGCCATTAAAAGCCAAATGATGTCTACGTGAATTTCTTTATATATCCATATGTGAAGTGCACAAATATAATTGATCGTATGTAAAAAAAATATCTATACACATACAGGAATTCGAACTCGGCTCTCCGATTCCTCAGTGCGACAAGCTATCCACTTCTGAACCGTGCCTCCGCAAGTGTATATATATATATATATATATATATATATATATATATATATGAGTTATTTCATACGTTATCTTTAATGGATAGACCTGTATGCCTCTTTTTTCACTGTGTATTATGTCTTCCTGTCGGCTTACTTAACCGTTATTTATAGACAAATAATGTTCACCGACAAAGTTCGCTCCTCCCATCACTTTCACTAGAGCACCCATAGTTTATGGGTCAGAATCTACTTTTCCTTTTAATGAATGTGAACTCAATAAAAATGAAAGAAATGGAATCTTTATTTTCTGCGGCTCTCTTAGTTTGTTAGTTGGATCAAAATGTATTTTTCCTACAATGTTTGGTGCTGATTTGTATTTGCGGTCTAACCCAACTGTTTTAAAGGGAGATGAACGTTTTCTGTTTCATTATATCAGTATTCTTCTGTAGAAGCACGTCTACGTCGCTTCTTCTCATTCGAAGCGAGTAAGTTTTCCAGATATCAATGACATATTGGAGAATTCATATTACATAACAAATGGACCATCATATGTTTGGTTACAAGGAAGTTTTCCCCTTTCTACGTAGTTTGCTTAATTTCTGGAAATCATGTGTCGGGGTAATAAAATACATAGCAAATTTATTGTACGTTTTTTATACACGCACTCTCACACACACACACATTCTGAAGCGCTTTAGGTCACATGTTTGACGCCATCTATGGTAATGCTTCAAATTAGCCTTAAGTGTAGTCGTTTTTGATTTGAAAAATGAGAAACTTACTATACATGCTTAAAAAGAAGAAAAACAGCATTTTATGATTAAATTTTGGTCTCATTAAAATATCCCCGTTTAGCCTGCATTACTTCAGCTCAAATCTCTGGGATTCGATGCACAAGTTTCAGAAAGTACATGTTCGATAAATGATTTCATTCTTTTCGCAATGAATCTGAGAGCATTTTTTCAGTTTTTAACTTCTCTGTCAACTCCATCACATGTTATTCCTTAGAGTGTTTTCAGATTTTTTAAATGCACTGTGCTATAATATATATATATATATATATATATATATATATATATATATATATATATAATGTGTTTGTTTGTGAGTGTAGCAGGCTTGTGATGTAAACCCGCAAGAAAGAAAAACAATCGTTCCTATTCGAAATGTTTTAAATTAAAAGTGAGACTCAAGATTAAATGGAAAACAAATAACGTAAGTTTTAGATGGTATAGCGAGTAAAGAGGGCGGCGTTTTCCGAATTCGAACAAGAGAAAATGAAGTGGAATGTGCGAAAGATTAAATGAAATTAGACATAAGAATTTTCTGAATTGCAGCTATTTATTGATTTTGCGACGCTCATTGTAAAAAAGCAGGCGCTGACAATTTCGAAGTGGGAAATGAAGCTGTTATCGCCCAAAGATTATTCCATTATTTACTTCCTACTTGAGCTTAGTTTAATTTGCTAAAATCCAATTCATCTAAAACAAATCTATTTGGTTTTATTCTCTTTTTTGCTAAAAGTGCCTTCAACTGCGTTTAACCAACGTCGTACATTCTTATCACAAATGAATGTGTTGACATATTGTTATTAGTGATGGTTATAATAGACGTTTTCCTTACAAAGAAACATTCGGTATCCAATGACCTACAATTCGATATAGCTGTTTGGTGACTGTTATAAAAGCGTTCCTCGTAAAGTAATTTATCAGAAAAATATATTTCTTGAATCTAATAGGAGTTATCGTTCTTTACAGTATCGACAATGACTACCTTGTCTTTTTTTATTTTTTGTGGAAGTACACTTCATAAGGGTCTTTATGATTAGTTGAAATCATTCTCAAGTAAGTTGACGAGCTAGATAATTACGACCAACATCAGTAGTTTGGTTTGGGCTTCGATAAAATAACGCGTCAACACAGGTGACATTATATTTTAACGGTAATCATGTCTACAAAAGAGACTCAATATGACATTCGAGCACAACTTATGAAATTATTTGGGCACTGAGTGACATACATATGATCTTACAAATTATCATTTTCTTTTTTATATGGACTCACAAATTTAAATGTAAAAAAAATTCTTAAAATGATTATATAAACGGTTGAAGATAATCAAAATATATCTTTCAGTTTTGTTTGATATATGTGCTGAAATTTCGTGTACAGTTGCAAAAAGAACAATCATTAAAACACGCATCTTTATAACAGTGATTTAACACTACGTTTCTGTGAGTTCTAGCATGGTTGTGTCTTCTAAAGAACTAACTTAGAGATATTATTCACACTTGTAGGATTATATGTCATCATCTTTTTATAAAACTTGTTAAAAGAGGATCACAACTATGGATTCTAAGTTTGTGCTCAACCCATTAAAATCGGTTACAGTGTTCAGTACGAATCAATGCTTTCTGATTGCTTCATAAATAATGATGTCATGTTTCTGTCTACGTCAGTACGGTTGATCTTTAATGTTCAATGTTAAACGCGCCAAAAATTGGTAAAAATTCTTTCGACCTTCTCACATGATCAAGAAAATTCATAAATATGAAACTTCCACACGACTTAGTGAATCCTTAAAATAATCAACTCGTCACACAAATCCATGAAACCCAAATTCCTCGTTAAACGTTAATTTTATCATCATCAACCCGGATGTGGAATTCAATTTCTTTTCAACATAAACTCATCTAGTGACAAATTCAACTAAGACAAGATTCAGAAACCAACTCACTCAATATCTTAACATAAATGGAATCGTAACTATATCAGTGAAAGAGAGACAAGTCCACAGTAATTCAAGCAATGTATTTCATTCAATTTCGCCATCAACATAAACCGTTTAATTTCTTACCCGTGCTATAGCATAATACCTTTTATATTAACCTTGATCACAGAAGCGAGGACACTTTTAAACAACTTTATTATATCGTGTGTACTTGTTATATAAAATATTTTCTGTTATAACAAAATAGCTACCTATTTGATTATTTCTCTTGTTGTTGTTTACTTCGTTGAATTTGATTTGGTAAAAAATATTAGAGGATCAGTTTAATTAATTTTATTTGTCGCCGATACGGTTCCGTTAACTCACTACACTTTATATGGCGAAATGCAGATTTGAAATCGAAAAATTCATGATATTTTGGGATTAAGTCTCGAGTGAAGAGGTCATTTTAAAATGAGATGTCTATTAAAGTTTTTACTGAATATAAATACATTATCCGACGTGATATTTTGAATATATTTTTGTTTCTAAATTATCAATTTGTAATCCTCTTTATACTATGGTCTTGGAAAACTCGTTTACTATCGGTCATAATCTATGAAGCGAGTCTTATCTATCAATTCATTATTCAATGCTATATTAATAGGATTGTGGCCATATTACATTGAAATATCTCTTCTCGTAGAATCATCGAAATTAAACAACGCCGAGTCTAGTCAGTAGCTAGATGCGTGACGGCTTAAGAATATCATGTACTGTAAGTTTGTATGTGACGTTGGTGTAATGAATAATGTCTTGAAATATTTATTCGGGGAGCCAAACTCCAATTCCTTTTTGGTTCGTTATATTCATTCTTTTTTAAGTGTCATGTCCATTCAGGACGTAGGCAATCATGTCTCTTCAACTCATTCTATCACTTGCAGCTCTCAGCAAGTTCCTTCCCTCTGCTTCCTCCTCCAGACCACGTTCTGCCATCCAGTTTCTTAAGTACGCCAGGTATGGAACGTTGTTTTCCCTTGTCTCTCTTTCCCTCTATTCGATCCGTGAGTATCAAATTCTCCATTCTATCTTATATTATTATGTGTCCCAGAAATTTCCGCTATTTTTTCTTGATATTAAATATAAGACTATCATTCCCTGGTATGTAAATAAACTTGGGAAAATTATAAATCCATCTCTTCTCCCCACAACTATTAGAGACTTGTATCCTTAAATAATTATTATTATATTTAAAATTACTTGTCATCTAAAAATATTTGCTAACGAGCGTTACTTTCTGAAGGCGTAGAAAACAAATCGCTCAATCTGTATTTATAAGTGACTAGCTATGTTAAACCTACTGATATCGCAATTACTGAGCGACTGATAAATCTTTCACTAGTAATAATTTTATATTGTAACAAATTGTTATGCTGGATTTTTTCAGCTAAAATATTCGGACTGATACTGAATGTTTCTTTTGCGAATCGAGCCGAACACAGTTTATGAAACTTTTCTTAATACCTTAATATTTCATAATAAACACATTAAGAGAAATACATACTTACCATTAAATATTAATATATATTTTTGTTTTAATTAGATCGATAATGTTAACAAGCATTGGTTGGTGAAAATTACACGAGATATCAATGTGTGATCGTGTTATCTGTTCCCAATTTGTCGGAGAAACTTTTCAGAATATCCTACCGTAGATGAATGCAATATTAACACAGATATTTACAAGGCAGTAAGTAGAATCCTCTTCATAATTGTTCTATTCAGTACTAAGTGGATTTATATCACACATTATTAGTTACTTTGTTTTTTAATAAATAGCTTTTTATTTAAATGTTATTTATAACATTGAAAGGATTAACTGCAGTACATTTTAGATTTTATATTATATTTTTAGGTTTTAAAAGGTATCTTTAAATTAAAAATGGTGAACCGAATGCGTTCCTTTACAGAGAGAGTGATGTAATGTTGATTCGGGTGATACTGTATTCTTGATAAAATTCTTGAAATATTTACACAAAGACGTAAGCGCAATGTTTGCAAAAAAATAAAAACTCTGATAATTCCGCTGGTTTCGTTATTAAAACGAACTGACGGCTTTAGTCGCAATATTGATTCTGGTCACGATTGATCCTTGAAGCGGAAGATCTGGTTATGCATAAATTGTTGGCTAAATGTACGTCGATCTATAAAAGATATTATCTCAAAGTGGCAACTCGCCGTTTAAAAATGGGCAAAAAATTCCAATAAATAAGAGTGAATAAAAAACTTGAGGATCGGTACATGAATTTGGTTATCCAGAAATAATTGGCGTTTTGGAATTGCGTGTAATGAAAAATAGTATCGCCAGCATAGAACAAATCATATTTTATGAAGCCACCTCTCTAGAATTGCACACAGCTTTTGAGTAATTGCAGATTTGCGTGAATCGGACACTTTTAATTGTATGAAGGTTTTGAAAATCATGAACAGTTACATTTTCTATTCGTTTTTATTTTTATTTATATATTACATACCAAACAAGTTATTTCCGAAATAAATCTATTCCTCCGTCCGAAAAAGTCGATTTTGAATCTGTAATGAACGAACTGGTATCGACAAAATGTCGGACTATACTGACCTTTGAATTCTCTCCAATTGATACCAGTCAGAAGGGAAAAATGACGGATTTTTCAGTTCCGTTCCTAATGAATATTCACACACACACACACACACACACACACACATATATATATATATATATATATATATATATATATATATTCAATTCTATTTCTTTCTGCTGGTCCATGGGCACCGTTTTAGAACATACAGGAGGCGATGGATAAATTGTCCTCTAAGTTACGCAAAAATGAATACAAGACAGATTTCATTACATTTTAAGAGATATATTTATCACAATTAGATATAAAAAAATATCTTGAAATTCTAATGAGTAAATGTATTCAACAAAATCGCGACTGGCTTGAACCACGGCGTCTAGACGACTTTGAAATCCCATGCATCTCTTCTGGAATGTCTTCTTGTTTAAGTTGGTGAATACAGCCATTGCCTTCAGTTCATCATTCTTTCAAAAGGTTATGTTGGTCTCTTATTCGACTACACCCCACATATAATAATCAAGGGTGTTATCGTCTGGGGAGACAGGTGGCCAGTTATAAGGGGTGATGTAGTCGCAGAAATTGTTTGACACCTATGAATGAGTTATTCTGCTTGCGTGGCATGGTGCTGAATTAGAGGCTCTTCTAGTAGTCACCCTCTAGATCTAAAGAAAAGCTACCCCTCAAGGCACTTGATGTAGGCCGCTGTGTTGTGTCCCTCACCAATAATTTCGAGAGCTCTTTTCTTATCGGAACGATCAGAGTTAGTTTTCAGAGCTACCGTACTTTCGTAAGCACCGTTAGACTCAATTAACTGTTTGTGAATCCTCTACACTCTACTGAGATTGACACCCAATCATTCTAAAATGCTTATGTTGGATCTACCGGCGCGTATGCCAAGCAGTACAGCATTACGTTTCCAAGTTTCTGACGAAGTGAATTGCGTCATTAAACACTTTATATTCCCTCGCAGGTGGTCCCCAATAATGCTTACTATATTTGCAAGAAGCAAACAACGCGCATGCGCAAAATTAAATATAACAGATGAAGACATTTTACCTATTGCACCCTGTATAGCATTCTAACTACAGTCGATATGACTTTAAAAACTATTCAGTAATCCTGTGACCGACCAACCAAAAAGAAAAAAAATATTTGCTAAAAACGAAACAAAATGAATCAACACATTCCCGTATAACGCTGGCAGCTTTTCTGAGCTTCACAGAAAAACTGATACTGGGATTTGTTCGAATTTGCCAGCTATTGTAAATATCGAAGAGGTATTTCCGTATAAAAATGCGTAATCTCCAAGATTACCGAAGCTCGTAGTGCTAGCAGGAAATCTATTCGTATATCGAGACTGTCGAAAAGCGATAATGATATTTGTTTTCTCGTACACATTGAACAGTACAGAGAAAAGGACTGCTCGGAAACATTCAGATACACGATCGTACACTTTATAAGCGTTTTATAAGTAACGCTTTCCTACATTCAGTGTACAGTTGAAATATACTTTTGTTTCAGATTACGATGAGAAACTGATTTTTATTATTTCACAAACAATAAAGCCAATAAGTAGCAATTGGTTTGCTGAGTGTTAGAGAATAAGATAAAAAAATATTATTAAGAAGAGAGAGCACTAAAAAAAAGGATTACACAGATGGAAAGTAATAATTGGCATTACATTTAAATTTTTGGAGAGCAAAGTTGACAGGGAAGTAAGAAACCGGAAGTGAGAATAGCGATAGAAGAAGAAACGGGTAGCATAGAACTGACGGTTACATATAGCCATTTCAGCTATAATATAATGAAACATTAACGCCAATCTAGTATTACGCTTAAATCCATAAAGTCTAGATAACACAGGCTTACACTATTTACATTATTCGGACTATTGTCCTCATCGTTGACTCCATATTTATTACAACGTTTTGTCCGTTGTACGCTTCGGCCTTCTTCAGGTGTTTGCAATGTCGAACTGAATCCTTTATTCCGCTCACTGGGGTAGACTGTTCTAGTTCCACGGGCTATGTTTAATGTAAATCAGTTATCATTTATCTCCTGTTAATCCCACTCTCCAAGTTCTCCACTGCCTTAATCGGGTATTGAACACCCACACTTTGGGTCTCGTCACTGGATCTAACCAACTCATTTATCCAGTGTACCATGTGTCCTAGACCGACAAAGATGAGGACAATAGTCCGAATAATGTAAATAGTCTACATAATACATAATCCTAGAAATATAGACAAACATAGATTTAAAATGATTTATTTTAAAAAAAATGTAGCATAAGTCTAACGAGGTGATGGGAGAATGTTGGTCTAGGAGCTGTCTCAAATTAAACTTAGGTAGCCTCAAATATTGGCCCAAACATATCACGATATTCTTTACAACAAAACACTACATTCTTACTTAACATTCTTACTACAGACACTATAATACCAAAATGACTCTATGAAGTCCTAACTAGCTCCGATATTGTTTTAACGTAAGTAAGGACGATAATTTGTATGTCCCCCTTCCCATCTTTACTGTAGTAAATACTTTATTTTTGTCTGCAGTTAGAGATTCTGTGCTGGTCAAACTCTCTGTTTTACAGCAGAGAGGATCCCCAGACGAGGCTATGTCGAAGGAAAGAGTCTCGTCTCGGGGAAACAGCTACCCGACCCGGTTTTATACGGGTCTACGGGGAATATTTGGCCGAGCCAACAGGCTCGGCTACTTCTCGTTAAATTCGGCTTTGTTTCACACATGACCGCGTGGATTGATTGGTAGATATCCTGCAGTTCGAGATTCATTGTGGAATTCACTTGACTTACTTTTAGCCGTTGAGTACTTCTACGCGTCACTGGCGAATAGTATATATGTTGTTCGTGTCCTAAATATTATCGTTCATTACCTACCTTCGTTTGATTATTCTATTCAGTAACTTTCTCTAGGTTACAACACATGTATACAATTTTAATAACGAAGAAAGATCATCAGAATAATTACCATGAATACATTTATAGAAAGTGCAATGGTAAGCTATATTTCGGCTGTCGGAATCTGACTGAAGGCCAGATGCCAGGTGAAGACCAATAAAATTGAAGATTATTATCTGGATTTTATTAAGAATGTCTAAATATATAGCAGGATCACCATACCAAATCTGAAAGCAGTATTCACTCAAGGAGGAATGCTAGACTTATAAATATGTAAGAGAGATTCTGCAGAGAAAATTGTCTACCGCACAAAATTGAACCAAGATTCCAAGTAATTCATTCAATATACTATTTCCGCTTTATGTCAGCGAAAGGTTTTAGTCTTTTGGAGTTTAGAATCAGCCATGCTAATGATAAACACAAAGGGGTCTCTCAGCCATAATTTTGCTTTTGCAGCCATGACATATTTTCAGTTTGTACTATTTTGGTGGGGAGGGGATAATAGTATTTCATTGATAGACTTTCTATTATATAGTTGTGGGGAAGATGTAAATTCATATCTTTCCTAAGGGTAATTGCGCGAAATGAATGCAACGGATGTAAAGGAATTTGGAACTTTGAACTCAGATTTAAAAATCAGCGCCGTTATCCAAACACCAACTTCATAGCCAAGCATACTGCACCTGTTATTCCTAAGCGGTAACCACCTATATACTGGCCCGATTCGACGTTGTTTAACTTCAGTAGCCGTACGAGAACCGGTGTTTCACCGTAATACAGCCGTGATCCTGTTGTTTTTTTTGTGGTTGAGTAATGTAATTGAAAATCGTTATATTTGTTGTAATTTTAATTTTATTACCAATAAAACGCTATCTAAATTTTAGCAATGTTCTGTATAATTGACAGAATTCTAATTTGGGAACTAATTGATATTTTTGCAATCTATTTTATTACTTTTTGAAAAATAAAATAAATTAAAATGTGACTCTGCTAAATCTTTAATTTCGACATGATTAATATTAACAAAAAGTTACAGTGAGGTAAGAGAACGAGCAACGAACAGAGAAACATTTATAAATGTAAAATTTCACTTTTCTTTTAGCTTCATATGAAATGTTATGTAGTTAAAATAAAATCGGAAAAACTTGAGCATTTTCGTGTATGTTGCATATTTTATAATTTGACTGATTTTACTGCATATTTGTTTCCTAAACACTGAGATACTACCTTATGCATCAAATGAAGGACTGTTCTTTTAAATTCCTGTTCCTTCAGGACATAAACGATCATGATTGTCACAGCTTCATATCTTTGTTCGCTTTAAATTTGCCCTTTTATTATCCACAAGCGCCTGTTATGTATCCATTTAAAAAAGATTCTTTTCTCGGCTATTCGATGTTTTTCTTTGCCCGTCTTCTTTGTAATATACCTTCTTCATTTTAATAATCCAAACTCAATAATTCCTCGTTCCAGAAATAAGAACTCTCTCCTTCTGATACTAAGTAGAAATGTCATTTTCTCTCCCGTTTTTATTAGTTTTCCCGTTGTTTCCATGTTTACACTATAGTATTTTCCACATTCTCCTACAGAACGATATAGCTATTGCCTCAAGTCTCCTCTTTGTGTGACAAATTTTCCGGTATTCTGTTATATGAGGGTTTAATATAATATCACTTTTCAGTTATCTTTTCTTTGTTTTTAACGAAATTTTACAATTATATAATATTGTGATTAGATTTTCGGTAAATGCACGATAGGAGGAACCTATCTAATGTATAAAGTAAACGGCACTTGTAAGTTGATGCTGATTGAACTGATAAATATATTGTTAATAGTTTACAGGACCTCTGGTTAACTGAATGTTTAACTGAATGCGTGATAATGCTATAATGCGAATTCCTATCTTATGCGTGCAACGTTTCTCGGAGTAATCCAAGTCTGCATGCAAAAGGTGGTAATCTTTTTTCAATATGAACAATTTTAAGAGAATACATTGCAGAAACTGTTTCAAATGAGTCATTATCATTCACTCATTCGTGCCGTGTCCCTTCACGACATTGGCAATCGCGGCTTTCTAAACATATTGTAACTCTTAGCAATGCTTATATTTTTACCAACAAGGTCCCTTTTTGCGATCCATTTACACAAGTGTGTAACGCGCTGTGTCCCACTTTATTTTTGTCACCTGAATGGCAATTATTCTTGTAATTCATTCCTCATTATATCCAGAATATTCCAACTGTAATTTTCTAATTCTAAATATAGGAGTCCTTATTTTTTCCTTTTCCCTTAAATCTTCCTCGTTACTCAGACTTTCATTTCATGATATTCTAAGGATTATTCTGTAGAAATAGATCTTTGTTTCTTCACATCGGCTTTGTCACAAGATTGTCCAGCATTCCTTGCCAATTTCTAAAGCTTTTAATACTTATCTGTCCAGCACGTTTAACTTTGTTTCAAATAATATATATATATATATATATGTGTGTGTGTGTGTTTGTGTGTGTATAAGTTGTTTTTTATCAACCTCTTTCAAAATTCAAATTGAAATCTTATGCATATTAATGAAACTGCAAATTATTGTGAACATAATTGATAGTATGTTCAAAAGTAGTTACCGATATGATTGTTAAAATTATTAATTTTGTCAAAGAAATATGTCGTTACGCTCTTCGTGTTGACCCTTTATGTTGTCATTCTCACGTTCGTAGTTTTGTTAGCGTACTCAATTTAATGATAAAATCAGATCAGTGCTCTCATCAGAATTGACGTTGGTCGAATACTTTTAAGAGAATATTGACACATACTTCTTAAGGAATTATAATTTATCAGGCTTACTGAAATATTTCTATAGACTCCCGCATCCTAACGTACTTTGTTCTGCTATTTTAACGATTTTATTTCTACTATGTTAATGATTCTTGTGTACGGTTACTATTAGGTTGGGGCAAAAATAATGTCGTTTTTTGACGTTCAACTTCATGTGAGAAAACGACATAATTTTTGCACCAACCTAATATCAAATTTATTACAATATTGCTTGAAAAAATATTACTTCCATGAATGTGAATTGTATTGTAAATGTGTATCGTGTAAGAGTTTTCAGAAGTAATGAATTTTTATATGATTCCTTACTGAGAAACAACCAAAAATAAACACAACTAATTTTCTGGGAAGAGACGCTATAATTGTTTACAAATGTATCCATCGTTGATGTTATCCTAAAAACACTTCGGCCGTTGTGTTCTCCGGTCTTATTCATGGTTTATTGTATATTGAGGGAAAGGAGAAATCATTAACTACTTTCTAAGAAATTAATAAAAACAGAAAAAAAAGGATGCCCGAGAATCAGATGTCTGAAAAAATTAGAGCATTTTGAAAGATTATGACGGCTTCATCATTTGCGGTATCGTATAGATAAAATCGGCGATTGAGTGATCCAAGCTTATAATTATAATTATTCAGCTGCAGGTTACTATACATTGCAAACAGTTGGCAGGAACAGCGGAGCTAATAATAGTATTATGCCTACGACTCCATTTTCTAGCTACGGTATTGATCTCCGGGTCAATAACCTAGAGTTAATCATTGGTTCGTGAATTTGGTGTCATAAACATAGGGATACGTTTTCTACATTCTCAGACCCAGTGGAAACATGATTAACAGTTACTGGCCAACACTACAAAAGAACAAGACCATAGATACCGAGACATGTGCAGGGGAAAGAGAAAAAAAAACAAAATTATTGAAGTTCAAAATGCTCTATGGGATACAGAGATAAACACCTGATTATCACCGGGTGTTACAAATAATAATGTCGATATAATTAGAAAGTAAGTTCAACTGTAACTTATAAAAAAATATATTTATATTATTTTTCATCTATATAAAACTGCATAAATGAATCGCAGGTATATATAAGGGTGAATCGATATAACGATAATACTATTGGTGTCCAAGTATCTAAACATATTACTTTATTTAGTATTCAAAAGCAAATCCATTGCTTTGGCAAAGCGTATATTATTAGAAAAAATTAATACATTTCTGAAATATTGTTTTCAGAATGATGATGCATATTTAGCTGTATACGTACGATTATATATATATATATATATATATATATATATATATATATATATATATTAGGATTTAACGGTCATAGTTGAATTAGAACATGAAACATTAGTATTAGAAAGTGCTTAACGCGCGCGCGCACACACACACACACACACACACACACACACACACACACATATATATATATATATATATATATATATATATATGGTGGACTCACCTATCGGGATCGATAAATGAGGGTCAGCATTGAATGGTGCTTTTTATTTTACACTTATGCATGCTAGCAGGAGCTATTGTTGAGAAAATAAGACATATTTAATTTTTGTTTTCTTAAGTGTGATACTAGCCCAGCATTGTTGCGGGCAACAAAGCAATTCTGACAGGTGAAATTTGAAAGCAGATTTTTATGGCGTGTCTACATCAGAGCCTGACCAAGCTGATTACGGTTCTTCAGTCTGCTGTTTTCAAAACCATTTAACTGAATGAAACACCCCTTTCGATTTTATGTTTGGGCTACCCAAATTTTCAGATCGAAGTTTAGACGTTTCAAGTTGTCTTTGAATTTGTTTATGTAGCGCATGAGTGGACGACCAATTGAACGACTGGAATTCGTCTTTGTCCATACAACATTTTTTTGGAAACCGATGCTCATCCTTCCTCACCATATGCCCAGGCCACCTAAGAATTATCTTTGCTAGAATGGTTTCAATGTCGTTACATTTTGTCAGTATTGCACTATTCTTGACCCTGTTATACAATGTTATATCATATATGGCACGAAGACAGCCCAGGTGAACGGTATAAATTGCATTTATGTGCTTGTTATATATATATATATATACATATATATATATATATATATATATATATATATATATATATATATATATATATATATATAATGAAATACAGAGCATTTAAATATAGAAAATTATAAAGTCTGTCTATTCCGCTGCCTTGGTTTCAACCTTTCGGTATCTTAAGGCGATTAATTGAAAAAATAATTAATGAATAAGCGGAGTCGTAGTAGCTGAGGCAGGGGGAAAATCAAGTGTATTGTATCGGTGGGGGATTAAATGAAATATACACACGTTTTCATCCCACTTCAAATGAACTCAATTTTTTTTAATTATATATACAGCAGGACATAATTTCTGATCTCTGATTTAAATGGTTTTTGGTCTGGAAATATTATAGCTATTTTTTTCATGTTGACTATGGGTGCAGATATTGATATGATTGTTTTAACCTTTTGCTTTTTAAACATATTCCTGATTAAAATCGGATATATTTTCTCCTTTAATTTCCACATACGGTTGGCTAGTTGTGGAGAGTTTCTAAGTTTTTCTAGAATAAAGATGACTTATGATTGTGCCAACTCTTTTTGTATTGAACTTCAATACACACTATGTATATTAATTTTGATCATTTATATCTATTACTTCTGCTTTGTAAATTACTGCTTCAGTTTGGCAAACTCCAACTAATGGATATCTGCTTTTATTTATACATTTGCATACATTACCGTTAACAATGTTTTGTTGCATGCTGCTTTTGAAATTTTTAAGTTTTGTATTTGTATTTATTGTGGTTTCTAATTAACTAGTACAGCTGTAGCTGAATTTAACTGAGATTTTATTAAGTATTTCATGTATTTCGGAATTTTGAAGGAAGTGTTTATTAAGGAATTGAAAAAAATATTTTCCATATTTTTACGTGACCTCTTGTGTTTCGTTATTTATTAAAAGTTAAGTCAATCAAACTGACAATCTTCCTGCAACAGTTAATTCTCTATATGCATAATTATCGTAAAATATCAGACATAAAAATTACTGTCATTGTCCACCACTCCTGTTAATGATCTGATAAAGTTTATTCTGTTGAATATAAGTGGATGATATATAAAATAGACTTTGTTTTCACGTAATTGTTATTTTTTTGGTCAATAATTCTTGCAATTTACGAACTTGTAATAAGTCGAATTTTCCCTTTTAGGCAATCTTTTTTTAAAGATTTTTATTGCAGAATAATTTTTAATTTGGTTAACACTCCTCACATTATATTTAGTAACAGCCATTTTCTGATAGAACCCATCTTCATGTTACATTAATATTTTATACAATATCGTGAGGATACTTTCTAATCGTTTGTGTAATACTTACGCTTTTGAAACCCGTACGAGCTAGAGAATCACATATGCCGTTTTCCTGTTCGTATTCATCGATTGGCCGCTATTACAATCCACATGTACGTCTTATCGTAAAACTACAGATGATGATGAATGTCATATAGTTTGCATGAAGGTTTTGCCATCGTATATAGTATGTAATTTTTTATTTTCATAAATTTTATATTGTTCAAATGGGTTTCAATTGAATCGCAGATAATTGCAGAAAGGAACCGTTGTATAAATATTAATATCGGCGAGAATTTACGATAGTTGCAAAATAATAACGCGATTTTACGGCGGAATGCATGTGATTAATAACAGCATTATGTTGTGTTTCTGCAAACGTCGGATAAATCTTTCTATTTGACTTGGGTGTATTTCAGAAGAAAAACGTCTTTATTCATGTGGTAGCCATGAACATGCATATAAATACAGAAATCTACCTATCTCGATATATATAAACTTGATCACAAACACTCACACAAATATATATATATATATATATATATATATATATATAGGAGAATTCCTGCTTCCTATACGTTAGTGGTATTAACCCAGAAATTATTGCAACTCCCTAATGCCTGCAGCACAGCGTTATAGTTGATTTAGAATTTTACGATGAATATATTTTCTTCATAATATGTGTTCAGTAGAATGTTTTTCTATTGATCTTAACATTTCCACACCAGCCCTCCCCACCCCTAAAATACAGTAAATTCGCTCTGACAAAGGTAACTGAAGCATCGAATTTCATAAGTTTCCCCAAAATAGAAGTATTATGAAAGACCCTTTTGAGTATTTGTTTTTCTGAAATCGATGTCATAATTTTGCTCTTATGTACGACATTCGTCAGGTTACGAAGTTTGTCAATTGCTCTGTTGATTAGTAGCTTAGTTGGTCGTCTAAACGGAGAAAACTCTTGAGTTCATAGATAAAGATTTTTCAGATCAGGTGAAGTTTATGATTCTTGATGAACAGCTATAGGCCTGAGAGTTAATGATTATAATTTTAGTAGAAAGGAAAATTAATTATTTCCAAAATTATGTGGGTAGTTTGTTGGTTAAGCTATAGGCTTAATATTTTTGATGTCTGTTTAATTTAACCATATAGTATTATATAATTTACATTCTCTTTTTCATGTTTTTATAATCAGACAGTGGAATTTGCGAAGGAGTTTAAAAGCTTTGTGAACCTGTATTTTTTCTTTACCTCAGTGTTTTAATCTACATATTTTGAAGAATCTAAGATCAAAGTTTAAGATAAAACGTGATTTAATTTTGTGATTTTGATGGGGATAAAAATTGATTAGGTCATAACAATTACTAACGTTTCAGAAGACATTGATATCTAATTTGAATTTTGTTTCAGATTAAGTTAATTGGGGATCATTTCTTCCTCCTGTGTGAATTCGATAGTGGATTCAATGTAGTTTTATTATATGTTTCTCAGATTCTTGGCTTAGGGATATATTGCTAACAACTTATATATCTGAGGTATGCAAACTAGGATAAACACAAAAAACAAGAATCTTGTTATTAGAGTAAACCGGTTTTAGAGGATTCAATCGCAAAATAGAAGAATGGTTTCTGTTGAAAGGAATAAAATAAGGCTGTGGCATGATTGGCATATTAGTATGAATTGTTTGATGGATGAGCAAATAATTTTCAAATTTGACATGATATTCAGGATATCAAAGTTTTTTTACCGATATATTGGTGTATAAATATATTGCATAATGAAAAAAAAAACCTAGTCACTACAAAGAATATGCTTGTTTCGATGCGACTACATCACGACTGGTGAGTACCAAAAACTGAATGCAGTC
>OZ038482.1:40199506-40232006 GCA_964036315.1 Acanthosepion esculentum | reverse complement strand
TAGGATAGAGAACAATTTGAAGGAGAAGAGGCAGAGATAGAAAGAAAAAAAGAAGAACGGTCTTGCCTAAAGCCTTCCGGATCAATTTTCGTTCGTTCATTTCTTTTTTGTTCTTCTTTTTTATCTAGGCTGCGGCATTCGAATGAAAATATATCCGTATTTCTGACATGACAGATGTTTAGTTTTTTTAGTGTGGATTCATCTCCGGACAGTTATATATATATATATATATATATATATATATATATATATATATATATATATATATATATATAAATAATGTGTGTGTGTGTGTTTCATGCGTATGTGCGAATATATGGGAAAGGGCAAAACAAGATGAAACCAAAGTTTTAACGAAATAGACGCCACTAAGTTATGTCAAAGAATGAGTCAACAAACGTTTCGGATATAAAAGAAGTTTGAAAAATTACTCTTATGAAATTGATATTTTTTTGGAAGGGTATATATTTGTACAGATCATTATGTTTCTGTACTCGGTTATCACTGATTCTATAAAACCCTACGAGACAAGGGGAAATCAAAGATTAAAGTTTCGTCTAAAATTTCCAGCGGCAACTTCAGATCAACATCATTATAACAAAGACAAATGGATTCTAACAATTGATCGACAGTTAGTATAACAAACCAATTCCTAAGATAACGTATACAATCATGAATATCTCTTTCATCTATCAGCTTGTCTTCACGATATACATACATACATACATATATATATATATATATATATATATATATATATATATATATATATATATGTATATATGTTTGCGTGTGCAGAGAGATAACTTTTGTATATTTTTCACTTTCGAGATTTTTTTGTATGTTTCCTTTTCGCTTGTGTGTAAAGTAAAGATAACCACATATCTAAGTAACAGCACTTCATCACTATTTTCAGTAATAAAAAGCGGGCATCAATCATAACTGAAGATAACTTGCAGAATATTAAACCCACAATAGTTACCTGTGAAATAAATATAGCTTTTCAAATATTGACTGTGAAATCTGTACATGATGTATGAAATTATGCTTTCAGTTACATAACATAAAGTACTGCGGTTAAATATATACTGAATTCCTTGAAATAGAACAGTGACAGCGAATATTGTCTGATTTCATCAAAGATGAAGAGATTCGAGGCGACGCAGATGTGGTTCTACAGAAGGATGCTAAGGCTATAATAAACCGAGCGCGTGAGCAACGATGAGGTCATAGAGAGGTAGCAAACAAGTAGAAAGCTTGTAGTTAACATCAGAAAGAGGCAGCTGAATTTTCTGGGACACATAATGTGGAAGGATGGCTTGAAGAATCTGATATTCACGGGTCGAAAAGAGGAAAAGAGAGAAAAGGGAAAAGCAGCGCGTGACATACCTGGCGAGCTTGAGCTGGTGGATGACAGAACGTGGTCTGGGGGAGGAAGAAGAAGGAATGGACGTGCTTTCGGCTGCAAGAGAAAGAGGAAGCTTGAGAGCCATGATAGCCTACGTCCTGAAAGGACATGGCGCATAGAAGAAAGACAGGAAGTACGCTGCATTTTTTTTTCGGTTAGAACTATCAAACTGGTAAATATATATTTGCGATCACATTGATGGCTTGGTCCAAAATACATAATATATAGTAAAAGGCATAAAACTGCATTTATATAATGATTTCAAACGTTTTCGCGTATAAGCACTGGATGTAAGCGTTCAGCTAATTGTTTGAAGGGAATTCTTAAACTCTATGTAGTTGTTATTTGTTTGTTGGTAAATTAAGCAGCATTAGATATTTGACGCGGAAAGAGGTAGGTCTGAACCTGGGAGTGCAAAATTCTGTTTTTGATTTCAACTAGTAGAAAAATGGTTTCCTGGGATTGTCAGCTCTGCTTCAGTTTTAATCTTTTGATCATTACTAATATACGAGGAGCCAAACATGAATGTCTTTATAAATAGCAGTTATTTGTATGATAAAGCATTTATCTCGGTACGCATAAACAGAAAAAGAAGGAAAATATACGATCATAGACAATGAATAAGGGTAATGATGAAATTCAAAGAGAATGTGCGTGAGTATTTATTTATTTATTTATATATTTTTTTTAAGCGTATCACCCCAAGCAAGGCTGGAGGCCACTATCACGCAAGGGGTTAAAGAAGTGTTGGAGGAAGAGCAGATAGGAGTGGTAAAGGAGAGGATGTGGAGAAAGATAGTGGATCGATCAAGGCAAGGGGTTACAGAAGATTTGGAGCGATAGCAGATAGGAATGAAAGATGAAAGGATGTGGAGAAGGGAAGTGGATAGATCAAGGCAACTGGAGATGTCGATTGACGCTACACTTAAACCGTTGGAGATTGTATTTGTCAGGGAAACACTAATAGGGAAAGGAGTTCCATAGGCGAGATGTGCGAGACATGAAGCTATTGGAGTAGAAGAGACGTCTACATCTAACAGTTTAAACGGTGAAGGGGTGGGAACGGGATGCCAGCCTCGTAGGACGTTTAAATTCACGAGGCCTAGGGACAAGCGAAAGCAACTCCTCGGAGCAATTACCGTGAAAGTACTAGTAAAAAAGGCAGAAAAATATATTCAATATACTGTCGTTATATTTCAGTAAACTAGATGTTAATCTCATATAGTGACGATAATGACATTTAGTGAATATGTCAGGAAAATTAAATCGTATATTATTTTATCATATCCCGGTGTTTGTCTATGTCAAAAATAAATATGATCCAAGAAATGATATAGTAGAGATATTTCAGTAATTTTGGGAAACAACTGCATTACGATGTTAATCACTGACAGCGATAGAGATCTCCGAGAACACGTACGTATGAATATAAAATAAAGCACAGGATCCATTTGTTTGTCACCGTGTACATGACGGTTATAGCATCAATTCGAATAATACAGAATGTATTTCCACCGTATCAAATGGAAAGTAGGCTACGCGTACATCTGTAAAATCTGACCGATTTCTTTCTCTGACATTATTACTTGATTATATATATGTGTGTGTGTGTGTGTGTGTGTGTGTGTATTGAAGGTAACTTTTCTAGATATTACTTATTTTTTAATTTGCGTGCTATTTTTAGCCGTTACACGCATTTAAGTTGATATTCCAGATAGTTCTTTTCTTTAAAAATGAGATTGATTGCAACCGGCGTATAAGAGCTTCGAATGAGTGATTTTGCCTATCCCACTAACGCAGGTGTTCCTCAAGGCTCTATCCTAGGCCCTACTCTGTTCCTCATATTCATAAACGATCTTCCTGACGCCATAGATTCCCAAGTCGGCATCTATGCGGACGACACCACAATTTACTCCTGCCTCAAACACAAATCTAGTGATGCTGACAAAGTTAACCTGGCAGTTCAAATAGAAAAGGACATCCAATCGGTTGTGAACTTGTGCAAGAAATGGATGGTTAACTTTAACGCCTCTAAAACAAAACTGCTCTCTATTAACAACCACAAGGATCCATCCCTGCATCCCATTAGAATGTGTGAAGACCAACTTCTCGAGAGCTCCTCTCTGCGGCTGCTCGGTCTCACGCTGGCCGCTGATCTGAGATGGAACAAATACATCGAGTCAATTGCATCATCCACTGCAAGGAAAGTTGGCTCCCTGTGCCGAGCCAGGAAATTTTTCTCCCCGGAATCGATCCTCCAAATCTATAAATCGATCATTCGCCCTTGCATGGAGTATTGCTGCCATATATGGTCTGGAGCCCCTGCTGTTTGCCTCAGGGTTCTTGGTAAGATCCAGAGACGGATATGCAATGTAATTGGCCCTGATCTGTCATCTCGTTTGCAGTCGCTCTCTCACAGACGCGACGTTGCCTCGCTTTGTCTTTTTTACAAATACTTTCATGGTAATTGCTCCGAGGAGCTGCTTTCGCTGGTTTCTAGGCCTCATGAATTTAAACGTCCTGCGAGGCTGGTATCCCGTTCCCACCCCTTCACGCTTGGAACTGTTAGATGTAGACGTCTCTTCTACTCCAATAGGTTCGTGTCTTGCACATCTCGCCTGTGGAACTCCCTTCCTTATTCCTGTTTACCTGACAAATACAATATCCGACTATTTATGTGTAACGTCAATCGACATCTCCAGTTGTCTTGATCTATCCACTTCCCTTCTCCACATCCTTTCCCCTTTCATTCCTATCTGCTATCGCTCCAAATCTTCTGTAACCCCTTGCCTTGATCGATCCACTATCTTTCTCCACATCCTCTCCTTTACCACTCCTATCTGCTCTTCCTCCAAACCTTCTGTAACACCTTGCGTGCTAGTGGCCTCCAGCCTTGCTTAAAAAAAAATCGAAATCCTATCTCATTATCTGTCATGGAAAAAATCTATAGAAAAAGGAGGCTATTTTTAAAAAAAATTTTCCCAAGTCGGTTGTTATTAATTTCTCTGTTTACGAAAACATAAGTGTAAGGTATTCAAATAAGTGTATCCACTAAAATAACGCATATAAAACGAAGAACCGTTTATATGTGTAACATATACTTTTGAGTAAAACGTAGCACATGTTACATTGTAATTCGCAATTATGATTCACTAAATTCTTACCACACAGTCACGCTTATATTTTGTTTGCTTGTGTACACGCATACATCAACTCGTATTTCTTTTTTAAAAAACGTATATGTATCGAGAATGCTATATAGGGAATGAAAAAGGAGCATTTTAAAATAATCTGCCCATCTAGGAAATGGTGAAATAAATAAAGTCAGAAATACGAGAATACATATATAAAATTTAGACATTTGATTGCTCTGTTGTCAGCGTCCTCATTGGGACAGAATGCTAAATTTGTTAAATATATTAACTGTCTCTCAAAGAAATAGATACAGAAGAACAAATGGTATCGAAAAACAATAATGTTAAAGCTAAATGAAACACTTATATATGAATCAAGACAATACAGACTGCTTTTAAAATTACTCATTCTGTTGCTTGGATCCCAACATATGTTAGTTGTCTTAACTGATATTTAATTTGATTGACTGACATTGCTTGCAATATTAACTAGAATGAATACGTATCGCAGTAAATATTTGTTACACCGGAGAAAGTGTATATGAATGTTTATATTTCAAGGTAATATTAAATATTAGTTCTACATTTCCGTGACTATATGGTAACGAGAATAGAAACATTAAATTATGTTTGCAGTTGATTTTTTGTCTCGCATTTCTTCCTTCATTTATTTTTATTTGTTAGGAACGATATTATTTTTCTACTAATAAAAATCATCATATTTTTTATGCAAATGGGGAACTTGGCAAACGAGATTCCGTATTTTTCTGTGCTATGTAAATGATGGACTCTCCGATCGAATTCGATATATGAGATTCTGACGACCAAACAACAAATTATCTGCATGCCTATGACGGACATGACTTTTGAGACCGGGTTGAGAATTGCACTAAAGACCACAAAAAGTACAGGAGAATGTATTGTATCGAAGTGCAGCAGGAACAGTGTAAGCTGTCTTATTTTGCTTTCTCGTTTCATGTAGTCGACTGATCGTTACTTTTCAGTGCATATATATCAATGTTGTACTTCTGTAGTTCCAATGCGATTAATGTTGTTTTTCTTTCTGGCGCTCAGTTGTTGTCCTGGTATATATATATATATATATATATATATATATATATATATATATATATATGACGAATTGCATCGACATTTTTGAGTCATACAATATAATATCAGGCTGGCTCCACATTCCTTTAAACTTTAATTGAGAGAAAGATAATTCATACTTCAGACACTTGTTTTACATTTGTTAAAAAGTATTTTTGGAAAAATAAGGTTTTCATTCCATTTCAATACATAAAATATTTCTTTCAATATATTTTTAAAAATTAATCTGATATGATCGTAAAAAATTTTAATTATTGAAATTAGCATTTTCTCTTTATCAGACACTCAACTGAAAATGGCTGTAAAATCCATAAACAAAAACATAAGAGATTACGAAATTGAGTAAATAATTTAGCTTCAACGAATCATTTTTTAATGAGGATATTTGTTTTTAATTTTAAAATATTATATAATTCAGCTAACATCCTCTTATATATGCCGTGTCTCTTCATTATGTGCGTGATCCTAACTTCGTACCCTCCTATCTGGTTGCTGTACATTCCCGCCCTTCACGGGCTATATATTTATAAAAGTTTACGAGCGGTTTCCATCTGTTTGTCTTGCCATTAATACGCTGCGTAAATGCAAAATTGTAAACAGCCTTCATTTCTCTTTAGGTTTCCCAAATGTCTTTTCATGTTTCTCATTTTATTTTTGATAACTCTGCTTTCCAACTTTTAAATTTCCTCATTCTTCTCGTGTTCCGTTCATGTTATTCCCAGAACATTTCAGGAGAAAGCACCTGATCATTTGTGAAGAAATTACAGTGTTATTTGCTATATAGAAGGATTCATATTACATAGAAAGTTAGCCTATTTTTCTTTGCATATAACTAAATATTCGTGATTCTTAATTCTTTGTATATCTAATTTGAAGACTTATTTCACTTTACAAATGCACCATCGGATTTCCGTATTATTATTTCTGTCATCCGTTAAAACACTTGATAAATATATAGACTTATGTACTTACAGGATTTGACGATTAACATATGTAGCTCGTGTCGTGTGCTTTTACAATCGATTATTACAATCTACCGATTGTCTCTCGTATACTTTTAAGAGAACATATTCTTTTTCTTCCATCAGCGGCGGCATTTGCTTATATCGTTAAGATTTTAGCACCGATAATAAAAACCGAGACATTCTAGATCTCATTGGATCACATCACTCTTTTCGTTTAATATATCCGGCGTGTTGACGTTACTCGTCTTAACCATTTTATGTTTACAAATTAATTTTCACTTCGTAAACGTTCGGTTTACTACCAGTAAATATTCTATAATATTAAATATCTTTCTCAGATAACGTATATATTGCTTATTATTGGACGAGAGAAAAGTAGAGGTATTGTATAAACTTACGTATTATGGTAGAAAATCTGTACATTAAAAAAAACAAGTTTGTTCGTCACGTGTATCAGATTAGCTTTCGATATATTTGTTGATAGGAACGCACATTGCTGTGACTAGGGAAAAACACATAAAGCCTTAATTCACTCGTAAATTAAATTATTATGTCTATTTTGGCAGAAGACATTGTCTTAAATCGTGTAAGGACCGAAAGGAAATAAGTAGAAAAGGTTGATACTACCCTGTAGATGTAAATGAATTCATCTTTTTGCACGTAATATTTATGCTTTCAGTAGTTTATGCATAATAAGAATAAAAGAAAATATGTTCCGTCTGATGTAAAATGCTACTAAAATACTTCAGTTAAGTTAACTTGTTCGAAGATTCACTTTGACATTTTGAATGCGACCAAAATTCCCCTAATGTTTATTTCCGCATCTATTTAACATCGTGTCACACACACACACACACACACACACACATACACATATATATATATATATATATATATATATATATATGTCTCTGAATATTCACTCAGTAATGTCTGAAGAATTTGAGTGATACGCTTTATTTTTCTCTCTGAAATCTTTTCGGAACAATGATTCAACATTTACCAATATATATATATATATATATATATATATATATATATATATATATATATATATATATATATATATATATATATATATATATATATATATATCATAGCTGTAAGTGGAAAGGACAATCGAAGTATTTCTTTTTAGCATTTTATATTAAAAAGATACATCAATGACGAGAGCTCAATGTATTTTATACAGAGCAATATGGTATACATCAAATGAAAAAAAAAAAAAACACATCTTGAAAAATCCGAAAATTTATTTCGCCAGATAAGACCTGCCTCGTCAGATTTGTATTGAAAATTGGGTTAAATTTATTCAGAACTTAGTGTCTGGATAAATTTAAACTACTTTGTAATTCCGGTGTAATTATGCAGGTATTAAAACCTATTTGCCAAATAAATTTATTTTCGAAGTTGTTTTTGTTTTATTTTTTTTTGCATTTGCTTTGAGATTTATATAATCTCCCATTCTGCGCAAATATAAGTGAATCGATACCAAAAAACTTATTTTTCAGCTATTCAGCAAATCAAGCCCGAATAAAAATATTAATTAAAAATTAAAAATCTTCAAACAAAAGTATGTGAACCCTTACACTTAATATTTACTGACTCCATTTTGGGACAAGAAGTACAGTATTTCCTTTCATTTTTAAAAAGTTTCTGGTATTAGTGATCCTCAATTTGTGACCATTTTCCTCAAAATTCCTCGATATTACATAGGTTTCTTGCATGTACTGACTTTAACTTGAATCAAATACTTTCACGGGGGCATGAAGACCAAAATCGTTCTGGTTTCCTCAAAATCTGGACCAATGCACATCGATTCCAACTTGACAGGGAACCTGAGAGAACCGCACAGAACACTGGAGGATCCGTCTGGTCTTGATGAACTAGAAGTCTACTTTCTGTTGAAGTTTTTTCATTTATTTTTGTCATATTTGACTGAGATTCCGTCATACCAATGGTTATGCATTTATAAATACTTTGTCACACGGTAGATACCTGCACTCGAAACCGTTTCGATAATTTTCCTAGTCATCTCCATCATTATAGACTACGGCAAAGCGATTTTTACAAATCTTTTGACCTTGGCGTTAGGTTTTATTTAATTTACTCTTACACTGAAACCATTAAAGTACACAATGAGTTATATTGGTTGAATTCAAAATTCACACATTACCGAAATTGAACACCCGTCATATATTTTTACACGAGGAAAGAAAATTAATTGCAAATGTAAACAAAATTTGTTTTCGTAAATATATGATTCCATTATTTTCTACATTTTAATGATTAATTAATATTTTTTATTGTAAGGATAGAACATTGTTAAAGTGAATGTATTTCGTTTCATAAAGATTTCCTGAATGTACATATAGTTGAAGATATTTTTTATGAGCTGGCAACAAGAAACAATTGTTTTAAAATTATCTTAGGGCTTGCACAACACTGTAGATCCATGTATAATATATATTAAGTAATTATCTCAAATCCACCTTAATTTACACACATATATATATATATATATATATATATATATATATATATATATATATATAATATATGCCCTTCACAGACAGTACTGTTTCGCTGTATCACAGCTCCTCAGTGCGACTAGACTTCCTAATGCCTCAAGCCAGGATTGAAACACAACTAATTTGGTGTCAGCCAGAGCTATCGTCACTCTGTAGAGTTACACAACTAAATCTAGCGTATTGTTTTTACAAATGTAAACAAATGCCAATCAGTCAAAGTGCTCCATTCATTTTACTGAAGAGCTTTGCATTAGTGCAGGTGGTTGTTGCTTAATACATATATATATATATATATATATATATATATATATATATATATATATATACATACATACATACATACATAATGTGTATAATAGTTTTATGATGAATGTCTAGTTTACGTAAGTTATTTGGATTATCTATAAAAAAGGTAAAGTTTTATTATCTCGGGCGTTCATTTCCTTTTAGGCAAAACTATAATATATATATATATATATATATATATATATATATAACCATAAATTCACTAAAATAACCATATGGATGTTGAATGACGCAAGTCACCCTATTCAAGAATGTATCCTTCTTTAAAAATATCTCGCGGAATAGATCATTTTTTCCTAAAATTTGAATTGATTATGATACACATTCTATGGCCAAAAATTATTATTTTCTATTTACTGAATTTACTCAAAGTAAATATTTTCTAAACTTGCGTTATATGGGGGATTGATACATTTAAACCTAATACTTTTGTTTTTAAATCTTTCCGTCAAGGTCGGCGTGTTTTTTTTTTCTTTTTTTTTATCAATACCTTTTCAATTTACTCTTGGAATGATGTTGACAATTTTATTACTAAAAATCATTATCTCTACAAAATGAATGCATCGTAAATAAACTGTGTTTCAATATTAACTCATATTATTAGAATATGTCGGATCTCTTCAAATTCTCCATCGATAGGGAGATTGAATCAGTATGAGGTTAAAATATCGACTGGCCAAATCTTTACAATATACGCAGATGAAATGTATTGGAGGCAATTATTGAGAAAAAGTATCCAATTTATCTGTCGTTGTCTATTACCTGTCCATGTCTATTACATGTCGTTGTCTTTTGTCTACTATATTATAATTGGGCCAAGTGGTTAGAACGTTCGCATTCTGACCATCAGTCACGTTTTCGAATCTCACGATGGTCGATTTTCAGTAAAGATACTTCTTGATGTTGTCGGACTGGATGGGGCCGATCTCAGCGTGCGGCGCCATTGGTAGTGCCTGAAAACCATACCACAGGTTGACCCAAACCTCGTGAGTGAAATTGGGTAGACGGATCCCTTGGGCGCCGTCGATAGCTTTGCTAGCACGAAGTCAAAATTCATCGTGGCCGAGGGCTTGAGCGTGTTCCGCTTGTTGATCACGCTAAATAACACTCTTTCACAGAATCTGTAACTAAGGTCTTCTCAGCACAGTTGTAGTATAAAACACATTTGGGCTCTCAGCAAGCGTCTGCATTAGGGATGGGCTAGCGCCCTAGTAGACAGGCATCCTCGATTGCGAGTTGTCATCTATGCTACTACTACTACAACACCATAAACTTTATCTCTAATTTGACTTTTTTTTCTTTATTTAACGTTTCTGTTTTTCCCTTTTTGCTGGATGTAAAGGGAGGGAGAATCTGAAAAATTCTTGAAACAACCAACTGTTTTTCTTTTTCTTTTTCCTGTTCGAATTAGGGTTCTTATATAACCCTTGTCATATATGATGTGAGATATGGTAATGATCCCGCTGAAAATCCCCGTGATCAGGAATTTATCACAGTATATATGTGAATGCCAGTCAACCATAAAAAAAATCGATTCGCTCCATTTTCTCCCACCCAATCCAAAGGGAAGTGTTAAATAATGTCTTGACGTAAGAACTTTCGGTGTAAGCGTAACGTTGCCTATGCCGCTAGATATAAAACTCGTTTTATCTTAGTTCTCAGTAGTTTTGTTTATTTTAAGATATTTTTTATCGTCAATCAGTGAAAAGTGACACGGGACTTTTTTTTTCCCCTTAAACAAATCTTCCGTAAATTCATACTCCTTTCTGATATTGACTGATAACAAGGCTACATTAGAGCTTTACCTACATGCCTTTGTTTTTCTCTGCCCCGGTGCACATAGTGTGCTTCTACAATTTCGCGATAACAAGACAACTTGTGTTTTTTGTCAGGCTTGGGTTGAAGCCAGTTCATCCAATGAGATATTTCTGTTTATCTTCAAGCACACATATTCGAACGTGTTTTGTGGATGGGTGGTCGGGGCATCAGTCGATGCTTCTCTTTTTTTATTTTGTTCTCGGGGTTTATGATTATTTTCTCTTTTCAAATACATTACACTGTTTGTTCAGTATATTTTCGTTTTTATTATGTTATTCTCCTTTGCTCTTTGTATTGTTCTAATCTTTCTTCTGTTCCTAATTTAATTCTTTCCTTCAATCTTGTCTTTCCGCTTTTGATTAATGCGTTTTTATCGTGCAAGTTTATTCCTTCTGGCTATTAATTTTGCAATTTATATTTTCATTTCATATCCTTTCTTCACATTTGATATTATCTTTCGCATTTTTGTATTTGCAAAATCTATCTACTAATCTTTCTATCAGTATTATTATTATTATTATTATTATTATTATTATTATTAATGTTATTTGTTTTTCTTTAATACGATCATTATTTATAATATTATTACAAGCGTCATGCGATTCAATTTCCCATTTTTGTTATTGTTCATTAATTCATTCCTCCTCTTTATTCAACAATCGAATCGTTGTATTTCTTATCCGGCCTTTCTCATTTTCTATTGCTACTTATCGACCACATCGTTCCCTTTTTTGATTCTTGATATAATCCTGCTTATTTCATTTTCCTTTCATTACCGTATATTATCTTTCCAAGATATTTTCATATTTCACGTTCATTACAGTGTACATATAATTTCTTTAAAATTATATTATGCTTGAGAATTTAGTTCTGTTTTCTTGTTCCTTGTTTCTTCTTTCATTTTCTTCTTTCAATTTGTCTTATCTCAATCTTTCTTTATACTTTGTGTTTTTCTTCCTTTCTTTACATTTCTCTTTATTTTCACTTTTTTCTATCATTTTTTTTGTATTATTTGCTTTTTCATATTTTCTTTCATTTTCTTTCTTTGACTTTTGTTTTCGTATTTTTTTTCTATTTTTATTTCGTTGAATTTTTCTGTGTTATTACTTTTGTTGTCTTTTTGCCATGTTGTTGATTTCGTTGTCTGTTTGCCTTGTTACATTCGTCGTCTATTCACCATGTTTTAAATTCGTTGTCTTTCTGTCATGTTGCAAATTTCGTTGTCTTTTACGCATGTTGCTAATTTCGTTTGCTTTTACGCATGTTGCTAATTTTGTTGACTTTTTGGCATGTTTCGAATTTGGTTGTATTTTTGCCATGTAACTTTCGTTGTCCTTTTGACATCTAGTTTCTTTCGTTGTCCTTTTGACATCTAGTTTCTTTCGTTGTCCTTTTGACATCTAGTTTCTTTCGTTGTACTTTTGACATCTAGTTTGTTTCGTTGTCCCTTTGACATCTAGTTTCTTTCGTTGTCCTTTTGACATCTAGTTTCTTTCGTTGTCCTTTTGACATCTAGTTTCTTTCGTTGTCCTTTTGACATCTAGATTCTTTCGTTGTCCTTTTGGCATCTAGTTTCTTTCGTTGTCCTTTTGACATCTAGTTTCTTTCGTTGTCCTTTCGACATCTAGTTTCTTTCGTTGTCCTTTCGACATCTAGTTTCTTTCGTTGTCCTTTCGACATCTAGTTTCTTTCGTTGTCCTTTCGACATCTAGTTTCTTTCGTTGTCCTTTCGACATCTAGTTTCTTTCGTTGTCCTTTCGACATCTAGTTTCTTTCGTTGTCCTTTCGACATCTAGTTTCTTTCGTTGTCCTTTCGACATCTAGTTTCTTTCGTTGTCCTTTCGACATCTTGTTTCTTTTTTTTTTCCTTTCGACATCTTGTTTCTTTTTTTTTCCTTTCGACATCTTGTTTCTTTTTTTTTTCCTTTCGACATCTTGTTTCTTTTTTTTTCCTTTCGACATCTTGTTTCTTTTTTTTTCCTTTCGACATCTTGTTTCTTTTTTTTTTCCTTTCGACATCTTGTTTCTTTTTTTTTTCCTTTCGACATCTTGTTTCTTTTTTTTTTCCTTTCGACATCTTGTTTCTTTTTTTTTTTCCTTTCGACATCTTGTTTCTTTTTTTTTTTCCTTTCGACATCTTGTTTCTTTCTTTATATTTTTGCTCTCTCTCTCTACTTTCTTTCTTCCATTTTTGTTATTTTTTCTTAATTATCGAATATTTTCCACTTGTGTGTTGTTTTTGTTCTTTTGCATTTATATTATAGTTTGTTTTTGTTATTTCTGTTTAATCTTTAACATTTCGTTGTACCTTATGTAACTGGAGATATTTTTTGTTCTTTGTTAATTTCTTATTTTTCGTTGCTTATTCTAGTTTTTCTTTCGATACTTATTCTTTTTATGTTCCGTTGTTTGACAACTATTATTTTTCGTTATTCGTTCTACCTTCTCATTCAGTTATTGTCTGTTTTGTGTTTAATCTATTATATTCATGTGTTTATTCTCTATTATATGTCACTTTTATACTCGTTTATCATAGTTTTCTTCGCTTCTTATATATTTGATTCCTTTAGTTAAGAAAACTACACATATTATGCACTTTACTTCAAACCATACAATTTCTTTTCCTTAATATAATTTATCTTTTGTACATTCAGATAGTATTAAACCAAATTTACTGAGGGCATATATTGAATGTTATTAACTACTTAATTCTTCTGAAGGGCACATATATTGGTATACTATCTTTTCTTTTCATATATATATATATATATATATATATATATATATATTCCACTTACCTTTCATTAAAATTTTCTACCATATTATTTTTTGTTTTGAAAATTACTTTCACCTAATGAATTCACATTAGATTTTTTACGTTTTAACATTTCTTTATTATTATTATTATCTAAATTCTCCTTCATAGAAACACTTTCATAGACATTTTACGCTTGTTTAACATTATTTTTTCTTTTATTAATTTTATTCTGTTCACTCTCATTTCTTGTTGGTTTAAACAAAATAATCTTTCCATGAAAAAGAAGTGAATTATATTACCGTCTAATTTTAGCCCTTATATTTATTAGAAAATAATCGATTTTTGCTAGTGTGATAAATTTATAAAATAAGTCCTATAATATTATTTAACAACTGAACACACACACATATATGTAATTACTTAAGGATATTAAACAATTAAAATCTTACAGGTACTATATTTTTTAGGTTTTGAAGATTGGGATCTGTTTTTAAATCTCATATGGAATGAGAATTATTATCTATGGGATTTTAATATTTCGTGTTATGTAATCAATAATAATATTGCTCTGTCTTTTGACACAGAGTTATCCACAAATGTCTATCCTCCTGGAAATTCTATACGGATTAGCTTGTTGCATTTTATATATAGATGAAATATGTAGTACAGACAAGAAAAATGGACACTGGTATTTTAATACAAAATTAAAAAACAATATTTTGATTGCCAGTGGATGCTCATCACATGGCGGAATTGGATCCATTAATGAGATATTTATTTCTATTTTTATTACGATTTGCTTAATGATTTCACTTACGAGGCCGCATTCAGTGCAGTAATCTTTCACCTGAAAAATATAAATCAGTATATAAACTAATATATATATATATATAATCACATGAAAACATTAACATAAATTTACAATACATAATATCTAGGAAAGCGTGATCGGATTAAAAAATACCACCGAATACAGATACAATATACAAACAAGATGAATTATAAACACGTTTCAATGCAAATTTCTTCCATCAGCAAAAAATATATGAAGAAATGCGTGTGAGGAGGGATAATAATTTATGTCGCTATGACATTGAAATCCCCTGCTTCTAAACAATAGACATGTGTGCTGGGAATAAATGAAGAAGTCTTAACACGCAAAAGCTATGTTAAATAAAATGTGATATAAAAGACAAATAAAACACGTAATGCATAACAGAACATAGTGACCTGGTGCTACGTAATCGAGAAAAAAATCTTCACGTTTAATTCCCAACAAATCACGACTAGGTTTCTGAATTGCCTCGCTTGATCCCCAGTAAAATCGTTGAATAAAAATTAGTTCTGTAACTGAAGAGCCGTAGTAGATATTTAAAATGCAAGCAGCAACGCAAATAATCTCAGTGGAAAATCCTTAACTGTCACTCGATATACAATAATGGCCACCTGAAAACTTTTGGGTATACATCGATAATTTCTTACAGATGATGCGTCCATTACTTATTTCAGCAAAGTTTAATATATCCATTGCCATTCAGAATCCATTTTTACAGATTTGCTTCGCATATTATACAGATTGGATTTGCGCGTAGCGTAGAAGAATTTTAGAAATAAAGTTCAAATCCATGGAATAGGCAAATGCGAAAGACTCTACTATATTTCCGGGTAAACCTTCGCAATTCACATACAATTAAGAAATAATTATAATCAACTGTCTGAATGGACATAACATTTAAAAATATAATAGTCCCCATAAAAAAAATATGTCAACATTTTTAAGTTGGCATATTTCAACGTTAATAATTATTATTTTTATATCAACATAAATGTTTAAGGAAGGAAATGAATAATTCACAGCAATGCGGAACTGGAATAACTTTCAGATATTTGCGTTTTATTCTGTCAAGATAACTGTCGCGCCGTCAGTGAGCCTTCATGACTTGAATGACTTAATCAATTAGCATCAATCCAGACCTGAAATGGAACTCTTGTATACGATACAAATGCTCTAGAAACGGCCGGTTAATACTCTCCGCTCCAGAACATACCTGACTCCTGTAATAGGTCATTTTGAATAGTCAGATTCGACTTAAAATAGTATATTTGTGTTATATATGAACCGGATAAACTTACCAGCAATGACTGTTTAGAATCGTGCTCTTCTTTGGATAACATACTTTCAAGGATAGCGCATCTTCCCTAAAGCGGCAACGTCGGAAGCCTATCACTAATCTATCTCGATTTCCATGACAAGTGTTCATATTAACTATGTCCTTTAGGCACATCACTTCAGATATCGGAAGATCACTCGTTATCTGTACTGCTTCTCTGCTTCAATTCTGCCGACCTCCTCTTGTATTCTTATTACACGCTTATTCAGTAATTCATGGCACTTATATCGCATTTAATGCTGGACAATCACATGAAGAATGTTGAGAATACAATGTACTGTATGTGTAAGACATTACATGCCATAGCCATAGAGTTGAATCATATTAATTTCATCAGTATTCCATTTGTAAGGAAGATGTTCCTTTCAGTGTCCATTATCGATACTTCCGTAAATCCTAGAACTGTAACCTCTATAATCGGAGGGCAGTCGTTATCTATACTTACCATCTTCTGTCTTCAATTCATAATATATCCTCTTATATTGTTATTAAAAAAGATTCTGTAATTATCTTGAACGTATCTATAACCTTGTACTGTATGAACGTTAATAAAAACAATACGTATCAAGAAAGGAAGGTATTGAGATAAGAAATGCCAATATTTTGATTGATTTTGTTTTATACGGCTTCTCAACACTTTGCATGTTATTCAAAGCCAGAAAATATTTTTAGATTGTAAGAATGTTTCGAATATAATAATGAATTACTGGTTGTTAAAGTCATAGTAATTAATGTAGAAGTCGAGGAGAAGTGATCTATTCATACATTTCTCAAGTGTATTCTGGCTGGAGTCAAATGAACCTGGCTGGAATTGGAACCCTGCTCTCAAGTTTACAACTCACTCGTTACCTATTATATAAACCGCATATACAACCTTACAGAATCTGACAGTCACCCATGTAGGAACTGACAAGTCTCGCCATTGCTTAATTTCCATGATCGTACGAGAACCGTTGTTTAAAGTTGATATCATAGGTTCTTTGATATTTTGCTTACATACGATTTTTTTCTCATCCAGCTCTCTCTGTAATGCAACTGTAAAGTTTTATTTTATTCTCTAGCAGCGCAAACAATAGTGAGAATTTGTTTGAGGCTTTTGTGAATTACAAAAAAATCTGCGATCACGTGTTATGCAACAGCTACTACTACTACTACTACTACTACTACTACTACTACTACTACTACTACTGAACATATTGCGCGGTAACGCAATATTAGCATTTCTTTTGATGAAATTTATCCACTGAAATAACCTGCAATCTTCGGAGGCATTTGTCATTAAGTTCGAAATGTTAGCTAAATGTCAATCAACGTTCGGTAAATTGCCTAAAGATATTTTTTGAAGAACTTTGCCAATACACGTTTAACTTTTTCTTTTTCGAAAGTATTGACGGAGTATCGACAAACGATTGCTTCGTTTAAGTTAGAGCTCTTGTTTTACGTCAATAAACGTCAAACTGTTGCTGACACCCGTCACATACAAGCGGCTTTTGTGAGAATCTGTTGCGTTGTGATTAATAATTCTGGTTATTATTTTAGAGCGGACGGTTCATACAGCAGCACATATATTACTAGAAAGATAGACAAATAGGTGAGTGTTATTTATCAAGTGGCGCCACAGTCTCTACTGTCGTTCAGATGAGGCACAATCTCAAAATTTTGATTTTAATATCAGGTTATCCCTTCCGATTTAAGAACTTATGACAATATTTTTCTACACCCCATTCTCTTAATTGTATTTTATGAGGACTGGACCAGTCAATACAAAACGTTGGGAGATATCATGTGGAAAAATTCCAGTCGAGATCATTTTATTCACATAGCGTATATTTACTCATATCATGCGAATTTTAAAGGACTAATTTTGAAGCTAAATTTAAGGGGGTCGCATTAGAGGAGAGATATAAATTTAGCGTATGTAGTGCGACCCTGGCTACGCCGTTTGTCCAAACTATGTATCCATTTACTATAATCAAATTAGCTTCAAAAATTAAGTTTTGAAAGCTCACATGATACGCGAGTTTGTACGGTACGGGCAAATATTAGTAAAGGTATGACGTCACCTTACTTAAAAAAAACATAGATCGTATGAAAGTCCCCAAGGCATCCATAAGATCGAAAAAAATATTCTCTAGTTTTAAACAACCCTCAAAATTTTTACAAGTCGCAAAATCAAATAAATAAATAAAGCCGCCAACTTTTTTTATTATGATGAAGAATATTTATATAATTTATCCTATATAATTTGCTACAGAAGTTTCGGGACTTGGGAAATACTTCAGACGAAGAATGGTTATTTCCACATATTATTTGAAGGAATTAATTTATCTTCCTATCTGAAATCATTTAAGCCTTTATGGGGTAATAGTAATAGTCATCTGAATCCTTCTAGGAATTGTCGAGAAATGTGCCTTTGGTTGAGACGTACTAAAACAATGAAAGTTTGTCAAAGAAGGAAAGGTGTTTTTATCTTTTTATGTCCCGTGTATCCCTTCATTCCTTCCTCTAATCTTTTTTATTGAGGGTGTGTGATTGCAAGTGTGTGTTAGTATATATATATGTGTATATATATATATATATATATATATATATATATATATATATATATATATATATATATGCCGACATCAAAACTTATTTGGTTATTTATTGCCGAGTTCTCTATTTTATACTCGAAACTTTATGTACACGTAGGCTGTCTTTATACTTGACTTCCCAGGTAGACATCGGTTAGATTTTTACTTGAGAACCCTACCGCCAACATTATAGCTTACAAGTCAGTTATTTTTGTGGGTGTTCTTACTCTTCTGCAGACATCATATTAATGAGGTGCCGCTTACAGACTACATTCTGGGAGAAATTTTGAAAATAAATTATCTCGTGTGTTCAAATACACATTAAACCGGCCCACGCTTGGTGAGCCATATTATCCTAAAAAAAATAAAAATAAAAAATAAACATTATCAAAAATATCTAGCGATAAACATAAAATGAGTTTCTCATATCCTTTTTTTCATGTTATCTCTCTTTACACACACACACACACATATATATATATATGAAGGAGAGGAAAATGAGGATAGATGTTCATATTACCGAGTTTTAATGAGATAAATTCTGGAACTTGAATCTAAGTAAGACGAAAATTAATGATACCTTATACTTAACATGAGAATAGATGGCGTACATGTGTCGGTGAGGATATAACGCGTTCTTATCTACAGTTTCCGCTAATAAGACTGCTGTAGGCTGTAGTTTTGAGATTCAACTATGTCCTGTCTCTTCAAAGTATCTTATTGATACTCAAGTCGGGATATAATGAAATCTATCGCACGTGATCTGCATTCCATGTCATGCCATGTCGTTAGGTCAATTGCCCTCAGAGAGAATCAATAACCGGTGATGAACATTCAACATTTTCGTTCGACAAGGTCACGCGTGCACACACTAAACTGATAAAATCATTACATTGTCTTCACATCGATTTGAAATCTCGCTTTTATCAATGAACGGATATGCAGAGGGTAGTGAATCAATGAGTTTAAAACGAAGCGGAGTTTGTATTCCACACAGAATGAACCATAAAAACATTCCAATAGAGAATATAGAGATGTATGATAGAAAAATTAAGGATTAAAATATAGCTTATATTGCTTCAGATATTAAAAAAATAACCGAGATGAACGTTTTCAATTTCATAAATTCACCTTTTTTTTAACAGAACGTAGAAATACGCCAAGATTCATTAAAATGTCGTTTGCAAAACTTTGGCATTTTTCAATGTCATCAACCGAATGATTTCTGCATACACTGAAGTGACATTTACATAATGTTTTTCAAAATATGTAGGACGTTGAGTACAAAAGCATACACACTATTTAGCGGTTATTCTACTAAACAGCTTCCCTCTGAATCTCGCCAAAATATGTATGTCTGTGCGTTTTTGCCTGCATGTATTGGTGTGTGCGTTTTTGCCTGCATGTATTGGTGTGTGCGTTTGTGCGTGCAAGTATTGGTGTGTGTGTTTGTGCGTGCATGTATTAATGTGTGCATTTGTGCGTACACGTACTGGTGTGTGCGTTTGTGCGTGCATCTATTGGTATGTGAATTTACGCGTGTATTTATTGTGTGCGTTTATCAATGGGATTGTGCATGCATATGTGCGTAGGCATATATACGTACATGTATCTGCGTAGGCATATATACGTACATGTATCTGCGTAGGCATATATACGTACATGTATCTGCGTAGGCATATATACGTACATGTATCTGCGTAGGCATATATACGTACATGTATCTGCGTAGGCATATATACGTACATGTATCTGCGTAGGCATATATACGTACATGTATCTGCGTAGGCATATATACGTACATGTATCTGCGTAGGCATATATACGTACATGTATCTGCGTAGGCATATATACGTACATGTATCTGCGTAGGCATATATACGTACATGTATCTGCGTAGGCATATATACGTACATGTATCTGCGTAGGCATATATACGTACATGTATCTGCGTAGGCATATATACGTACATGTATCTGCGTAGGCATATATACGTACATGTATCTGCGTAGGCATATATACGTACATGTATCTGCGTAGGCATATATACGTACATGTATCTGCGTAGGCATATATACGTACATGTATCTGCGTAGGCATATGTATTCCTGTATCTGCGTAGGCATTGTGTATATATGTATGAATATTTATGTAATATATATATAAAAGTGAACATAGAAGTCCACATTTAGAGGCGACAGTCTGTTTCATGCTAGATGCAATCATCAGGTGGCCTGACGATTGCATCTAGCATGAAACACTGTCGCCTCTAAGTGTTGACTTCTATGTCCACTTTCATATTTACAGACGCTCTATCTTTGATATTGAGCACTTTATCCCATAATTATAGCACACTTTAAGACTATATATATATATATGTGAGTGTATGAAAGTATGTGTATGCATATAAGGTGAAATGCATATATAGAGAGATGTATGTATATATGTCCGTATGTGAATGTATGTGCGTATAATATATATGTGTGTGTGTGTCTGTATAATGCGTCTGTTTTTGACACCGAAATACTGAAATTTTCGTTTTTGAATTTCCATCGTGAATAGCAAGTAGTACCGCGTAGCATTACCAAATTTCATGGTCCTCCCAACTTTACCGACTCTCCTCTAGAGCCAAAACTCAAAAAGAAACACTTGCGTTAAAGTAAAATTAATCCCGATAATTTAGCCATCGGACCTCATGTATGTATATATATATATATATATATATATATATATATATATATGAAAAGCTATATTAACTTTTTCTACTCTTGCTGGTATTATATTACAGTTGGATGTGTCATATTTTTCTGGGCTAACAATATCATATACGATTCTTCTGATTTCCATAAGTTTATGCGTTCAAGCGCCCACGCTTATTTGTGAGTGATAATTCCCCTTAGCTATTGCATTATTCATGGAATCATTTACTTTTTTCTTTCCTTCTTCAATCCCTGATGTACCCTTCTCATTCTATGCTTACTTCATTATTCTCTTCCTCGAATCATGCTTTCTCGCACACATTTGCGTTACAATCATTGGTATAATTTTACGTTCTCTTCAGGTAATTCTCTTACCGATTTATTGCCTTTTAATTAGACTGATGTCGAGCTGAAAACATGAATATTTTTTACACAATGTCTGAAATTAGGCTAAACTTTAAATTCAATTTTCACTTAGAGAAATACACACACATAGACGCTTATCTCTCTCTGTATATATATATATATATATATATATATATATATATATATATATATATCAGAAATATAGTTTACAGGTGTGCTATGTTTATGAGATAAAGTACGCAATATCAGAGATAGAACGTATGTAAAAAACAAGTAAAATAAATTAACCCAAACAAATGAATAAATAAGCCACTCCCGCAAAAATAAACGCCAGAAAAGATTACTCACAATGCAGCACAGACCCATATATATAAATAGTCGAAGAAGAAAATCCAACATTCGCGGCCTGACTATTGCGTCTATCATGGAAGAGCCTGTCGCCTCTGAGTATTGACTTCAATGTTCACACACACACACACACACATATATATATATATATATATATATATATATAACACTCACGAATTATACTAAACAATTATTATGGTTATGATCACAACCAAAATACCCAAAAGAATATTAATTCTAAAGCAGGTGGATATAAGATAAATTGTCAGAACTACTCATCATAATAAACTGGAAAATCCTGCAGAAATGTAAGCAACGTCCGTATGGACACGAAAATTGTTATACACCACAATTTATCAAATGTATTAGTTATACATTGAAATAAATACAACCGCAACTTCGATGTTAATCTTGCCATACTTAGTAAAAGAGAAATTACCGTACTTAAATGGAATATGAATATGCGCCCCGCATGTTTTCAAATATCTTCGTTGTTGGTGGTATTACTACTTCCCGAAACCAACATACTTGATAATAAAAATACAGAAGAAAAATTAAATTTTTTAATTCATGTACATAACATATAAATTAATCACAAAAGAGAAGCATTTAAATAGTAATTGGCAAAAAAAAAAAATCCACGAGAACATTATTTATTTTCTTCTGTTTATTATTTATTGAGTTGTGCCACTTGGCAACCTACATAGCTTACACAACTTTTCGGCCAAACATATGAATATTTTTCTGCGTTATTAAATTTACAAATTTTGAGAAAAAAAACAATGAAAATTTTGATATTGTATATAAATAATTGTTACAAATAAAATCTTTGAATTTGCCTTTATAAATTACCTAAGAGTGCGAAACGCTTTGGCTGAGGTAAGTTTCTCTTTTTTCATATACTTCTTTTACATGTATACTCTATATGAAATATTACATACATATTTATGTTAACAAAACACCCCTGGGTACAAACAGTTACAATAGTGTTTATTTTAAATTCACTGTAAACGTGTACAACAAGGGACCTTATCAATATACTTGCTTTTACCTTTCTTAATACATATATTATCGGTATAGCAGTAAAACGCGCTTCATTTTCACAAATTCGATTTGAAGATCTCTACATTTAATTACTTTTTCATATTCCTTAACTGCTACAATTCTGTCTTGTTTGAATAGTATATCCATCAGAAGAATTTTATTCAATACTGCTTATGTATTAATTCTATGTTTCTCAGTATGAGTGGTAATATTTTTAATAGAGTTCAGTGACTGATACAGCGTGATTACTCATTATTATAATAAAAATAAAAATAATAATGATTATTATTATCAGCAGCAGCAGAACTCATAGCAGTAGATATAATAGTAGTAGGTATTACACAACATTAGTGTTTGGCAGTATTCCGGTAATTCCCATGAGAGGAAATCTTCTCTGTCATCCAAGGTTGGATCTTTTACCTGATTACGAAAAGCAATCGTCTGAATCCAATTTCTGTTACTCAAGTTTGCGATATTTTTAGTGGGTGAATTAATGACGATTGCAAATTTTACATTCCAAGATTTGTTCAATTTACTTATTTATATTTTTGGTTTCTTTGCAACGTCTTCATTAGTCAGCCTGGACTGAAAAATCCTCATTCTGAATCGCCATTGTTTTTTATGCTTCCGTCTACTAAATTCGGTCTTTGAAAATTAAATTAGCCAATAAGTTTGAATCTCATTGCTCAGTGTGTATCAGTTTTGTATTCACTGAAACACATACTGCACTGTAATGAATATTTGTATGTTCAAACTACAGGAACTTTCACGATTTCTAGTCAGTTACCTTCTCGATAATTTCCTGCAAAATCTGATATCGCTCACTTTATTTGTAGATACTTATGTTGCCTTTAATTCTACAGGCTTCACATGCTTTTCTTCTACGTTCTGTTATTATAATTATTTACTTATACAGTTACATTTATATGACAGTAGTCTGCTGTTAAAATGTATGATAATTTATTGGAACATTTACATCAGTATTCAGATATATATTTAACTATATTGAACACCAAACCATATACTCATATGCTGATGCTCGCACGTGGACAAACAAAGATTTATGTATATACATACATTCATACATATACGTATATACCTGGAGTAACAATACAATTGTCAGAATTTTTTTACAGCATAATTTCACGTAACACATAATGTTTAATATCTAAAAAAGAAAAAACTCTAAAGTAAATGAGTTTCTTTTTTCCAGGCTTTAAGATAAGACGTCTAACCATCTTAATACTATTTTTCGTAACAATCAATGAAAAGACCTTTGAGTTATTCACCAAGAAAGAGAACATATTAAAATCGTATTGTGTCAGTCCCACTGTCTTTCCAACTGAAAAACATTGAGAGGAAAAAATCATCCAGGCCTTCAGTAATTTTGCCTGTATTCATGCTCTGCCTTCCATCTTCGAATTCCATTCAAGAACCATCAAGCGAATGGTGAATAAGTTTAAAAAGGACGGAACATTAAATAAGTGATTTAGATTAGGTGGTCATAAAAGGAAGAAGAATCATTTCAATTTAGAGCTAAATAAATCGCTTTCGTGCATATGATCTATTGGCCTGATGATTGCGTCTAGTATGAAACAGTCTGTCGTCTCTGAGTGCTGACATCAATGTTTACTTATATATTTACATGCGCTCTATCCATGATATTGAACACTATATTCCATAATTACAGCACACCTCAAAAGTATATTTCTTCATATATATATATATATATATATATATATATATATATATATATGTGTGTGTGTGTGTACACACAGTTTAGTTCATTTCTTCGTGAGATTCCGATCATTAGCTACGATTAATTAATGATGAGCATGTAACTTTCATCATGATTATTTTGTTAAGCTTGGATAATAATTCAAAGAATAATTCAAAAATATGCTCTTAAGTAGGCGCCAGAGGGAGTCGACAGTGATGTTGTTTGACTTGATTCATCAGTGAGTTTCGGGTTTTTCAACATCATACTCCCCACCACCAAGTCGAGCCAATCAGGAGAGATCAATCCCTGATCCCCCACACTTAGTAAAACGCTAACAGCTAATCTGGCCTTTTAATGAATTACATGAAGAAAAACCATATTTCCCGCACACACGATTCGATGTTTGTAACAACCAATTCGCTGCGCTAACTATCTTTTAAATGGTTCACGGTGGGGACTGCCTTTTCTTTTTCTTTCTTTTTTTTTTTGGTGGATAGCTGTTTCAATGGATAACTGAGGAGGCAATCTTAATGGTCCTAAATTTAACCCTTTTTCCTAATATTGTATAGTGTCTTACTCTAAATATATGCCGTTTTTATTTTATTTGTCCTTTTGTTATAGGGGGGAACTTTAACCCAACCATACTATCACATGTTTATCGTTTAGCCTGATTCTTAACATTATTACAGGTCAGTAATCTTTAAATGGGTGTATTCACAAAGCGAAAATAATTGTCCATAAACATGCAGTATATTTTGACTGTACACACAAAAAATAAAAGATAAAATAAATACTAGAAAATAAATAAATACATAAAAACCTAATATTCCTTGGAGAGTAATAACACATACTTATATCTCGAATTAGAGTTCAGTAGTGTTATAAAAACCTACGAGAAATCGAATGTGTTTTAACATTTCTACTATACACCGGTTCAAATCTTAAACTAACAATCGGACACTCTTACTGTTAAACTCGTATATATTCATTCTCTTTATATATAATCCATCCCTGCATCCCATTAGAATGTCTGAAGACCAACTTATCGAGAGCTCCTCTCTGCGGCTGCTGGGTCTCACGCTGACCTGAGATGGAACAAATACATCGAGTCAATTGCTTCATTCACCGCAAGGAAAGCTGGCTCCCTGTGCCGAGCCAGGACATTTTTCTCCCCGGAATCGATCCTCCAACTCTATAAATGAACTATTCGCCCTTGCATGGAGTATTGCTGACATATATGGTCTGTAACCCCTGCTGTTTACCTCAGGGTTCTTGATAAGATCCAGAGACGGATATGCAATATAATTGGCCCTGATCTGTCATCTCGTCTGCAGTCGCTCTCTCACAGACGCTACGTTGCCTCGCTTTGTCATTTTTACAAATACTTTTACGGTAATTGCTCCGATGAGCTGCTTTTGCTGGTTCCCAGGCCTCATGAATTTAAGCGTTCTACGAGGCTGGCATCCCGTTCCCACCCATTCACCGTTGAAACTGTTAGATGTAGACGTCTCTTCTACTCCAATAGCTTCATGTCTCGCACATCTCACCTGTGGAACTCCCTTCCTTATTCCTGTTTCCCTGACAAATATAATCTCCAATTATATAAGTGTAACGTCAATCGACATCTCCAGTTGCCTTGATCTATCCACTTCTCTTCTCCACATCCTTTCACCTTTCATTCCTATCTGCTCTCGCACCAAATCTTCTGTAACCCCCTTGCCTTGGTCGATCCACTATCTTTCTCCACATCCTCTCCTTTACCACTCCTATCTGCTCTTCCTCCAAACCTTCTGTAACCCCTTGCGTGCTAGTAGCTTCCAGCCTTGCTTGGGGTGAAAAGCTTAAAAATAAAATATAAACCGAGTGAGAGATAATATGTGTGTATCTATATATATATATATATGGTTCTGTACTTACTACCAATTAATTAAGTAAAAGAGAAAAAATGCAATTGTCTGCTAATTTTTAATTAGCCAATGGTATGACGTAATTAAATGTGTATTGACGTTAAAAAATCATGCCGATGTGGTGAATATCATTTCGTGCATTAACATTAGTTTAGGGGGCGGAAAGCTGATTAAAATGTCTGCCTGTAGCTTGCTCGTTGGTAACTGACTTGCCGAGAGGTTTTAAATACTGGATTTCTATTAGGGCGTTCGCAAACAACCACCCCAATAAGTTAGAGTTAATGGTCAGAAAAAGACTAATAGAGTGAGCAGAAATTATTACGCGAAATTACATAGGAAGTAAGAAATTGATTTATGCCTGAAGCAGCAGTAAAGTTTCTAGGCCAGACGCACTTTCAAAGACCTGAGCACATGTAAAGGAATCGACATTTTTTCCCGGGACATATATAATGAGAGAGAGAGAGATATATTGTTATCTCACTTTCTATCATTATATATATATATATATATATATATATATATATATACATACATATATATATAAACACACATTAGGTACGTGCACTACTTCGCTGGAAAATGACTATGCTATAGTGAAAACTTGATAAAAAGAAAATGTTATCGTCAACATCTTTCTTATTATAAAGTGGAAAGATCAAAATATTTCTGTTTAAATATCGTTTTTAATACAATATTAGGTTCGGAATTAAGGTAAAAAGTATTGTTTTTCTTGTGCAAGAGGGTAAATCGAAGAATAGTATAGTAAATCTTAACGTCTTTTTTTAGTTTGAAAAAGAACATTGATACGGAAATTCTGGCAAAATAAAATAATTGTCCGATTTAAATCAAGTTTTCAGAAGATTCGCATATAAATTAAATTATTGAAATTTTTTTGTTTTGTAAGAAAACTTTGGTAAAAATATATTCTTACATCTGTTACCACCACCACATTCTTATTTTTATAACATTTTGAGATTATAAATTTTCACCACCATGACATTTAAAAGCAGGATTCCCTGGACAATTTAAATCATATATTTTTGTTGACCAGAATCATCCTTTACGGTAAATTTGTTACGAATCGTAAAATAAAACAATGATATACATTTAAGGCATCATTGAATTATAATTTACTTTTGTGAATAAGATATATTAAGGAAACTACTATCTTACGAAAAACAAAATCAGAGAATAATATTTTTTTACAACATTATCATTTCTTCATACGTCGAAAAACAAAATCAGAGAATAATATTTTTTTACAACATTATCATTTCTTCATACGTTATTTAGAATATTTTTTTATTTAAACTGTTAAACTTTTGTATTACATTGGCTCTTTTAGATGATATTACTCTTATTAAGTAAATATATATTTACTAATTATAAATTGAAATATTATAAAAAGTACTATTCATCAATCAGTAATAGGTTTCAAATAATTATGATTTTTTATGTCTAAACATCTACAGTGTAGAAACGGATATACTTAGACGATATTATCAGGAAGTGCGATAACTATAGAAAGTTTAAAGCCAAGTTATCAAAATGCCGATAGAAAATTAAACTACAAGGAATATTTTCATAATTAAAAAAAATAATACTGAGCAATTAAAATTATATACAAAAGGCGTTGATTTTTATATTCTTCAATTCTTTTTTTACAGATGAAATCTCCGTAAAAACAGATTAAAATCCATATTTCATCAACCTCTAAATATCTTAAATAAACTGCCATCGCAGTGTTAAAAATGCGTTTTTGCGATTATTATACTTAAAGGAAATAATGTTTCAAATCGAATTTTGTATTATTTTTTATCAGCTAATATTTCTCAAATAATGTTTCAGAAAATTACATTCTATTTTTGGACAATTTTTTAATAAAATGATTTACGTTGCGATAAACGAGTCCTATAAATAGCGCTGAAATCAGGTAGCATAATGAAAAACTTTTTCCAGTCAAATTAGTTTGAAATAAATCGAAGTATTCTGCTCATTAGAAATATTAAATATGAACATTAGTTTGAAATTTAAAAGCATCAAGAAAGATTTTTCAGTTGGAAAAACTTCATTTTAAACCTCAGGTACAGCAAATCTAAAGGGATAACTAATATATGTGTATATAAATAATTAAAACAGAATCATATTTATATTTCTAGGTAGGTTTCCCAAATTCGGATATATAGCTTTTATTCTATATATCGGGTATATATAGAAATCAACTCCGTATGTCGTCTGTCCTCTTCAAAATGCCACTGGTTATATAGCCAGCTGAGAATATAGATCTGTATGGAATCATGAATCCTATATCTCATTGAATGCTGTATAAATTCATTACAGGGATTAGGATATGTAGCGAAAAGACAAAATGTACTAGGAGCTACAAAGAACAGTAAATTGTGAAGACCCCTGATAACACATGTCCTCTAGGTGAACTTTTTAAGGCCATGCCCTCTTCGCTATTCATGTGCTATATGAACAGCTTATCCTATAAATATTTTCAGAGCGCTATGGTTTGCTAACAGTTAATTAAATTGGGAAGCAGAACTTCCCAAAAAATCGTTTTTGAAAGAGTTTTTTTTTGTTTTTTTTATCCGAGAATAATTCGAAATCTTGTGACAATGAATATCGAATTATTACTGTACGGAAATGTATTTTCTAATCATCATTATTACTGTAGCAATAGATGAAAGATTTTCTGAAATGGGGAAACTGATAGTCACCGACAATTGATGATACCTAAATCCGTACTGAATCTCTTGTTGAACAAACTTTTATTCACATAGAAACACTCGCGTCCGCACACACATACACACAGTTGGCGAGAGATTATCGATATTAGTTCCTTGAAGGAACTTGGAAATTTAGACGTTTTTCATAATGAATATATATTTAACCCACTCCTCTATATGTTTCTCTCTCTAACGCGTGTGTGTGCATATACACGGATCATTAGAAATAGTAAGTCTGTAGAGGTAGACAGATGATATTGAAAATCAAAACGGTACCCAAAAATCTCTAAGGAAACGTTCATTAATACTGGAAAGAGCGATAACAACTACAGGAATCGAGAAACAGTTTTGCTGAGAATTTTTTTTAAGATAAAGTTTTCATAAATCTGATAATTCTTCATAAAGAAAAGGTTAATGTTAACATTAACAGATTTTAAAATAGCAAAGCCAGATCTAGATAGGTTTATATTTATGTTGTGGATTCCGGGATGAATCCGATATCAATGAATAACAAACGCCAGGAATGGATAAGGAAAATAAATGTATTAACGTAATAATACAAACTGGTAATACGGGTTAGTAGATCCAGGAATGCCGGTTATTAGCACTAATATATATACAGTCTTGGTATTTAAGTATCGCGGTATAACCTCGTACTGAGTCTATGTGCTCTCTAACTGTGACGCTTGCCGCCGTCTCTGTGTGTGACTTACTCTACTACTACACTTCTCTCGTTCCGTCTCAACTCCTTGACTGGTCGGGTATTCACTGGTAGTAGTATATGTATACCTTGGGTGAGTCAATTTTTGTGAAAAGGGGAGACCCCTTAATAATTTATAAATGCCTGTAAACTATTTTTGTACATGCATTTTACAGTCAATCATTCAGCAACGTTCCTCATATTACGAACGTCACAACGAACCCACATTTTTTTTTATTTTGTGGAGAAAGGCCAAAATAGCTTTTGGCGAATAATTCACTGCTGCATGCATTGGTCTAATTGCCATCCGCCACTTTGTTTATAATGGCTCCCTAACAAGGAAAAAAATCACATTTTTTTTATTTTCTTTTTTAATTATTTTTTTTTTATTTTCAATTATTTTTTCTCTTTACTACAACAGAAATCTGCGGCATGTGTGCAGCAGTGCCATTAATAACTTGTGATAATTGCGCACAGATACAAACAACACATCAGTTAATTCGAAAGCTCTTTCAGGATGCCGAATGCTGCATTTATTTTCTTTTGCCTGTTGTTCGGTACATGGAAAGAAACAATGCAACAAAACAAGAACTTATGCGCAATTCTAAGTCAGTAAGCAAATAAATAAACTTGTTTTTTTGGCGGGGATAAGCAAACATTTCCTTTTAATTATATTTATTTTCCTGGAATGAAAGAAAAAATTATTCCAGAATGAGGAAATACATGTTTCGCAATTTTTTTTCTAATCAACGACATCATTTTTTCTAACGGAAAAGAAAACGAAATAACATCAATGTTTTATTATTAGTAGTATTATTATTTTCATCATCGTAATATATTTTCTTGGTTTTATTTTACGTATAATCGTTTTCCCAGTCTTTTCCCTGAGACTTGAAGTTTTTTTCTTAGATGCTGAACATATTGAGAGAATTTGTTATGGCTATACCAGCATTGTTCATAAGCCTCTATATATTTGCATCGTAAATAATTAAGATTCTATTACTATTTCTTAGTGATTATATTAATATTAATTTTCTTGCAGTGGTTGCCATCATAGAAATTTTCCAAGCGTAGCTTAGATGTTGCACAATTCCGAAAGTATGGGGCACTCTGTAAGGATCAATCTCTGTCACACTTGTTCTAGCAAGACAAAATTGCTAACCCTTACACCAACACAAGGTGCGCCCGCGGTTGTCATATGTCGCCTTCTTGCTAGTTCCTTTTTAGATGCCTATATTATGGAATTTTTTAAAACCTTTTCCTTACCTGTTTTATTAGATGGAAGAGTTTTGTCGATCAAATAACGCTTAGTTGTTTTCAAATATTTTAATGCATTCAATGTCGTTGGGTTGTATATGTATTCAGTGTATACGATATTATTACCAAGTTACAGTATACGTATGTATATTTAGAGTCGCTTTTTCTTTGTACGATATAAGATTTACGGTGATCTATACATTTTTATTGATATTCAGTAATTTCTAAATATTAAATAAAATTGTGTAAAGAATCCAATCTATCTCCTCCTTTGTTAATATGCTACGAATTAATTAAATTTTAATATATTTCATGTCATTCAGTGTATCTTGTCATTAAATTGTAGTTCTCAGAATTTCCAGAGTCTAAAAATATGAACTGAAGTGGAGCTAAAATATGTTTTCTAAAGCTGAAATATCATGTGAAGTATATCTTTGAAAACTCTTCCCAAATTCACTATAGCAATTTAATTGACCCTGTACAATTTACTGAGATGGTTAGAGAACGTATATATTTCGTCTTCAAATCTACAAGAATACTGAAAGTATCTCAGAATATTTGAAGATGATAATCCTCTCTGTCTCGCCCTCTCTGTTGGTGAAGGTACTGCTGAATTCAATAAAATTAATAACGGTTTTACCGTACGATCGTAACCATTGTGGTTGAAGTGCTCACTATGCCGCGAAGAACAGCTTTAAGCATACTAGAACAATTACATATCTTTGTAATCGTATGAATAGGAAATAATCACACAGCAGTATTCATAATATACGCATGAATATCTAAGATAAATTTTGATACGTGAGAAGATATTATCGTATCATTTAGCAAAAGCCATAAGAAACTGCTGGCTAAAATAAATGAAAGTTTAAACAAACCCCCAAAAGAATGAGAAGATCTACGTCCCTTAAAACCGCACATTTAAAGCCAAAGAGTGTAAAAGTGAATAA
>OZ038482.1:40172006-40194506 GCA_964036315.1 Acanthosepion esculentum | reverse complement strand
CAATATTTGAACATAATCCATATTCGCATCTGGCGATTATATGGCATGAAAAAATGTTGTTCAGTCTCTTACAGCGATATAAGAACTGTTCTCCTCTCTCTCTCACTCACTCACTTATATATATTTATATATATATATATATATGAGAAAAAATGTCTATTTTTCCAGTATAATCTCCTTTATTTAAAATATTTCATCTCCACGCGCATGTATACACATACATAGATATACAGACGTTTTATATATATTACATACCCTATAATGCGAGTTTTTATGATCAATTTTTTACGAAAAAAAATAGCGAGCCACACTATAGAATGTTTTTTTTTTTTTTTTTGAAGAAGTTAAATATTATGAATTTTCTGTAACCTGTTAGACAATCAGTCACTTTTCTGTGCCATGCGTGGCACACGTGTAGTTGATGTCTTTCGCTATATGACTGAGAAATGGTAGGTTGTCATTTCTTTCTGCGGTAGACGAGTTGCCATCCATGGTTATAGAACCCGGTCTGGGGAGAAGAAAAGGATTCATGCCTTTCCAAAGGGTATTAGCACGTAAGTGAATGTTAAAGATTAGACTGGAATTCGAACTCCGCTCTCAGATTCCTCAATCCGAGCCGCTATCCATTAGTCCATCGTGTCTATCACACTGATTGCTGGAGACACGCTGGTAACTTTGATACAACAGTACATTTTACTTGAAGATTGCTAAATTTCATAAAAAATGCGACAGGTGCAGCGCTATACATGAAGTCGACTTATAAACACATATATATATATATATATATATATATATATATATATATATATATATAAACACTGTTAGTTACATTTACCTTTCTGAATGTACCAGAAATTTCGTAGAACATATGCGCTGTCGGAGAGTATTCCAACCAGTAACTCTTATAGAAACCGACAGATAGCCTGTTCTGCTGTTATCATTAATTGTGTCTGAATGTTAACAGCAAGCCAGGCTTTATGTAAGTTCCCATAAGTATTACAGTTTCGATTCCTGTCAGAGAGCGCTTATTTTCTACGAAATTTCTCGATCATTCAGGACAGTAAATGTAATTAACACACTTTAATTAAAACAGAGCATTTACTTAATTCATATCTATATAGGTATGATTTAAGTAATTTTTAATAGATATTAATTAAGTAAATGCTGTGGTTTTAATTAATCAGAAATGTAATCCTTAAAAACCTACAGGAAAAAACATGTTATTACAAAATAATGAACCATGTTCAAAACAGCATGTTTGATGCAACAACTGGAAGTTATGACGAAGCTTAAACTGAAAACTGGTAGGTATTCTTATTCTTTCCTACCAAGCCAGAATACTCGAGAAAAATACATTGGCATATAGGGAGACGACAACCTAATCCTAATAATAGAACCCAAATGTCCCAAAAATAGACAGTCAAGAAAATGATTGGATTCAAAATAGACATAAGAAATGCACAAAAACAATATACTTCTTAGATCTCACACTCAACCTGGTCCAAAATCTTACTAACCATATAAAAATGCTAATGACTATCATATATATATATATATATATATATATATATATATATATATATATATATATATATATATACATACATATATATATATATATATATATGTGTGTGTGTGTGTGTATGCATTTAGGCAGCAATCCTTCTTTCATGCACATTTCATTAAAAACAGACAAGGTGCTTTTATTTACTATATAATAAAAAACCTTGTCTGTCTTTTTTAATGAAATGTGTATCTATATATATATATATATATAGAGAGAGAGAGAGATTCTAACCATCACCCCGTCACTTATGAAGAACATACCTAAATCCATCATCCGCAGACTATCAGACAACTCATACAAAATAGATTTACAATGTGAAAAATCTAATAGAAAAACATTTCACCGAAACAAGTCCAATAGCAAAATATTTAGCAAAAACAACGTAAAAATTAGATACAGCTGCACTAAACATATTTAAAATAACAAATATCACAACAAAAACCAATAACTTTCAATAGCTTAAACAAACACACTCAATGAGACCATAGTGACAAATTCGCATGCCCACTGCAAGGAAACTGCCTACAAGCATAGTATAAAATGCTAAGGTCAACGCAAACAACATTACATTGGCGCCACAGAAGGAATATTCAAAGAAAGAAAATACACTCTTGACCTCTTTTTCTCTAACAAAACATACTCTAACAGCACCATATTTTCCACATACATATCTCATCTAAAAGACAACATCACCTAAGAAATTATGAAATCCGCACCTGTCTAAAAAACCTATCAAGAAATGTGTATTTTGCCTGCATGAAAAACTGGCGAAAATCAACCACACACATTATAAATATGTCAGTCAGTTATGTGTCATGCGTGATACACGCTTAGGCGAACATGTATCTTTCGATAGATGACTGAGGCGGCAGATTTTTTTCGCACTAGGTTGCGAATTCTTTCTATTTTAGACCACTTGCCATCCAAGCCTAGAGACCCCGGTCTGTCTTGCTATTTACCCATAGCTGGGTGAAGAAGAAAATGATTCATACCTCTCCCCAGGTGTATTAGCACGTAAGTGAATATAATTGATTCAACTGGAATTAGAAATCTGCTCTCCGATGACTAAACTAAAAATTGGAAATTATTTCGAAATGCAGATACGAAAATAAATATCTACTATCACAGTTCAAACAAAACGACAACAACAACATCAAAAACTGAAAACAAACGGGAAAGATCTCACAGAAAAAAAATGTTTGAACACTAAAACGCCAGAACACAAACACCAATAGTAATCAATAACACTAACACCCATGTTACCAATACTAAGATCACCCCACAATCGCAAACACTGCCATAACAATTAACATGGTCGTCACATATGATATAACTATTAAAACTCCGAAATCATTATTTTTGGTCTACCTTTATTACATTCGCTATTAGTATTGTTGCTACCATTTTAAGAACAATTACCTCACAAGCATTACTACTTCTAAAAGTATTGATTTTTATCAATGTCATTATTTTTATTACCACTACAACTATTATGATCATTAACATATAATTATTTTTTTTTTATTTCATGTATTATTTTATTAATTATCTATTTATTTTTTATTCCCTTTGATAATGTTGCTTTTATTATTATCTTGGTTATTATCTTTTCATCAGAATTATCTTGGTTATTATCTTTTCATTCAGGAGAAGAATACAGTTAGTTATAAGCAATAACGCATCTAGTATTATCAATATATCAATAATAATAACGGGCTAGTTAATAAAACAGCAGCATTTAAAAAACACACACAAAAAAAAAAACGCCACCACCATGTCTAGAGACAGAACCCATATTAACCAACGTGGTGTTAGTAGACCCAGATCAATGAGTGTCGGTATGCCCCTATATATATATATGTGTGTATATATATATATATATAAAGACATTTATAACATGTTTAACGTTCTTTTTATAGATAGAAGTATTTAAGCAAATGCTCTGTTTTATAATAAACAGTATTAAATAACATTTACCGGCCTGAATGTCCGAGATTTTTGCATAGAAAATTTTCGTTCTCCGATAGGAATCGAACACGTATCCTATACGGAACCATCATTTCGCGTGATATGTCATAACCGTTCGGCCACGAAGAAGTGTCTGGTTTGAAAGGTCGATTTTACTATCTTTAAACTTAAATCTTCCATGAATCTTTTCTATTCATATCTGCTCTAGCGTATCAAATGTAAACAAATGACGTCATATATTTTTGAATTGGACATAGTCCGACAATTTATTTAAAGACATTTATATGTTTAACGTACTTTTTATAGATACAAGTATTTAAGCAAATGCTCTGTTTTATAATAAACATTATTAAATAACATTTACCGGCCTGAATGTCCGAGAAATTTTCATAGAAAATTTTCGTTCTCCGACAGGAATCGAACCTGTATCCTATACGGAGCCATCATTTCGCGTGATGTGCCTTAACCGTGGCCGAATGGTTAAGGCACATCAGGCGAAATATATGAATTGAATATTTGATGCATCCTATTATGAAAAAATATGCGCTCTTCTGCAGTATTCGAACCAGCGTCCGCCCGTGTCATACAAAAACGTCCTTGCATTCGTTACATAGCATTACGGATTCTCCCGTCAGGGCAGGATTAAATTCTGCCGCAGAGTGGATATTTTCGTTAATGTGTTTGCTCGAATATTCAGGACGATAAACGCAAATAAATATTTTTAATAAATAATTGGTGAGTAAATCGCGCTGAAGTAATATCTCACACACACACACACACACACACACACACACACACACACACACACACACACACACACACACACACACACACACGTGTGTGTGTGTTTATATATAGTATTTCCGGTTGGTGATTAGAACTGCGCTAAAGTTTAATTTTCTCTCGGTTCAACTTGCTTTTGGTGCGTATATTCTGGATTCCCCAATCAGAATATCAGACACAATCGTTTCAGAAAAGTAGGTAAACGCATGGACAGATAAGATGGTAGCCACGTGAATATATTTATAACGGGTTGCAGATAACCCAGAAATCAGTGAAGAGTTTCTGCTCCGAGATTTGCGGATAGCTGACTCTCTTTAGGGAGATGAATATTGACAGGAACCGAAATATCAAATCTTCACTCGTGACAGATAAGAACGAACAAACGAACGTGCAACCGATACGCTTTATTTTATTTATCTTACTGCCAACTTCATCATTATAACCTGGATTTCGATTACTTTATGTGTATATATAAGAGTATAGAACAATTAAGGGATTGACGTATGTGTACAATACCTACCAAATCCCGTTTCGTGACAACTGCTCTGACGAGCTATTTTCGCTGGTGCCCCCTCTGCATGAATTAAAGCGTGCTACTATGTTGTGAAACTCGGTTTCACACATTTAATGTCGAAATATTTAAGTTTAACCACCGCTTCTACTCATAAAGAAGCATCTCTCGCACTTTACGACAGTGGAACTCCCTTCTTCTTACTTGATTCTTTGATAAATATAATCTTCAAAAAATTAAATGTTATCGACATCTTCTGATGCCTTTCTTGATCCCGGTCCTTCTCTTTATCCGTTGCTTAAACACCTCTCTTTTCTCTTACTTTCACTCTCTGTAATCCCCTTCGTGCTAGTGGTACTCCCACCTAGCTTGGGATGAAATGCTTAAGAAAATAGATATCGGCGAACTTAGCTCTCAGTATATTCCTCTCTTTTCTTACTTAATTAACTTTTGCTATCCTTACTTTTCACTTCTTCCGTCTTCAATCGACACGAAAATATTAATTCCATTTTTTGATCCTATTCTCTTGCATTCATTATGTCAAGTGTGTATTAAATTCTCCAGGCCTTTTTTTTTTAATATATGCGATAAATTTCAGATGTCTCTTTTTTTATTCGAAGTGTAAGTTTCTTTATACCGCTTAATTTTCTTGATATTGCTAACATACGTTTTGAAATTGTTAGTATTCTTTGATAAAACAACGTCACTGCTGTTTCATATTCTTCATCACTAGATAATCTTCAGTATTTTCCAACCGATACAGACCATTTGTTTTATTTTATGTCCCTTCAGGACGTAGGCGAACAAGACCCTCCGCATCTTTTTGTCCATTGTAGCACTTAATAGGTCATGCCTTCTTGTTATTTCTCCCTAACCCTGTTCTACAATCCGTTTACTGATTATCATAAAGTATTTTACACGCTCCTTTCATTTGTCTCACTTTCCCGCAATATTTCCTGTGAGTATCCAATTTCCCATCCCTCCTTCCCCATGTACCACAGAAATTTCAACTGCCTCTTCCTGATGTTAAGTATACGTTTCCTTTCTGTTTCCATTTTCTCCAAAACTTCGTCGTTCCTCACATGTTCGGTCCATGGTATCCTCAGCATCTTCCTGTAAAACCACATTTTTGTTGCTTCACGTCGTCTTCATCTTGGAGGAGATTTTCCAAAATACGATGCCATACAGGAAAACTGAAATCACGTAACATTTCATTACGGCTTTTCTTTGTTTTCAACGAATATTGTCTCTCTTAATACTTTGCTTAGTTTTTGGGATGCATCTTTGGTCATCCCAGCCTGTCTTTGGATCTCAATTTCGCAAATTTCCGTCCTCTGTTAGAATTCATACCAGATATTTATATTGTTATATTTGTTTCATTTTAGCATATCTCCTATTTGAAATTGGCACTTTGAGATCAGCCTTTTGTAGATGACCAGTCATTCCGTCTTTTCGTAGTTTATACTTTGTCCTTTCTATTCGCTTTCCTTCACTAACTTCTATAGAAAACTTTGTAGTTTCATTTTTGTATCTGCGACCAACACCTATCGAATTAAATAGAATCGTGTGTTCATGTATGTCATTTGTGTTAATTGTATTCTTTCTTAAACATACTTGTTCTTTAAATGTAAATGACTTTTGTCATATAAAATGTATTAAGAACGAAAAAAAGTATTACCGTGATGCTTGCCTACAGCCTCTATACCAGCCGCGTTTTTTAACAGCCCTGAACAGCCCCTCCCTTTAATACCGCCTATTTTGAGAATCCCATTTCTAAAGAATCAGAAAAGGGTAGCACATTGCTCTATGGAAACGTATATATATGTTCGTGCCTAAAAGTTTGTTTCATTTTTTGCACATCTTCGAAAATAGATATCTTTGGTCACGATTGTGGCGAACAATTTATTAGGTAAAAACAAAAAGAACACTATTGTTGTTCCATGCAAATCAACCTATTACAAATTTGTTAAAAAAACAAAACGGATGATAGTGTGGCTACATAAAGGTGATCATGCAACAATGGATCAGAAAGAGAATCCCCTTGAGGATAATATTTCTTCTGCTTTTTTGAACATTGAAGGATAAATGTCATTGCTACTTACTATAAATTTGATCAGATTTTACTTGTTATCACTATAAAGTGATACTGCTTTTTTTTAAATAAGACCTCCAATGGAAATATTCGTTCGCAGATCTTCTTTACAATGACGAACTGAGGTCACTTATTTGATCAACCTCGGAAGCAGTATACTGATGATAGGCGCATTGTTCAATTTCAAATATTTTTTTCGAATGTAGGAATGCCTGACTGAAGTGTGACTTGTCTTGAAATGGTTTGCTAAATTTCTCGAAGTTTGTTTAATATGTTACACAACTCCAGTTTACAGAAGCTCAATATCGATAGAACATTGTCAAGATTGAGAGGAATCATCCATTGATTTTTTTATCGCAAGTGACCAGACCATAGTTTGCAATTCCTGATAAAAAGAGCCATTCCCTTCAAAATCAAAACGAAACGACAGAACGTTTTAGATTCGTGCAGTATAAAGTGTCTAGGATGAATGTGATCAAAATCAAATTTAAATTTTGTAACGTAATACAAAATTTACCCACTCTTATATTACGTATTATGTCAAGGAATAAAACAAAAACATTAGAATATCACAATTAATGATTATTTTAATGCAAGAATTGAAAATAGATTCACAAAATGTCCATGTCAAAATGCATCAGGGGTTTATTTCAATGATTTTGCAACCTAATAATTGTAATTTTTCTGTTGTAATTTAAGAGAACTGGAATAGATAAAAAAAAGATGCTTACGTATAGCGTATCCAAAACAAGACGATTTGTAATTATTTTGAAAGTCCACACAACATTTATAAGTGTCTTTGTTTGTCTCTACTTAACTTATTTAGGTATAACTTCTTTCGCTACCGTTCCCCTTTCACTCATAATAATTTATTGCTAGATAGCATTTCTTATAATATAAACAAGGCCACTATTTACATTATTCGGACTATTGTCCTCATCTTTGTCACCATATTTATTACAACGTTTCGGCCGTTGTACGCTCTAGTCTTCTTCAGGTGGTTGGAATGTCGAACTGAACCCTTTAATTTGCTCACTGGGGTAGACTAATCTAATTCCACGTGCTCTCTTTAATGGAAGTCAGTTGTTAATTATCTCCTGTTAATTCCCCTCTCCAAGTTCTCCACTGCCTTAACCGGGTATTGACCTCACAGTCTTTGGATCCTGTCACTGGATCTAACTAACGCCTTTATCCACTGTGCCAGGTGTCCATGGCACGTGGAACTAGAACAGTCTACACCAGAAAGGCGTCATCGATTATTTCCTCTCAGCTAGGAATTACCAAGTTAAACAGCATTCATCTCCTTTGTCCTCACCTAAATGCGCGGCCACGGGAATGACTTCTTCCGTCTGTACCAGATCGACATGTCTAATTCCAATAATCATCTCTTTGTGCAAGCGTGTCCTCAAACAAGTGAATTTAGTTTGCGGACAAAAATGAAACAACGTATAGCATCTAACAAATTCAGTTCTAGAGATCATTCAGGGCTCTGCAAGACTGTAATGGACACTAGCATATCCCCCACCCAACAATTCAATCAATTCGAAATCATGACATCTAAAGTAGATAATGTTGAATGTTTTACTCGGTAATTCTCTTCAAAATCAACAAGCTTTTCAGTTGGAGTGCCAACGCCTGATTTCCCTCCTACAACATATAATCTACTGTAGTGTGTGCATAACCCCGTCACAGGTCCCAGACATTATTTCTAAATTAGACTCCCATAATGTAAGCGGAAGTGACGGGATCCAAGACTTCGTCCTAAAGTAATGTGCTCCGGGGCGGTCTCTGCTGCACACCAAAATCTACAAGTATTGTCTCGTTGCTTCCCGCGTTCCAGCTTGTAATTCCTCACATGCAGTCTCTGTGTTTAACTCTGGAGTAGCTAACCCCTCTAACAATCGCCCTATTAGTCTTCTACCGATTTCCGGCAAAGTATTCAAGGTTTTAACAAATGCTAACACGCTTAATCATCTTAACTCTCACGGCATTCTCTCTGATAAAAATAAATGGCTTCCATTTTACCAGATGTAACGCAGATGTTGTGACGGCCATCACTGAATATGTACATCAAGTTCTTGATAAAAACGGCGAAGCTCAAGATTTGGCTCTAGATATCTCGAAGGGATTTGACAGGATTTGGCACGTTGGTCTTCTACCTAAGCTCCAGTGCTACGCTATTACTTGACGTGTGTTTGATTTAATAAAATAGTTACCATCAAATCGTGAAATAAAATCGTTTAGAACGGGGTCACTTCCAGATCCTTTTCAAATGGATGTTCTATCTGATGGGATCAGTTCCCATGTTGTTATTTATACAAATGACTACCATTTACTCCAGTCGCAATAGCAAACCCGTCAGAGTTGAAAAAGTCAACTAGGCCGCTGATCTTGTAAAGTACGTCCAATCACTGGTCAACTGGGTCTTGAAATCCTTCTGCCTCCAAAAAGAAACTGCTCTCATTTAACACCGAATCATTCCTGCCCGCTATCAGCATGAGCAACAAAATGCGCCCTCTTGGCCTCATGTTCATTACTGACTTGAAGCGGAACGCCTACATCAAATTAATACTTGTATCCATAGCAGGGAAATATGGATACTAGAAGTGTTTTTTTTTCGTCAGAGTATATCTTAGGCATTTAAGAATCTAACATTTTTCCGTGCTTTGAATACTGTTGTCATATCTGGTTTGGTGCTCCTGCTACTAATCTCGAGCTTCTTGACAAAATCCAAAGAAGGAATTGCAATGTAATTGATTCTGGGTTGGCATCACGACTTCAGACACTTTCTCACCAACATGACGGGGCTTACCTCTGTCCGTTCTACGAATATTTCCATTGCTACACCTCTGAAAATCTGGTTTCCCTGGTCCTTGTTTTTAAGCTTGAAACTAGATTGAGATCTAAGTCCCACTCTTTTTACTGTTGAATTAGGTAAATGTAACCATCAATTCTACTCCAGCACACATACACACACACACATACATTTATATATATGTAAATAAAATGTGTATATTATTAATAAGCGGGAGTTCATACTATGCAAACAATTCCTATTTTCAAGATATATTTTCTTATTTTGCATATACTGATTTTCCTTTCATAGTTAGATTTTCCTTTCATAGATAAACAATTTTTAAAAACAATAGGGTTAATGCTATGGCATTACCGGCACTATTTTAAATAATATTCCACTTTCATATATTGTTACTTTTTTCTACATTTTAACATTTACGTAAGAAAAAGCTTCCGATCTTTCGCCGACGTTACTAAAATCCACACCTACCCAAATGAAGATAAGTAATTAAATTCATAGTTAATCTTCAGACACATACCCCATTTTTCATCATAGAACCACTCTCTGACTGAAAAGAAAAATTATTTCAAGCAATAGACTCTTCCAGATTCATTACATAATGGTATCTGCAACTATATTTTTCTTTAGAACAGATAAACATTGAGTAACGTGACTAATCATCTATCGTAATCTTTTGTGGAAAGCAAAAAGCTCTATTGATTAAAATATTTTCATTGTTTGTGTAGTTTTTATGTATTTATACAATGTTTGCTATAGACGTTTGAATTATTGTTTATATTAGCTTTGAAAAGAAATTTCCAGCACATTCTACATATCCAAAAAAGAAAAGAAAAATAATACATGAGATTTTATATTGTAAAGAGATTTCTTCTTCAAATTGACAACAGGCGTTCGTGATCTGAGATGGTGGCATGTATACCAGAATTAAAATAATCACAATAACTGAAATGTAATGATTTTAATCATTATATACATTTCCACAAGAAATATGAAGGTGATGTTTAGGAAATCAATATATTTGCGTTTGCTTTTTTAAGAAAATACTTTTTTCATTTGGATTATTCAAATTTATTAGTTAAATTTAGAATTTTTCTCATAGTAATTATTGTTTTTCAATATTACTCGTAACCTCTTTTCATGCATTAATCTCGTTTTTTTCTGTTCTATTTCTATATCTACATCACCATCATTAGTAAGTATTACTTACCGCCATGTTTCCTTAATTACCCTCCTTTCATTTTTATTAAACTATCACAGCAACGTTTGGCTTGTTCCTTGTTACTTACCATGTATCTTACGTCTTACCAGTATCTCAAAACATAATGAGTTATAACATTTTGACTGCAAAAAAAAAAACGGAAAAAGTTGCAGAGTCACAGTTTGTTTTGTTGAGCATAAAAAAGCAATATCGAGAAGTCGAAGACTGTTTCAATAATGTCTGTTTAAGTGAAATGAATAATCATTATTTTTAATATTTTATATTTAATTTTTAATGTTTCAATCTGCATACTTTATCGGCATTCATCCTTATGATTGTTATTGAAATAATTTGTTAAAATAGGTAAGCTCACATATTTAGTGTTGCAATAGATTTTCCACGCGTATAGTTGTAGAAAATGCAATGAACTTATATAAACACAAAATTATCATTCATCAGAAACTTAAAATAGCAAATGCGTGAAATTTTAATGGTTTTATAGCTTAATATTAATCCATGATAAAAGTACTTACTCGGACAAAGCTTTGTAGAAATAACAATGTGAATAAATATTATCCAACTGAAAATTAATACGATAGTCACAACAAGCGCAGAAGATATAGATACAAAAATACACAGAAAATATAAATATAAAAATTTGAAAAGACGTTATCTATGGTTTTAAATAATGTTTTCAAATAAAAGGTCTTTCTTGAACCTTTTATTAAATTTCTTTCGTCTTAAATTTATTTCAAACTAATAGGTTAAAATTTAAATTTCCAATAAACAGAATACTTTGTTCAATTTAAAAATTATTTTAAATTGACGGAAATGATTTTTCGCTTTGAAATCACTAAACAGCGCTTATATTATCGCCGATTTAGCCATCTGTCTTTACAATGTAATTCTTTCTATTTTTTCCCAAAGTATAATATTGTTTAATGAAACTTATTTTGAGGAATGTTTGCTGTTTTAATGTCAGATCAATCTGATTTGTAACAAATATAACATGACTTTAGTTTAAAATATCGGAGAAATCCAGTTTTTTGTTTATTTAATGTATTGGAAGATTGACAGCTTAAAAAACAGGCGGAAGTTTATCTCGTTATTGAATATGGTGGACAGATTTTTAAAAGTTCTTTGGGGAATATAATGTGTGGGAATAATTTTTATAATAATTAACAATCCAGTAATCATAAAATGTATGAAAATATTTTACGTAATCTTTTTTTTTTTTAAATTTTAGGTACTTTGGTTTAAAATTTACTATAGTAAACTCACTTAATTTCTGATAATGTCAAGTCTGGACGTCTGTATTTAAAGAATCAGCACGCATCTACACATATAAAGTAAGTGAAGATAATGTTAAAAATATGGGGGGTCGATGAATATTAATAAGCAGTTCCATTTAAAATTAGTATATATAGTTATTACTTGTAACAATATCACCTGATCAGTACAAATTAATACTGAAATTTAAGATTTAAGTATAAAATATTCGAATTCAAATTTAAAAAGGAAACCAATACTTTTAGAAATTCATTGTTAATTGATTTCTTCATAAGAGGATAGTGTCCGTAATACTTATTGATAAAAGCAAACAAAAGAATTGCTAATTAAATATTGTCTAATTTCATTGTATTTTTATTTTATGATTCAGGGCAGATTTTCTGTATCTGGAAGTCTGTTAGCTAAAACAACTCATGATTTATATTCTCCGAGGCGTATTTTGTATGGCTATTATAAACATTAAGCAGTGCAAAACATAATCTCTCGAAATTTCATGAAAGAGTTGTAGTCTGAGATTAAAAAAATGTTTTTACGATGATTTTATAAAAGAAAACATGTGTTTAAAAAAAACGGCATTGATATGTGAATAAGTCCTAAAAGATTCATTAAAATTCAACAAGTTTCATGTGTGCAATAATTCTCAAATCAGTTTTTTTTGTTTTTATCCAAAATCGACCCTAAAATTTTCTGAACTAATTTTAGCTCCCCTGAATGTTACAAAAGTAATCAACACATCCAACGAAATTTTCGAACCTTCCTAAAATGGAGAACAAAATGTAATTTAATAATTAAAAAAACAAATATTTTCGTTGTGACTCTTTATAATAACGTAAAGTGTTTGACGATAAAACTTTGTTTTTATTTTTTAAGAAGATAATCCATCATGGCATGCTCAATATTATCGAATCACTGGAGGTACCTGTATAAAATAGGAGTTTACAGCACCTCCTAACATATGACATTATCCTATGAAAGAAGAAAACTGTAACAATCATATTTACAGAACAACTATATAAACTAATATGCAGGAGATCACATTTGATTTACATAACAAATTTCTACTGTGCTACTTACAATCGCTTCACTATTCAAAAAGCCAAATAACATCTCATTACATAAATTCAGTAGATTACATTTAAAAAAATATACTATATGGAACAACTGAAAATATAGAAAATAAACAATATGAACAGATAAAATTACATCAAACTAAATATTTGACCGATAATTAATCCTAAGTAATAAACATATAAAAGACCTGTGGCGGCCGGTTGCACTCTCTCCGACGTAGCCTAGACAAGTACGAGATATATATATATATATATATATATATATATATATATATATATAATCTGTAGCAAGCCTTCACCAGTATAATCTTATATATATAAGATTATACTGGTGAAGGCTTGTTACAGAAGGAACCACATATTTTGAGGAGCCAAATACAGTGGCCTGGTGCACTACGTCCCACAATGTCCGCAAATAAACATCTGCAAGTTTTGGAGCTATAGAACCCAGTCTTTCTTACTATTTTTTCCATAGCTGGAGGTAGAAGAGGACGAATAATACATTTCCCAAGGGTATTTGCAGGTAAATGAATGTTTATATATATATATATATATATATATATATATATATATATATATATATATATATATATATATATATAATATTGGGGAAACGTGCACAATATGTGGAATAAAGCGTATGAAGCATAAAGTTGGACACTGGCGGGGATTTCAATACATTTTATATCAATCTTTAAACAATGTCGCCACTCCATGTTGATCTGAATTTTCACTTAATTTTCGTATCGCACACACACATAAAAATAACGTTATAGACGAAACTGAAGAACATTCTTGTGCAACTTTGCTACGTATATATATATATATATATATATATATATATATATATATATATATATATATATACACACACACACACACACACACACACACACATATATATATATATATATATATATATATATATATATATATAATCATCAGTTTCCACCTTCTTTGAGTGCTTACAAATGATACGCTTCCAGTATCCGTGTATATATTCGCGAAAATTAATTATTTGTAGAGTAGTTGCTTGTTATCTCGAGTCGGATCAGTTAAAACGAATTCCGACTGTTAATGAATATCCAACTGCAACAGAATAAAAAAAATAATTTTAACCTGTGAAAAATATGCAGTTGGTACAGAATGAGAAATAAATCAACTTGTTAAATTTATCCAATTGCAATATAATTAAAAAGAATCCAACCTGTTAAAAATATACAATTGCAACAGAATGTGGTTTCTTTAAATTATAGCGAACACGTTATACAAATTCCTAAATATATTTAATTTCCTATTGCAAAAATAAATCTAACAAAACAATACGCGACTTGCTAAAACATCGGATAAAGTTTGAGAATAGGAAATGGGCAATACTAGTAAGACTTAAATTAAGCTTGTCTATGAGGCATGTTAGAGTATGTGGGGTCGCGACAAAGAAAGATTCGTATTGTAATATTGGCTATTCAAGTAATATCCTTTCTAAATCTGATCTCATGACCTGGATGTCTTATATCAAAGGAGCGAGTTTGGCGCCGGCTAAATAGTGTTGCCTATTAAAAACAGCGTAGTTATGAATCGACGTAATAACGAAAGGCAGTTAATCGTTTTCTGTCCACCGAAAAATTATACGTTCAGATCAAACATTGTCCTTAGATGTTTTCTTTGATCACTGATAGCGCCATTTAAACAGATTTCTTAGGTTTAGACTTCAGAAATTATTGTCGGCTAACAGCAATCAGAATGACCATTCATTCAACCCACTTTTATACTTTTATGTGACGTGTTGTGTCAAGACAAGGGCGATCATTGCCCATTACAATTTCTTATTCTTTGTAGCTCTGAGCAAAATTTATATTTTTACTATCAACCCAAATCGTTCTTCTGATATCCATCTAGAAATAGGTCTTAGGTAGATTAGTCATTTTTTCCTCCTGTACCTCTTGCCTTCAGTCTATCCTGTGAATCTAAAATTCTCCATGATTGATTTCTTCATTATTTCTCCCCAACATTTCGATAAGCACTTCATGGTTATAACTATAAGTGCTCTTTTAATTTCCACTTCTCACAAAACTTACACGTTGGTAATATTATCCGTCTATTCGCAGCATCTTTCTGCAAAATCACATCACAGACGCGTAAAGGCTCCTCTTCAACGGGGAGGATAGTGCTCAGTATTCACTGGCAGATAAGAGTCTTAATATTAAATATAATTTCAGCATTATTTTACTTAGGTTTTTTCCCATTATATAAAGTTTATTTTACATTTGGAATACGTCCTTGACTATTCGAATACGCACTTGTATTTCAATGACATATTTTCAGTCATCTCTTTCAAAGAATTCTTAAAAAGCGTAAATTTCTGCATGTTTTTTTACTAAAATGCCAATTCAGAGTTCCCATTTTGTAATATTCCACCTTATTTTCTCGCTCCCTTTTGTCGATGTTCCCTTGCATCTTTCTTACTGCTTGTATCGACACAGTTTTCTTTAATAAGATTAGTGGTACCTTTATTCCTACCTTGTAATTCCAGTAGATTTCTTTTGACGTAAATGATAAATAAATTCGGTAAGACTACACATCATTGTCTTAACCTTATTCCTATATTTGTAGACTTCGTTCCTTTATATCCGTATGCAGACAATAATAAATATTGTAATTATTAATTGTAATTTGGTGCGTGATTGCATGTCTTCTAGATCATATATATTGTATTTCAATATTCTTGTTTTTATGTTTTGAGATATATAACTTTGCATTAAATTTCTAAAAGTATGTTAATCTAAGTGACAACTATATATATATATATATATATATATATATATATATATATATATATGTGTGTGTGTGTGGGGTTTGTTTTCTTGAATTTATTTGCTCTTCTATCAATATGAAAATAAGTAACCATATTATAGTTTGTAGGATTTATAAATTTCATTATCGTATATTGTCTTTCTTTAGTATATTATGTTAATGACCAATACTTGAATATAATTCTGTCCAATTATTGCATCATTTATATCTTTTACGTTATTATTCACCTAACAAAAGGCTTAAGAGATAATCAACTTAGAGGGTTACAGTATAATGCTGTTTTAAGTACCTCATCTAAGCTACGTTGCTATTTTAAGATTCACATCTAAGCTACGTTAAAAAAATTAATCATCGACTTATCACAACGCATTTCTGCAATTTCGTAAATAAACAATCATCGAGACTGTTGTGAGTTTTGTGTTGGCTCGTTGCTGATGAAACTGTACTGATTTAGTTTTAGGTTTATTGAAAGTTACAAGCAACTTCTTGCTCCACTTTGGACCGTACCTGATAGGTAATATGTATGGCCGGCTGTCAGAATTTTGTCAAGTAAACCTTTGGAAATCCACCCACACACTGATGTCGCCTGCATAGATATTGACTAACGATCTGAGAATCATCTTTGGACGACCGGAAATAGAACGCGGAAAGAGAGTAAGAGCGAGAAGTGCACTGCGTGAGGCACAAGTATTGATCCCATGGACTGACCATTGACAAAGACCTTCAAGAACTTACTCGCTACTAAGGATTTGGAAACTATGAACACTGCAGATTCAGTATCTGGATAGTATAAGTCTATCACGTCTATGGGGACCGACCTCTTGTTGTTTATAATTGAGTCCCATAATGATTCTTTGTCTTAAAATAGGTCAACTACAATGGACTTAGATGAGCGAAATCCATGCAGCTTATAGCCTGAATATTGATTCTGATGAAAATCTCAATGAGTTGATGTTGTTAGAAAAGTTAATTAATCGATATCAAGGGGATGATCTTTGACTAGTTTTCTTAAAGACTGGGATTATCTGAACTTAGGAAAACTCTAAGAATTTACCAAGATTGGAGATAAAACTGGGCTACGATTTTCAAAAGCAACGAATGTGATTTAATCCGAACCAGTAACGTCCGTACATTCAAGGCAATTCATGTCTGTAATATCCCCGTTCTTTTATAGTAATATAGTAATAACGCTGACGGTGTAATCTATGAGAGGGTTATGTCATGTAGGTTATGTACTGACGCTTTGTCTGTAGTGGAATGTTTTCGAATACTCCTTTATTATTATCATCATTATTATCCAATATGTGTTTGTGTGTGGGATAGCTTATATATATATATATATATATATATATATATATATATATATATAAATTACGCCTTTCTCCTTAAATCAATATATTATGTTTTAACAATGTCGTCAAACTGAGATCAAAAGCACACAAAAACACACACGCTAATATATATGTATGCGTGTCTGATTATATATATATATATATATATATATATATATATATATATATGTGTGTGTGTTTGTGTGCTTTTGAGCTCAAATTTGATGACAATGTCAAAATCATATAATATATTGGTTTAAGGAGAAGACGTAATTTTAAAGATATGTATGAGAAAGAGAATGGTACATGAATGTTACACCAAGGTATTTCTCTGTTTACTCACTTATTAAGAAATTATATTTAATACAAAAAATAAATCGAAACCGTGTCAATCAAATTTTCATACAGTAATAAGTTGAAGATGTTTGGTGTGTGTTAAATCGTATTCTGTATATAATGACTTATCAGCAAAGATTACTATTTTATTGCTGTCTTAGTGAAACACTAAACACCATAATCAGCCAAGAACACGCTAAAAAAAATTAAAAAGATAAACAAAACACAACGCAATAATAGTCATACACGATGTTCACAAAAACAGAATGCAAATCTACATACTGAAATGTCGCTAGCACAGTTACATTTTAAGAAATAACCAAATTTTACTAAAAAAAAATTTTAAAATCCGGTCATAGAATTCTGACAATATTTTTCTTTCTTTTTGTTGTGTATGCTAGACTGATAATTAGCTTGTCTAGTAGACAAGATAATTTCTTCTATTGTCAATAGCAGTGATGTGTGTATTAGCATAGGTGTATGAGTGGACCTGAATGCTGAATACTCGTGACAGGAAGTCATACTGCCCAACGTCACCCTGGAATTCTACAAAAAACAGCAACCCACTAATTACTTTGTTTGGATTTTCTGGTATTGAACTTCAGCCATTGCTATCATTGGTATTCTTTTGCGATTTTGTTCTATTCATCCCATTTTTTCGTTTACTATTTATTATCTCATTCTCACTCCCACACACTCACATTCTTTTATCCTTTTTCTTAGCGACGTTTCTATATATATATATATATATATATATATATATATATATATATATATATATATATATATATATTATTTCTCATTCTTCCATCTTTTAATTTAATTCCCAATTGACGAACTCCATGAAACTGGTGATTTTTTTTTTAATTCCCATAATTGTTTATTTGTGTGACACTTCCAATCTGTATTCACTTTTCAGTGTTCATGAATTTGACAGTTTGTTTCTATCTCAATCTTTCAATGATTGTGATTTAGAAACACAACGTCGGAGAAATAGTCATTTGAGAAGATGAACAGAGAAATTGATTTTTAAGATAGTTTAATAGAATCTAGAAAAAAATGAGCATATAAAAGTAACATTGTATCCTGTTAGGTAGCTATAACAGTGAAATGTAACCTTAAGGTCAGCATTACGTTAAAAAACAAGTGTTGTGCAAAATAAATAGCGTTTCATGCATACGCTAGGATGCATGTATGCATCACCATTTGTTCCTTGTATCTATATATGACTATGTATGTCTACCTATCACAGTCTGTTCATCTCTGTCTGTATATCACAGTTTATTCGTATCTACCTCTTGCTATATATGTATCTATCACACTTTATGCATATCCATCTCTCACGTTCTATTCATATGTCTAACACAGCATATCAATATGCGCCTGTCTACCTATCAGATCCTATCAATATGCGCCTGTCTACCTATCAGATCCTATCAATATGCGCCTGTCTACCTATCAGATCCTATCAATATGCGCCTGTCTACCTATCAGATCCTATCAATATGCGCCTGTCTACCTATCAGATCCTATCAATATGCGCCTGTCTACCTATCAGATCCTATCAATATGCGCCTGTCTACCTATCGGAGCCCATACGTACGCGCCTGCCTACCTATCAGAGCCCATTCGTACGCGCCTGTCTACATATCAGAGCCCACTCGTATCTACCTGCTTAACTATCACAATCTATTCATATTTACCTCTCTCATACCATCTATTAATATGTAGATCTCCGTCGTTCTGTCACAGTTTATTCCTATCTATCACAACATATCCATATCTACCAAAGCCTTTTCATAACTATCTATCAAAGAGAAAAGAAGAAATAATATGGTGTTGTATTCATATGCAAATCTCTGCCATATAAATAACAGTTGATATAACTGGAGGTGAAACCAGTCTTGATTTTGAAGACAAAACAACTTGAGAAATATTAATGAATAGACTGTAGTCAACTATAATTAGCTAGAAATATTCGCTACTGCACTACGATCCAAAAGCAGCAATCATAGATGCTAGTCGTTATGGTATTGAATTGTATATATTACTACCCCGCTGTATCACGGAAGTTCAAACAGACAAGCTATACGGTCTGTGGTTACTCATAAGAGATTTCCAAAAAAGTAATTATTGAAAATTTATTGAATCAAGACTACAAACATTCTTGAAAGTATATCGTATATCGCCGAATCCCAATACACCGACAGTCATGTCACTGACAGAATTTAAGTTATTAGAATCTTCTAAAGAAAAAGTTTACTGAAGAAAGGCACGTAAAACTGGAGGATTTTCTGTAAGTACAGTCATTCCTGGATTAATTCTCATTCGATTAATGAGATTTTAATTAGAGCTCTTTATATCCCAACATACAATTAGTGCAGTAAATCATTTTTCAGTTTAACAATAGTAACTGAAAATTGATGTTTTATAGTTATCGATGTACACATTAGCCGCATTAATCGAGGGATTCATGTACTGTATGACATTTCTAGCGTACTAGCACCCCATGTATTCGTTGAAGGAATAAGTAGGAATTAACAGAAAAAGGAAACGTAAGGAAAAACGTGAAGTTGATCCAAAAGAAAAAAAAAAGGAAGATTTCGGTACGTGGAGATGTTGCCAGGAGAAGTAGGGGTGAATAGTAAGAAATAAAATAAAATATTTACTGGTGTAAAAAAAGAAATTAAAAGGAAAATCTCAAAAGTAGAGATGTTGTGGTGTATATAAGGCACTCCTGGTAATACAAATGATCTAGACAAGACGCCTTCAATAAAGTACTCAACGTGAGTCAGGAGAAATTCGTCGGGGTAAGACTGTCCGCTGTCTGGCTCGCAATTTTCAAGTTTTCTGTCTTCGGGCACAGTCGGCGTAGAGAATCTCTGCTGAGAAGAATAGACATTAAATATGCCCAACACACCGTTTCGGCGGATGGGTAAATTTTACCTTTTTCCCCGAATATACCTGCTCGGGTTGCCAAAAGTAAACTCGACTTTGTCACATTTCGCCTCAGTCGGGAGACTGGATAAATACCAATTCTGCGGAGTCAGGAGTAAGCGGCCTGCTTCACCATTCGCTAATTCTCTATTGCCAAGCTCTCTGGCTTCGGGCAGAGTATGACTCAGTCGGACCTCTGATAATAAACAAGAAAACCTGTATGATACCGAGGTTGCGTGGTGTGAGTAAATTCTGACACTTGGCCCAATTGTACGCGCACGGTTTCTCACACCAAACTCAACATTGTGCCAGATCTCGTTTCAGTGAGGAGACTGGGTAAGTAATTTTGCATTGTAATCAGTTGAGGAGAAATTATTCATGACGTGACGGCCTAAGTGAGATATAACATTAATTAGCAATAATGATTACGGAATAAACCTAATTTATAATCATTTATTCTTCAATGGTTGATCCCTACGATTTTGCAAAATTTTAGCAGGTTAGTTTAAGGCTCTCATTTTATAGCTCTGAGATTTTGTCTTCAATTTAAGTTTGAAAAATGCATAATGTCAGTATAATTTTTTTCGTGATTGCACACAATCTGCTCTGACACTATCAAACTTCGGATTTTTGCTTAATCTTCTTAAGAATAAGAGAGAAAATACAACAAAAATACATATTCGACATATTCGTTCACCGTCCATCAAGAAAGGAAGATTAATAGCCAATGAAAGATTAATGGTAACTTTATTGTATGATCTAATGGATTCGCAGAAGTGAGTTACGATTGAGATTCACAGAGTTCTGATGAATTCAACAAAAAAGATAGAACGGGAAATCTGAAACGCCAAACTAAACGATAATTAAAAAATGTCACATCAAATGCACTAATAATTATTTTTGCATCTGCGACAGCCACTCATGTATACTTTGTATTGTTCACTTTTTGTTTTGTGTTTTCTTTTCGGTAGAATTAAAAGGACAGAAACGCACATAAAGTAACGTGCTCTCTCATGCAGTGACATCATTTGTATATTACATCTGAAAACTCTCCGTATGAAGGTGCTTATCTCAGAACAACATGCTCCGATGCATTTCCATATATCGACGCTGGTATTCGTAAGCTATGTAAGACATATAATTTTTTTATAAAACATTATGTCCTGTCTGTCTTAGCAATTCTTTAACTCCAAGCAAGGTTAATTAAAAGGCACTAGGACAAATGGGTTATTGTGAATGAAAAATTAAGACAGATGAAAATAGGCCTACGACTCACAAAATCAAAAAATGATATTGCATTCAATTTTTTTTAATATAATAGATGAGAGGATTGCAGGTAGTCAGAAGACATTTCCACACTTCGTAAGTGAGTATGAGTTAGAGATCTCTTATATTGAAACGCGTGTTTTGCAAATAATTATTTAACTACAACGTATGAATTTAAAAAAAAATTGCAATAACTACAAGAGAGATAACGGAATGCAGATTTTGTCGCAGTTACAAGTTTTCATTGCAATTTACCCATGTATAATATATTAGCAATGGTAGTATGTACTTTCGTTAGAATAATTATGTTCTATTGCATATTGATGAAGATGCACAACACACACACACACACACACATATATATATATATATATATGTGTGTGTGTGTGTTTATGTTAGGTTAAATTTAACGGGAGTGAAAAAAAACTAACGGATCTGCGAACCTACGACATATTGCGAACTATATCAAGACGTCACTAGTTAATTTTCGCGCATCTATATCGATATTGTTGTCTATTA
>OZ038482.1:40129506-40154506 GCA_964036315.1 Acanthosepion esculentum | reverse complement strand
GAATTGTTCATCATTTAGGCATAACTAAATCATTGCATACTTAATAATTTCTATCTATATCATGATTTCCCTCTTTGTCTATTTCATATATATATATATATAGAGAGAGAGAGAGAGAGAGTTTGCGTTGGACAAATTGTCTAAATTACGCAAATGTGAACATAACACAGCCATCTCATTTTTAACAGATATACAGGGTGTCTCAAATGTTATGCTACAATTCTCAGAAAATGTACACTTTGGAAATAGTAACCAGAAGAAATATGCATGGCATCACCTTCAATAATTAGATCAAGGAAATTTCGTACTAATATATTTTCACATAGAGAAACACTATTGAGTTCGGTATAGAAAAAAAAATATATTACACGCTTTCCAATAGTAGTGCAACTTTTGGGACACTCAGAATTTACAAAATATCTTAAAATACTAAAGAGTAACTTTCTGCAATAAAATCGCCACTTGCTTCAATACGACTTCTGTATCCCCTGCATCACTTTTGGACGATATCATTGTATTCAGTTCAACTTTGGTGCTAGAATGACATATTTTTGTCTCTCTTTCTACTTCGCCTCGAACATAATATTCAAGGGGGTTGCAGTCTGTAGAGATAGGTGGACAGATGTAAGGTCTGACGTCGCAGAAATCTTCAGAAAACTGTGATGGAGGTTTATGGGTCACCTACATGTGTTGCACGGTGAAGTTTCTGGTGCCAGACATGGAATCTTCCAACACACATTCTCTTGACTCAGGGTAGCACTATCTCCTCTAAGTATATGATTTAAGTCTCCTTGTTGAGGTTGAGTGTTTTTCATATCAGAACGATCAAATTGAGTTTTCTGAGATGCCGTATATTTGTAATCTCCATTAGCCTAATATAACCCTTTCTGAATAATCTGCACTGTCCTCAGATTGAACTCAATCAATCTGAAATATTCGCATTGGAGTTTCTGGCAAGAATGCCAAGCAGTACATCATGCCGTTTTCGAATTTCTGACGGAATGAATTGTCATGTTAACATTTTACACACAGAAGGTGCACAACCGACCTTGCTATATTGTGCATTCGACAACAACAAAGCGCATTCGCGAAATTAAATATAAAATGGCGATAACACCCTTCGCTCCCAATATACATATATTCAGGCTATAAATATATATATATATATATATATATATATTAATGATTTCCCTATAAATATATATATTGTCATTATAAAATGAAGTCTTTATTCGACAACTAAAATCGCAGCTTGTATCCTCCGAAATCTTTCACCTTATCCTTCGTTATAGAACCATTGTTCTTCTGTCAACTTAAAACCTCTTCACTTTGCCAGAAGATATTTTGAAACATTCTACCTTCTTTTCTTTTCCCTCTTTTTTTTCATCAGATTATTGTTGTACGTTGGTAAGAACAATATCCCCATCCTTTCACTCGGTCGGTAACGTTCTTCTGTAGAAACTTAAACGATACTTTTTTTCCACCTCACCTTTGCATATCTTGCATTATTGAACAATTGTTAGGCAGGTGTGATTGCTCCTTCGCAGGTGCTTTGTAAGATAAGAAGTAAATTTGATCAGTACAGTCAAGCAGAGTCTCCATTATTAATAGTTTTTCTTGGACGAAAATACCTACAATACTTTCATATAAAAATCCGAAAACATACTCATTTTTTTCACTTATCCGGCTTTCTCTCGGCTACTGCCTTTGCTGCTCACTTCGCCCTCTCTCTCACTCACTCACACACACACACATATGCGCTATGATTTAATATGCATGCCAATACTTTCATGATTATATTCGTATTAATATCGTATGATATTCCCTAAATTTTCTGGCGTAACCATAAAGGTATATCAAGTAAATTTCACATGGTAATATCAACCATAGTAAAATAGGTTTTAGGGGTTTGAAAGGATTCTATTATGAATAATAAAATATTTCAAGCTGTTTTACATATCCTTAGTATTTAGACCGGAATATACATATTAGGTTTTTATCAGAATTTTTAATTGGAATAAGTTACTCATTTCATGTAAGCGTTCAACCGTGACATTGCACAAAACACCTTAATATGTGACACATTAGTTTTCATCTATTCTAACATATCTATCGCTCTTTTTGAATATGTATCTTTATTTAAGAAATTATACGAATCCTACATACATTTATACCTTTTCGTTACTTTTGTGTCTTGTTAAATTAACATGCCCGCGAAGTAAATTAGAAAAATGCGGGTTGTCATGCTTGCAGAGACACGTTGATAAATTTTCGGCAGAAAATGTTCTATCCATGAATGTATGATCTCAAATGTATTTCTCCGGACACAATTATCAATTTAAAAGTTTGACCTGTAACGTTAATTCCTGAATTTACTGGGAACTTCAAATGTTAACCGTATTCCTCAAATAAGAAATGGATATCTTCTGACCTATATCTAATAGAGATCTTCATTCATCACCGACCATTACTTAGGCTAAGATCTAGACATATATATATATATATATATATATAAACATTTGTTTATATATATATATATATATATATATAAACATTTGTTTATATATATATATATATATATATATAAACATTTGTTTATTATATATATATATATTGTTTATATATATATATATATATATAAAAACATTTGTTTATATATATATATATATATATATATAAACATTTGTTTATATATATATATATATAAACATTTGTTTATATATATATATATATAAACATTTGTTTATATATATATATATAAACGTTTGTTTATATATATATATATATAAACATTTGTTTATATATACATACATATATATATATATATAAACATTTGTTTATATATATATATATATATAAACATTTGTTTATATATATATATATATATATAAACATTTCTTTATATATATATATATATAAACATTTGTTTATATATATATATAAATAAACAAATGTTTATATATATATATATATATATATAAACATTTGTTTTTATATATATATATATATATATATATATATAAACATTTGTTTATTTATATATATATATATATATATATATATATATATAAACATTTGTTGTGGTTAGGTGTGGTTTTCTTCATGGTTTTTATATTTGTTCAAATTTTCTGTTTACATTTGATATTAAATTATCTTTAAAATGTTTGCTGCTGGTCTTGTGTATGTAAGTATATCTATATTATTTGGTTTAATTAAAAGTACATGTAAAAATGATTGTGATTATATTTTTGTTATATAATGTGGACAACGAGTTCCACAAACAGCGGCGGCAGTTCCTTTTAATGTACGAACGCAATCTTCAGGAAGGTCTGAACATTGGTTTCGCCGTTCATAGGTTGGCCTAATTGACTACTTACATAAACACATAGGCTATATCTTTTTATTTTGTCATTTTCCCATAAATATAAGTCATTACGTGATAAACGCTTGAGCTATCATATCGCTTAGTAGTGTTCCAACGTTTCCACTTTGACTAAAACATTATTGATGTTCCCATTTCGAGACAATTGTATTCTCAGATTCCTTTTGCTTGACCAAATTTCTATAGTAAGAATTTTCTTCCTCGTTTGTGAGAAGATACTCTAGCAGTTACTCACCTGTAGGAGAACTGATATTACTTGACAGCTAAATAAGTATTTTCTTTTTCTTAACGAAAGAATGCGTTGTCTGATTTCAGTGACACATTTTCCGCCCGCTTTTTAACTATTTCCATCATATATATTTCTTTTTACATCTTTGATTGTGTTGCCCTCTTTCCGGGTATCTCTTGCAGAATGGCCTGTGATCGTGAGATTGAATGTTTTGACGAACGTGGAACCAGCTCTTAAGTAATGTTAGGTACACTGGTACGGACATATAAGGAGCACCCGAACACTATGAATGTGTAAAATTCCATTTTTATAGTAAAAAATATCAGGGATACATTTGTATATATATTTTATATGAAAATTGTCCAACAATACATCTTTATAGTAGAATTACCAACAATATATTTCATAGCGAAATGACCAAAAATTTTATATGTTGTTGAAACCATAATACTCTGTACAAATTGTTTTGATTTCGGCAAGGCCCATAGAGGTTTATATGCATCTAAAGAAAATGAACCATCCATGTCTCTTCCGTTTGCTGACAAACATATATTCTGTCTTCTTACAATGGATGTGTTTTTCTTTCATTTCTGTTTCATATGCTTTCTTCTGTACTACGTGTATAAAATTGTATGAAATTAGAAGAAATATATATTACAAAGCCTCTTTTGTTTCCGATGTAGAAGATAAGTCTTATACTTATTAATTAACAGAATATCTGCAGCTGAAATTTATATAAGTCCCAACCTGGTGTCTTTTTATAGTAGTAACTTCATATTTCAGACAGCGTTTTGTTAACGGTTACCTGAAGAAGAAACGGAGGCCTTTCCTACTTTTCATCCAACAGAATCTGACAGAATGAATCGTATTCTTGTAAATCGTGAATTATTTCAAAAACGTTAGTGAGTCGTCCATGGCGTATTCTCAGTAATTCCGTGCTTGCGTGAATGATTTTTAAACACTGCTCAGGGAAGTATAAAGAGAAATGTTCCCTAATTAATCAGAAAGAGAACGGAGTTCCATTTTTGCGCGTGCGTCGGTTTTAATTATCTTCACATTTCGAAATAATTTCCATCAGGAAGTTTCGTGGTTAAACACTCCCCACCAAAAAGAATATTTGAAAGTTTATCAGAGAAAAAGACGAACATTTAATCCTTCTAAAATCCAGAGAGAAAAAGAAACTCTAATCAGAGCTTTACATTATTACCTTACTTACGGCCTCAAAAATTTAGCAATGAGGTTCATTAACGCAAAGCAAAGGAGATTATTTTTTATCTAATTCATCTGATTGCTTCATCGCGATAAAATATAAAACTTACTAAATTTTGTATTGTGCGAAGGATTCACTTTCTTCATAATTAGGGATGTTCATTGCTGAGAGCAATGAATGATACGCAATTATCTAAAAGCATGTGAAATGATATGTAGCATTTCGTCAATGTAAATAATCAATGGACAGTCAGCTTTCGTGTTACGTATGTATAACTGTGATTAACATATATCTGAACGGATGGGAAGAGCAAGCTCATGCTAAGTTGATTTTTGAGTAGGTAAAACAAAGAAAAAACGCATAATGAAAATTCACTTAATAAAAGCTTAGAGTAATACACGGATTTAATGTTTACGGATTTTAAGAATTTTGCTGGTTGTTAAAAACGAAAAAATATTTTTTATAGTATAGGCATTTTAAAGACAATAATGACATACTGATAAAAAGCCCTACTAATTAACCGATAGCTGGGGAGCGGTGGTAGATTCAGAACTTTTCTAAACTTATTTTAGTATAGGCAAATATAACGAGCCTAAATGTAATTGGAATTCTCTATGTATGCATATATATATGTATTTTGTGAACATATATATATGTGGGTAAGTATTAAAAAAATTAATATAATAAATTACAATAAAAACATTTTGCATCTAGATTATGGTAGATAATATAATAAAAATTATACATTTGTGATTTTTTAAAGAAAAATCATTAGTCAGTTGAATTTTTAAAAAGTGGGGGAAGTCTAATGTCAGAATAATGAATATAAATTTGTCTATGCCTGGATTAACCATACTTTTTTATTTCTGACATTATCCTTCCGCCAGCTTTTCAATTTTTAACAGTGGTAACAATATTTTTCAAATTTCTCCTGTTTTTTTATATTATATTTTCTACCATCGTACGAAGAGGAACGATTATAGTTCCTCTACATGAAAGTATTTGCGTAGCAATGTAAAATGCTTATTTTGAGATCTATTATAAAAATATTTAGATAATCCTTTGCTCCACGCCGTATTGAGCACTTTCTTTTAAAAAAGTAAATGCCAATTACGTTGGATTGTAAGTAGAAATGTTCTTTCTCTTTCTTTTCACACACACACACACACACACACACACACACACACACACACACACACACACACACACATATATATATATATATATATATATATATATATATATATATAATATTCAAATGTAATGTCAATCGAAATCTTCTGATGCCTTGAACTTGATTCCTACCCTTCCTTTTCCAGAATAGCCCTTTTTACACTTCCCTCAATTTAACCACTTACGTGCTATATGGAATAAATAAAAAAATATGCTTATATCTCTCTGTCTGTCTCTCTATCTACATATATATATATATATATATATATATATATATATATATAAAATATTCATTAGATATGTGGACACTATGACTGGAGCAGATCATACATAGATAAAATAATTCGTTGAAATTTTAAATACTTAATCGCTAATAAAATATGTTCGTAGATATGTCCAACACGGATAGTTCCACTGAAAATTAATACATGCATAATTGATCTTCTATATATATATATATATATGTATGTATAGCTATCCTAAAAATGGCAGGATATTGTACAAGTAGAAAATAGATCTCAGTCTGTCATGTTTCACTGCATTAATGTTTCAACTGAGATCAGCCTAGAAATGGTAAAATTTAAATGAGGCAGGTTAATGTTTTGTTTTGTTTGGTTAGATACGTGTCACATTTATTATAGCTACAGATAAAGTTCTAATATATTTGAGATACACTCTATAGTCTAAACTGTATAAAAATTAGGGGGACGCAGCTGGAAGTTGTAAAAAAATATTTTAGATTTATTTTTCACTAAAGCATATCTCGTGCATAATTTGCGTATCTCTTCATTGATTTTTGTGTTTTAGACATGAGTTACATTCATGAATGTGCAGAAAAAAAGTTGAAGTATAATAGTTTTTAAACGTCTGCTCATAGTTGGTAGTATTGCTATAAATATTTATTCATAATATTTTCTATTTAATGGATTGTTTTTTGTTTAAAAAAGTGGCTGCTATTGCCGAAATTAAATATGCTTTAATGAACATTCTATTCGAAACATAATTTTTTTCAAAACATCCTGCTGTATATTACTGATATTTACACCATTTGTCCTCCAGAATAATTCTCACACATATTTATGTATTATCTGTTACTTCATTACACTTGAATCAATAAGATATAACCAAACACAGCATAACATTAATCTGCGTCTCCTTAATTTTTATCATTTTTTAATATTTCTATCGTGATCTCTGACGAATATTTAATAAAGTGAAACTTGTTACATTGAAATGTTTCCTACTTGTTTCTTACGCTATCCTATATTACTTAAACGTTATTTATGTGGATTTACGTATGTAGAGAGAAATATGATCTCCGACAGAGAACGGATATTTCTGCCAAATAATATATTCCCGAATATTTAATCGAAAATATAATGTTCACAAATAAACGGAGTTTCTACATCAATTCTAACATGCTCTATAATTATTGTCACTTAACTAAAAATCAACCACATCTTTAAATGTAATATCAAGACTCACACACAATATATATATATATATATATATATATATATATATATATATATATATATATATATATATATACTCACACAGTGATGTTATAATGTAAGTGAACACCTCAGATAAGATTAACAATTTCTTCTTTTTTTTCAGATGATGAACAAATATTTATTAAACTATTTATTCATTAAAAAAACCTTTTATTTAATCAATTACAAACATTTTCAAATATTTTCACCAAGCTGGAATAAAACTATTAATGAGAAATTAAGATGTGCAAATGAAAGTGAACCTTTACATTTAATATTTATTGACTGCTTCTTTTAAAGTTACTAAGCCAACCAGTCTTTTTCTATAAATTATAAGAAGTTTCTAGAAGTAGGGAGTACTGATTCTTGAAACCTCTTCTTCGCAAAAATCTCACAATTGCGATATATTACAATTTTTCTTAAATGCATTGCTTTCTTTCATTTGAATCATTGATTTTCAATTGGGCTTCGGTCAAGACATTTTCTACACCGTTCTAAGACTTGAAATTTCTTCTTAAGAACCCATTCTTTTGTGGATTTGATGGTTCAGATCTTTGCCCTGTTGGTAGTTCCATCCCTGACCATAAAGCAGCTTTTGAAGTGAGGAAAAATGTTTTCATTCAAATTTACTTGTTATCTTGTAGAGTCCATTATGCCATCAATGCATGCTATTATGCCTTGTCCAGCGTCAGTAAAGCTCCCTCAAATCATAATGCTGCCACCGCCATTTTTAATTTTTAATTTTTCCCTTCAAAAGCTTTATTAGGAGATCGCCATATACCTCCTATAGTCGCTCCAAGAAAGATCTAGTTTGGTCGCATCCGTCCATAAAACCTTTTGCCAGAATGTTTTAGTTATATTTGTAGCTTATTAATATGTGCTTTGCCATAGTTGGGGGGTTCATGATTGTGCTCTTTCGGAAGCAGAGAAATATTCTATGCATTCTGCTCTGAAGATCGGCATTTCTCAGATTTCGTCTCATTGTATGCACATTGACCAGTGAGCATTGGAGAACTGCAAAGAATACAGAAAGGATTTGCCTGGCTCTGCTTTTGAGGACATTTTTCGCGTATGGTTATTTCTTGATTGTAATGACGTCTTAACAAAGGCCTTCCATTTATAATATCTGTAAGTGTGCTTGATTACATACTAAAATTTATCTTTGAGTTCGTATGAACTAGGATATGAATAATGTAAGAACATTCCACTTACCGCCCGCCATCGATACATTTCTAGTACCCTTGTTTTCTCCTCCTCATCCCATTCTATCACACTTCAGATTGTGCTTTTATTTATTATTTTTTTTAATAACAAAGCGTTCATTAATTTTTAAAATAAAGTATTAGGAAATCAATTGACCGAAACCGAATGATATCGAAAGGTTGGAACCAACGTAGCGGAACTGGCTGATCACACACACACACACACACACACACATATATATATATATATATATATATATATATATATATATATATATATATATATATATATATATATATATATATATATATATATATATATATATATATATCCACGGAGGCACTGTGGAGTAATAGATAACGGCTTGGATTGAGGAATCGGAGAGCCGAGTTCGAATTCCATTCGAATCCATTACATTCACTTACGTGCTAACACCCTTGGGAAAGGTGTGAATCCTCTGCTTCTCCCTCCAACTATGGGTAAATAGCAGGACAGACTGGGTTGGCAACTGGTCTAGGAGAAGGACAACTCTGAATTCAAAACCTGCGGAGGGTCGTTTGGGGATCTTGTGGCATTCGTTGCACCAGGTCCCTGTATTCGTCCCTCCAAAAAGCCTTGCACAAAGCCTTTACCACTGGAAGTGTGGGTGTCGGGCTTTCTGTTTCTGGGAACTGATCTGTCTGGCCCTAATACGTCGAGTTCGACGGGAGAGTCCATCATATATATATATATATATATATATATATATATATATATATATATATATATATATAAACAGTTATTGGTTAGACTTGAATTAGACCAATAAACATTAGTATTAAAATGTGCCCAATACACGTATAAAAAATAACATGCAGAGATATTATTCTTGCAATGAACAACAACATATATAAAATTATGTACGTTAGTGTACTTGTTTTTTACTCATCGTGTATCTCAGTATTTTTGTCATAAATCTACCTGCATCATCGTCTATGATACTGCGTTGCAGTTAATTGTGAAATTCATAAACATTTCCAGAGCCGTATGATTTGTAATTTGACATGTCTTCGTACGCTTTTCTATTCTGAATTGGCATTCCCTCGGAATTCTTGCCAATCAAGGACAGATAGATCCAGTCTATCCTGTTAGAACTGGGTTCTTCTTTGCCTAAATTGAATCTAAATAATCACGGTCTGTGCGGTTAGGAATTGCGGATAAATGCAATCAATACAGATAAATACATTTTTGTAAGCATATAAGCTCGATAATCTTACTAGATTACAGAATATATCGTTTAATTCTGCTAAAATCACCACTGTAAAGGCAGATTGACATTCATTCCTTTTTAGTTTTACGCTTCAAATTTGACAATGCATGTGATGTAATGGATTACCATGTGTAAATACAATTATTAACATGTTTGTACATGTTTTACAAATCAGAAAACGGAATATTTCATATCAGGGTGATAGATTGTTTAAAAGTTATCACGTATTGAATACTGACATAATTCCAGGTTAACCAGTGAACACGTTTATATGAAACTTTTCAGAAGGCAATTTGGATGACGAAAAATAATGCTTGGTCATGTTAGAGCTTGACAATAACCTACCTTGATGCAAATATGAAGCTGCAAACGACTATGGAAATGAATTAGGTAATTTCTTTCCACAGAAGTCGTTCTCTACCTGTCATGTAACTTCATATTATATCATTTTTCGGTTTATAAAGCAAGCACAGCATGTCAGGTTTAAATTAATCCCAGCCATCATAGACATCAACGTAGATCTCATCGTAACCAATATCCTATGGTTTCTTTTATGATGGAGAAACAGAACTTAGGTAATAGACTCTGTATGAAGAGGGAAAGACAGAAAATATGATATTTTGAGATCTCATAAATATACATCTTCATTTGAATGAAATGTCTAAAGATGAAGAAATTTTCGCCTATGGTGTTATACTATATTTCGATGAAAATGGCCGCCATTTTCAATTTCGTATGGGTTTGTAATATTACTGGAGCTAGCCTGGCATCTCAATTTCTGTCACTTTCCTACCGCCGTGAAGTGGGTTAACTTTGTCAATGATAAATGTAATTTCCTGACATATGTTCTAAGATGAAACGTCCAAACGCAAAGTCTTCGCCACCAAACATGAACTTTATTCTCCTCTCTCGTCACAAGCGTATTTTCATTTTCTTTCACTCTCAGTAACCAAATGCGGTTTATTTGCATTATCGACTTGGTTAAGTTGAAATAGGTTACAAGTGTGTAGTGTTTACAAAGAAAGAATACAGTTTGTAAGTTTTTCATATGTTGATCAGTTTAAGTATGAAACTGACAGTCACTAATTAGTGTTGATTCTCACATTCATATGATATATATATATATATATATATATATATATATATATATATATATATATATATATATGGATCTTTCGCTGATATTCAGGGCATTAGTAGGAGAAATAAAACACATCCCCCCACACACACATATATATATATATATATATATATATATATATATATATATATAATAAAAAGACTTAAACACTAATATTCCATGGTCATAATTTATTCCATTGGAATCGTAAGAACGATCCATTTCATCAGACCTACAGATTCAAAAAGAAAACGGAACAATGACTCCGGGAGAAATTGGTGAGAGTATGTGTGATAGTGTGGGGGGACCCGTAATCTATATAGAGGGGTAACAGACGAGAGAGACAGGGAGGTCTGAAGGTGGAGAGGGCATTAAAATCTAACAGAGGGCAGATTTAAAAAGGAGTTTCAGTGAGAAAAGGGTGCGTATTTTCAAAGATATACCGGTGTAAATTTCTTGGTGACACACACACCCCATAGGCGATAAAATCTTATACTCCCGCCCAGACCCCTACAACGCATACGTACACACACACACACACACACACACATACATACATATATATATATATATATATATATATATATATATATATATATATATATATATATTAATACAAAATAAAATTATATGGTCTGTATAATAAATATATTGAACTCTTTGTGTGGCTCAGTTGTAATATATTACAAGGAACCAGTTGGATTCTATACCAAGGGATACCTCAAAGGAATCTAAATAAATTGCAATTTAACATCTTCCATCCGTAGTATAAAAAAATGCTGGTGTCGATATATGAATCTGATTTGATTGAATTGTCTTCTACGACTTAGCAGTGTATTTAAATCCAGACACTATTTTCAGATTGTAAGAACATTTCTTTTTAAATAATTATGATTTTTGTGTTATAAATTTTAGTACTCACCCCATAGCTGGGAGGAGACTAATCCGATTCAGACCTTTCTTGAGAGAATATAACGAACAACTGAAATTAGAACACGGCTCCCCGGTTAACAATTTCAAGATATCCATTACACCACGCGCACATAAAAACATAGAGCACTGGGTATTCACAAGCCGTCACCGATCTAGCTAGGGATCGACCTTGCTTAACTACGATGATCCTACGGGTACTACTGATTCAAGGCTATGTATGCGTTCGCCAAGTAAATCAGAGCTTCATTAATATAATTATGAAATATTTTGTTAAATTCAGTTCTTCCTATCATACTGCCCCCCAATGAATTTTAAGTTGCGGAACATTAAGAAATAGGTTTTTAACGAAACATATATAACGAGAAGCAGTAAGTTTTCACAAATAGAAATCTGGTTGATATCATTAAGTAGTGGCACGCTTATTTTTACAAAGGCTGTTATGGTCAATGCATCATACTCATAGACTGGAACGCAATCAAAATAACGATAAAAAGAATACAAAATCAGGTGGAACTTTATTCGACGCTTCATTCGTCAAAAATATTATTCCCAATTGTTGCAGATATTAAATAGATGTTTTAAAATTTAATTCAGAATATCTATCGACACAGCAAGTCACCGTCTCCGCATCGAATTTTTTCCATTGAAATTTGTATAACGATAAAAAATGTGGTTGTTTATTAAGAAAACCGATATTTATTTCGAGTGATTGCAATGCTATTTTGGATTATTGCCATCAACAATTATTCGTTAATTTATATATGCCTGTGGAAGAATATTCATGCACAAATTTCATGCTTTATTGGTCATAAAGAGAGTGTGATATGTATCCTTATATCTAATACGATGTAAATTGATTCATTATATGCGAAGCAATAATTAGAATATTCGCGTTGAGAGCGCGAAGCATTATTGAAAGTTTTAGAGAAGGTTTATTAATAATACTAGGCAACATTCCAAATAATAGATGACATAACAAACCTTATGAAACATTTTTGCGCAAGAGAATGTTTAGAAAATGCGTTTTTCTACCTTCGAATCTCAGCATGGTTTATATGGTAGGAAGGATTTTTTCTTGAAGTTATCGAGCTGGTGAGGCAATTACGGTGCCTTTGGAAAATATCTGCAGTCCTTACCACATGACTGAAACAGGGAAGACAAAACTGGTCTCAATTCGACACTGGTTCTTGTTGCAACAATTTACAAATGATTGTAACTTCATACATTATGTTAGTTAAAATGAGTAGACAAAACAAAGGAGTACTCATCATGAACTTGACTTCTAAGTGTTGTTGATCAAACTGCTGATCAAATTATGGAATTACTCCCAGGAACTCTTACTAACGTCTGCTCAGCATAGCTGCAGAATATACCACAGGTATGTTTTCTGGTTGCTGATCAAAAATGCGCCTAAGCAGATTTCTGCAAAAGGGTTTAGCTTGAACCCCCCTCCCCAGCAGATGGATTGCCTATAAATTGAGTAGCCGGCCATTCCGTATGCCTGCATGTATTCCCTGATCACGTGAATTAGTACACATTTAATGTTCTGTTTTAATACATTGTAATATATTTAGATATTTAATTAGGTTTAATCAATAAATTTTAAATATAATGTCAATATAAACTGTCAGTACAATTTGCAGAAAATGGTTGCTGCTTATCTATTCAATGTGTGTTATAAAATACCTTTTCTATATTAAACTAATGGCTGAATTATTCACTAAAGAGTGACAAACCGTAAAAAAACAAATAATTCATAGAAAGTATTCATTGTCAGCCTAATGTATAAATTAAACCGTAAAATGATATATAAACATCAACTATTATATAGCCATAGGCATTATTTTAATTTTTTTAATGATTTCATGCCAAGCAAGGAACTAAAAAGAGGCACGGTAATGGATAACGGCTCGGACTGAGGAATTGTAGAGCCGAGTTCGAATTCCAGTTGAATCCGTTACATTCACTTACGTGCTAACACCCTTGGGAAAGGTGTGAATCCTATTCTTCTCCCTCCAGCTATGGGTAAATACCAGGACAGACTGGGTTCTATAGCCTTGGATGGCAACTGGTCTAGGAGAAGGTTAACTCTGAATTCAAAACCACTCGGCGTCTGCACCGGCATCCGGCGGCCACTTGGTTACTACTGACTCTGCGTCTGTGGAAATTCTGTGGCAAGTAAGAGCATATTCCTCCCTCCACTGGGATAGCACGCGAGGTGTGGGGACCGCGTCTGAAGTTCAAACTCCTTTGTCACTCCGTTTCAAGAGTTCGCCGCCGTTCCCTTGTCGCTCGTTTCAGCATTGGCGACGGATCGCCGTGCTTGGTCGGCCTTCGTTCCGTACGCGGTGAATTCCTTGGAAGGAGCCGGCTTAACCGATCTAGGGTGAATGCCGCAACATATATACAAGGAACTAAAGCCACTTGGACGCACGGCGTTACTGAGTGTTAGAGAATACGAATATAAAGCAAACAAGACTCTAAAAGTAAAAAAAATAAGGCGCCATTAGATAACGATTGACATAGCTTTTATAATTTTGAAGATGAAAGTTTACTGTGAAGCAAGTTGACGTCATTGAGTTCTAAAAGCGAGAAGTACCATAGAAGAAACTTTTTAGCATAGAACTTAGATACATGTAGGCATTTAAACTGTCAAATGATAAGACATTGCCAGCAATCTAGTACTGCACGTACATTCGTAAAGTCTTGGTCCCATAACGGAAATTTAATCAAAATAATTATCATCAAAATATTTATAGAAAAGGTAGGAGGAGCTAGATGACGGAGGTGGAAAGGGAGTGAAGCTGAAATACCAGATCAGGACCAATAATATTGCAGCCTCTTCAGATTTTATCAAGAATCTTTAAATAATTAGCAGGATTTCGAGACCCGCTGCACGGTGGTCGCAAATTCTTCACTGAGAAGTCCGTGAATATCTCGTGTTTGGAAAGTAAATTTTAGATAGCTTCAGTACAGCCGTGAATGATGTGCTCCATGTTGGTCTTATCTAGCTCTTGTAAATATAAAGCATTACACTTTCTAGCGCGGTACATGGAACCGAGTATTTTTCATGAATTTTTAGCGTGGGTTTGTATATACAATTTCCACTAACGTTTCGAAAGTGTTTGCGTTCAGTTAGACATTAAAGACGAGGAACTCTGTTGGAAATAGAAACATCGTATGATTTGTTCTGTCGTGATGATATGTTGATAGGTTGGTTTTCGAGTTATTGAATGTTAAAACCCTTATTTGAGCTGCGCGAACAAGTTCAGAGTATATTCCAGCTGCCAGTCTTTGTCCATCTAGATTAGTGTTCTTTGTTCTCCTATAAACCCGAGTAACATCTACGTGTATATTGCTAATGATCTGAAAATATTATTTGTAGAATCGTTAATATAAAGTATAAAGATTGCAAGACCAGAACTTTGAGCATTACAGCTGATATTCTAAATATAGAATAGCAAATTGAATTCAAAGGCTACGAATACATTTTAATCTTTTATAACAAAATATGGAGAAAGTATCTCGATTTTACGCTTCATTATATATATATATATATATTGATAGATAGATAGATATTTATATATATATATACATACATATATAAATATATATAGATATATATATATATATACATATATAAACATATATACATATATATATAAACATATATACATATATATATATATATAAATATATATACATATATATATAAATATATATACATATATATATATAAATATATATACATATATATATAAATATATACATACACACACATATATATATACATATACATATATATATATATATATATATACACATATATATACACACACACATATACATATATATATATACATAGATATAGATATAGATACACACACACACACATATATACACACACACACACACATATATATATATATATATATATATATACACACTCTCTAATAAATCGATTATTGTATAATTCATTAATAGTTCCTCACAATCTTGAAAATAGTTTATCAGGGAAATCGGAAATAATGTGATTGATGTTGTCCTTGTGGAGAAGAGCACTATACTACCGAACTAATTACAAGATATATATTTCACCATTTTACCACAAGTAAGGCGGTAATACCACTATTACGCAACGGGTTAGAAGGAGGGAAAATGAAAGCGAAGACTGACAAAACGGAAGGTTGCGGAAAGGACAAAACTGGGTTCAAAAGACAGAAAATGGAAATTGACGCTGCAATTACACTTTTGACAATTTTAGTTATCCTGAAAGCTTGGAAATGGATGCCGTTTCCCGAGGTGGGGACTGTGAGAAAATAAAATCTTGGAGCAGAAGTGGTGGTCGCATTTGACTATTTTTACTATATATATATATAACTGGATTCTAAACTCCTTTTTTTTATTTCATTGATTTCTGTATAAAATGCCTTCATTCATTTGGATAATTTACTCTAGTGATTTCAGTTAAATGGATTAAATTTGTTGGTCGACTTGGTAAACGAATTATAGTGATTGCAGTGTGACTTGTAATTGTATTCTCATTACTCGACTATACAAGAGAGTAACATACTGTGGCAAACGAGTTAAAACCTAAAAAAATAATTGAAAACATCGAAGATATAACATGAAAAATAAACGCGCACAGAAACAATATATATCTAAGTCCATGTTATAAAATCCAAAATTGTGTCTGTAATGTTATCAGTCTTGACCTGAGATCTCGTTTTCATTCGCATACCAACTGCCTTGATATAACTTACGTAACTGTTTCGTGTCAATTCTTCTAATGAACTTCTTCTCCTTGGGACTTGGACCGCATGAATTTAGACGATGTTCTGGTCAGGCAATTATGTCTCACCGTATTGCAGACTGGACAGGCAATTATAACTCAGTCTTGCTGTTGGAATAGCAGGATCTAACCGTAAGTTCTCACCTGATAAGTTAAAATTTGTTGTGGTTTGTTGCTTCCATGTCACCTACCATATTCTATATTTAAATGCATCATAACCGGCATGCATCTGTCTTTCCGAATACTGTTCTATTTTCTGTTCACCGCACTAGTTTTCTCATATCCTTTCAATCTCGGTAACACCTTGAGTGGCATTATCGCATTTCTTGTACAGAAATTATTACATTGTGTATATATTTGGACAGCAAATTACTCTCTACATATACATAAACACGCAAGCGTTTCTTTACTTAAACACTCTTACATTATCACACAGTTTAACATCCTATATTTTCCTTAAACTTATTTATATATTATCTATTGCGTTTATACACGTGACGCGTGTCTGACCAATGAGAAGTACAAAATGTCATAACATTTCAGTATTCTGTATCCTTGCATTTTCATTTCTATTCTCGATCTCTGATGGAGCCTCAACAAAGGTGAAACATGTTAGATGGAGGCTCGTTTCTTACTTTGTTCTTTATTTTATATGAACTTGTCGACTTCCTATCCATATCAGATGTAAATTTGATTTTCAACCCATATATATTATTTGTGTGGCTGTTCAAAGAAAAATGAAATTATCTGCATATATAGCGACATTTAATGTTTTTTTCTAGTCTGCCCTAGATGTAAATATAAAAAAGAGGATATGTTAGCGTTAATTTCCCGTGTGAGAAGAGCCGTCTTAAGTCGAAATCTTCAGTATAAATTTCTAATGTTAACTTTGAATTAAAACGCACACACACAGGACTATGGATTACAGACATCTAACACGTTTCAAAACATATTTGGATATGTTTCTCCCTACACTATAGTAGGCACCCTTCTATATTTGCATATGGCCATATTTACGCCACCCATTTTCAGAATCTTGAGGAAATGTTGTAAATCGTAAATAATTATCATTGTCTTGTATCTCGTTATCTTCAGACTAATCAGTAGCCCTCTGTGAGTCATTTTCATGCCTAAATATCATATTTTGTACCAGGGTTTCTGTATGAAAGCGACAATGTGAAATAACACCATATTCCGATGGAAAATCTAACTAGAATATAACATTAACATAGCCAGTTATAGTATTCGCATATATATATATATATATATATATATATATATATATATATATATATATATTGTTGATTTATTACACAGCATTCATTTCAATACTCTATTGTGTATTTCTAATATAACGTGTGGCTTTACTGAGCCTGACTAATTGCTGTAATGCGCCTGGGAACGGACGTGTACAAATCTTTTACGATCAATATAATTAAGAGATAACATCTTCTGTGGCGGAACTGCTATAACTTTCCAGGTTTGCGTGTATTCATATCACAAACACTGTCTAACCATATTCATTAGCCAAACTCTGTTTTCTAGCACGCGATCTGCGGAATATATCTCCATCATGATGTACAATCTCTTCTTTATACAAGTGTATTATCGACTGGTCTTTCACTCTCTGGATGTATTTGGGTCTCTTAAAGCAACCGTCAATGCATATCAATTTTATTGCATCATAAGTTTTTATGTATCTCTGACGCATCAAACACTTACCACAAACTTCAATTTCATTGTATATCGTGGTTTGTTCTGTTTTCCTAAATGAAATCTGACAAAGTATCACGTCATAGAATGCGACTCTATCTTAGATTAACTAGAGAATGCGACAATATTCCAAATAACTGCATCGTATAATTCCTAACTGTATCACCAACTTAGTCTTGCCTTCAAAAGCATTTATATTAATTCTATATTATTAGCTGGAATGAATTCTTCAATTTGCTTTGTAAGGGTTTGTTTTGTGATATTTACTAATAGATAATTGGACAAATCGCATTCATCCACCATCTATTGTAGAACGTTCATTCATTGAGCTTCTGCTGTCCTGAAAATTTATCTGTACCATTTTATAATGCTGCTGACAAGGCTAACCGGATCTTGAAAAATCCGAACTACATCCATTGCCTTGAGATTATTTCGGAAATCATACTTCTGGAAATTACGTGTTCCTTATCGATTACCCGCTATCTTAAATGTCTTCGTGTTTGTTTCTTTGTGGAATCTTGACCATGTTTTCAAGAAATGGATGATTGCAGTATATTAATGCATTAGCTTTCATGATATATCGAAAAAATATCGGTGCTGTCGCGCAAATATTTATATAGCAGGCTCGGAATCGAAAATTGAGACAAAAATATCAATTGGTTGAATATGCTTTCTATGAGCATCTTGCAATTTCCTTATTTACACATGCTACAAAATAAAGACAGGTGAAAGTCACTCCAATAGAAGCAGTATTATATCTGCAAAATATGCGATGGCAAATGTTCATTTCTAAGCCTGCTATGATTATAATGCAGAATATCTTCAAATGGACGAATATATATTGCCTATTGCTTTATATTTATATCTGTCAAAAGATTACATACATATGAATAATTACAGCGTGAAAAATAGGGAGGCGTAAGGGATATTCAGATTGAGAACGAGAAATTAGTAACTATATGACCTTGTTTAATTATATTAATCACTTTATCTATCTATATAGCTATCTTAATATCTATATAGCTATCTTAATATCTATATAGCTATCTTAATATCTATATAGCTATCTTAATATCTATATAGCTATCTTAATATCTATATAGCTATCTTAATATCTATATAGCTATCTTAATATCTATATAGCTATCTTAATATCTATATAGCTATCTTAATATCTATATAGCTATCTTAATATCTATATAGCTATCTTAATATCTATATAGCTATCTTAATATCTATATAGCTATCTTAATATCTATATAGCTATCTTAATATCTATATAGCTATCTTAATATCTATATAGCTATCTTAATATCTATATAGCTATCTTAATATCTATATAGCTATCTTAATATCTATATAGCTATCTTAATATCTATATAGCTATCTTAATATCTATATAGCTATCTTAATATCTATATAGCTATCTTAATATCTATATAGCTATCTTAATATCTATATAGCTATCTTAATATCTATATAGCTATCTTAATATCTATATAGCTATCTTAATATCTATCTATCAGTCATAATATCTATCTATCAGTCATAATATCTATCTATCAGTCATAATATATATCTATCTATCAGTCATAATATATATCTATCTATCAGTCTTAATATATATCTATCTATCAGTCTTAATATATATCTATCTATCAGTCTTAATATATATCTATCTATCAGTCTTAATATATATCTATCTATCAGTCTTAATATATATCTATCTATCAGTCTTAATATATATCAATCTATCAGTCTTAATATATATCAATCTATCAGTCTTAATATATATCAATCTATCAGTCTTAATATCTATCTATCAATCTTAATATCTATCTGTCTATCTAAATATATATCTATCTAAATATCTGTCTATCTGTCTATCTAAATATCTGTCTCTATCTAAATATCTGTCTCTATCTAAATATCTGTCTCTATCTAAATATCTGTCTCTATCTAAATATCTGTCTCTATCTAAATATCTGTCTCTATCTAAATATCTGTCTCTATCTAAATATCTGTCTCTATCTAAATATCTGTCTCTATCTAAATATCTGTCTCTATCTAAATATCTGTCTCTATCTAAATATCTGTCTCTATCTAAATATCTGTCTCTATCTAAATATCTGTCTCTATCTAAATATCTGTCTCTATCTAAATATCTAATCAATCCAATTCGGAAATAGTCATATTGGATATGCTACAACATGCCTTAGATGACCCACGTTTCTTCTCTCTGATCATAGCTCAATACACACACATTTAAAAATACATGGAGGCATAACAATCTCTATTCTCGGCAGGTTAGTTTATAATACAAATATAATAACCTAATCCACACGTAAAAAGACTAAAAATAATGGAAGCATTTTTAATAAAATGGTAAAAGTTAACGCTCAATAATATCAACTATGAACACAGCCGCAATGTTCTGACCAACATTGGAAAATAAAACATTTCTATAACTCTGAATATATACATAAAACCATCGACCAATCCAGTTGAAAGGAAAAACGTGGTTCATCCTTGACAATGGCTGAATGTATAGTCGACGACGCTCGGACATACAAAGAATTTAGACAATGTTTATATAATTTACGTTAAGAAAAATATGACATCACATGTGTGTATATGTGTATTTCTAAAAGAATGTTATTGCTTCAAACGTTGTCTTAGATAATTCACTTTTTTTAAAATACACACCCCGTTTGTTTTTAATTCAATTAATGTATTACCTTTATTGGTCCGCTCAATCGAGAAAATTAATAAAGAAGTTTTCGGTGAGCGCATTTTCTTTATTGTGATTTCTAGAATTCATTATATATATATATAGAGAGAGAGAGAGAGAAAGAGAGTAAACAGTACAGCGTTGTAAATATGGTCTTGGTTGCTCCTTCGATTTTTATTGTTATCAAAAATTCTCAGACGATTTTCCTTATTCTGCGCCCGTCGTAACAATATTCTTGTCTCTGTTGTTGATAGCATTTTAGAGACTTCCAAAGCATGACTGATCGTGTGATATTTTGTTATTGTTTTAACAGACGGTAGACTATTTTCACGCTGTAGAATCACTAACCTTTCACAATACTTTTCCAAGTTAGCATATTGGTGGCCTCTCACATTCTAAACATTAGCCACACCCCGAGTCCAACTGAATGCGTCTGACACGAATCTCGCCATCAGATTCCCCGTTTTTACCACTCCGGAATCATTACACCTATCTGACAAATCCGACTGACTTTTAACACATGTCAAGCAATAGGACGCCCAACGAGAAAATTATTTCGTAGGAAGATGGAAGCTCTTCCCTACATGTCAGTCCTCACATCTGTTGTTCATTAAGATTTTATTCATTCAGAAGCAAGAGCAAGCAGGTGGAATCACTGGTTACTCAGTTCGTTAAGATTTTTTTTTCAAAATATTACATATATGTAAGTCATAGTCTTTTAACTTTAGCATGCGTGCAGATGTAGACTGAAAGATATAAAATAAGATATACAAAGAGGTTGTCAAATTTTATTAGCAAGTTAATTTCTTCACAATTAAAATTCCTCTTAACCAACTGATCATGATAACCATTACAGAACATATTTCTATTTTTATGAAAAATGTGCTTATTTGAGTTTTAAATATCTCAAGTAATTCATTTCGTGACATGAGAGAATATTACGTAACACGGTGGTTGATGACGATAGAGTAAATTAAGATGTCAGTTATATTAAAGTTATTCATATTAATATAACTATTTTCTAATGTTTTTCTGGATGTATATTTTTTGGTAATTACAGTGGCGAATTATTGGATGTGATCTATATTTTTGCAACAACAACAATGCTACTGTTTGATTCAAAGTCAATCACTCTTCAAGGCCAGCTGACCGCCAACCGTTTTTCGCTAAGTCAAATAATAACTTAAACGAATCATAAACGCGATTTTATTGCGAGCGAACGACACTACATTTAACAACGTTATCAGTTCCATTCTCGGATACGGTCATCTCAGATATATACCGACTACCTAAGGTCGTAAGTTCAATATAAGTTTAGAAAATATGGTAAATTTATATCATGGCCAGAGTTCACAGAAAAATGAGTAAAGAAATTACAAATTATTGAAGGTAATAACAAGAAGAAAATCTTTTAAAATATAAGAATTTCTGTCAGAAAAAATTGAAATATTTAGTCAAAATATTTTGACTAACCGACAAAAGTTGTTTCAAATAATCTGACGTTTCTGAATGTGCAAAGAGATGTAGAATATAAAGATTAATGTCTAAAGATGTAACATCGGTTTCAGTGAAAGCGAAAGACTTCTCAAGCCTTTGTATCTTTACATTTGTGTCCGCTTCTTTAAATTATAAACGGCATTAATACTTCTGAAAGATGAAATATTTGAAGTTATTAAGATGAAATATTTTAAAGAAGCAAGAGGAAAATAAAAATAACTGTTAAGCCGATAATGTGTTTCGGCAATCATTCATTTACAATAATATCCTGCATCAGAAATTGCAAAGACGTAAACTGAAATTTTTCTCCGGGAAATTGATTAATATTTTTGTTGTTTTAAAAAAAAATACTAGATTAATAAAAAAAAATATATTCATCAAATATGGCTGTATAACACACACTTAAGACAAATACTACTAAAAAATTAGATTTGGCTTGAATCATATTTCCTGTAAATTTCTTCCGAAATCAACTTCGGAAAATTACTGAAAGAAATTCCTTGTCTGAAAAGGATAATTTGTAGTTTAGAAAAGCCGATCAATAAAATACATATACGCACACACACACATATATATATATATATATATATATATATATATAAGGACATTTTTGTATATGATACTGCAAACAGTTCGTTAACGCGATGGTATAACTTTTGCCCATGGCAAAGAATAGAAACATTAACTTTAGACAAATAGAGGAAATGACCTAGATTATGCCAAGCTTATGTTATACATATATATATGCGAGAAGAGTGAATGTGGATCCGCTTAAAATATGTCAAAACTCTGCATTTAAATCGATGATTAGCCCGTACGTTACGACCAGTGTCTTGATTGAAACCTCCCTACAAATACGTGATATACCACTAGTGTATAGATGAAACCACTAACAATTTTTGTTAACTTCTGCTGATGCTACAACGAAGGATGTATTAAAGCCCTCGTGCGCTTAACGTCTGTTTTATTGAAAATCTATAGTATTATGATATATACTAACCTGAATTGATTCGTTTCATTAATAAACCTTAACAACGACCGCAGAAAGTTAAATGGTAGCTTTCTCCATGAACAATGTTTATTGATGAAACAAAAACTCACAAATATTATTATAACGAGTTCCGTAATATATAAATAAATGGGAATTTAATAAATCATTAAAATGTAAAGATTGTATGTCCCGTAAAATTTTATAGGTGTTCAGCTATTAATATAAATTCTGTTTAGTATATTTTAGAGCATATGATGTCGCTTGAGACACAAATTATGTACCTATGTGTCTAATGTATTGGAGAGACCCTGTACATAAAACATCTTGCTCTCACTATCGACCTCACTTTATTCAAATGTGGGAATGTTGTGTTGCATTTTTTTAAGTAGAAAGACGCTCAAATTGCGAAACTTTGAATTAACGTCAAGATCGAATCAAAAATATAAATTAAACAGTCAAACACAAAAATAAATTAACAAAACCTAAAGCAAATACCCTTGAAGATGTAACCAAAATTCAGATATATTTTGCACAAACTTGCTTCCACAAAGCTGAAAAAAGTAAGAAAACTGGAATAAACAAAATATGAATTAAATTTTAATTGTTTGTCATATTCAGCGAAATATATATATATATATATATATATATATATATATAATAAATCCGAAACTACTTTAACATATGCTTTTTTTTACATTTTTTATGTCATTTCTGTTTGAATTAAACAGTATTAATGACATTTACCTGCCTGAATCCCTGAGTTATTTCGCAGAATATAAGCGTTTTCCGAGAGCAATCGAACCTGCATCCCATAAGGAACCGTCATAGATCATGTCATGTTGATAGCCATTCAGCCACAGCAATTGGGAGTTTGCATACTGGAAAGTTTTCTTTGGCTTGCGTGTTATAGCGATATCAATGTTAATATATTCTGTATTTTTCAAATGGTAGTGACATCTCACTTGTCATATGTGTTTATTCATGTACCTTTTCCAGCGTCCGTTTCTGTTGATGCAATTGTCATATATATATATATATATATATATATATATATATATATATATATATATATATATATTACATGAATCATTCATACAAAAAAAAAACAAATATTGAAATTAATGATATAAATGGCGAAAATACATCTTCGCAAACAAATTTAATAAATAAGATTAACCCCGAACCTGTCGATGAATGTTATGACACCTGTTTATAAATTCCAGTTGCATAAGGTCTTTTTTAAAAAATTCTTTACAAGCTTTCAACTGTGCATACAGATAT
>OZ038482.1:40117006-40124506 GCA_964036315.1 Acanthosepion esculentum | reverse complement strand
TGAGTGGTCGCTTCTTATATTTTGCATTTGCCTTTCTCCAGTGTCTTATCTATCTTGGACTTTATTACTAGCTCATTTGCATGTTTACATCTATTGTATATTTATTATTCCTGGAGATCGATTGAAAGTAAATCACGAGCACTTTCTACATTGTTTACGCATCAACGCATTGCCATATTATGGACACTTTCAAACTTTTCTCAGATATGATGTTCTTCTATTCTCCTTATGATAATTTGGAAAAGAATGTACCTTTTCGAAGAAATATATGTACGACACTGTTAATCGACATTCTACAATTTTTATAGCTCTGCGGTTACGTTCTTATCCTGTCTCTCTCTTATAATTTATTAAATAATGATTTTTTTAAAGCTGTTAATTGAGCATTTTAATCAGGTATAATTTTATATAATTATAAGAATTTAATGTACTTACACTGATTAGCCATAAAACTCTAAATTTGAAACAGTATGTTTAATGTCTAACGTTCTAAATATCGACAGACATATTAAATAAATTGGTTTTTCCCTGGTTCACCATGATGGATTCCCTTGGGTCAGGGGTGAAACACATTTGATATTAAAACGGTTTCTTCGATCAAGATGGGAATACAAGTTGTTCACTGTATGACGGATTACATCTATTGTTATTCGAACTCTAGTTTGGTAAACTTCTGTACGTCTACTCAGATAGGCATGAATATATGGTTGAGTGTGAAAGAAAATGCTGCCAGAAGAAAAATTCATATTCTTTTAAAATGTTTACGTTTTAGGTAGGAAGGGTCTGTAATATAATCGATTCTAACTTGACATCACGGTATCTTTTATTTTCTCACCGACATTACGGTGCTTCATTCTGTCTTTTCTATAAATATTTCCTTGGCAATTGTTCTGCTGAGTTTTTTTTCCTTTTGACTGCATGGAGTTAAATATGCTACTAGTTCGGCATCTTGTTTCCATCCGTTTACTGTTGAAGTAGCTAAATGCTGCAATAAACTCTAGTCTAACAGTTTCTTTTTTCGCTCTTTCCGCATGTGGAACTCCCTTCCGTGTACCTTCAACCTTGATAACTGAATTCTTCAAAATATTATATGGAACATCAATCGTCATATGTTTTCCTTGAATCTTTTTCATCATTTATCCTTTCTTCAATCCTCCCTACACTCAGTCCTTTCACACAATTTCGCTTACTGTTAACAATGATTAGTAATGGCATTCCCGCCTTTCTTGGTAAGAAACGATTTTAAAAAAATAACACATATAGACTTTGACTTGGCCCAAAGAGATTAAATTTTGCTAAGAACTGTGGCCTTTCCGTGATTGAATTGTAAAACGGCTTTCCGTATTAGAACAGAATACATGCCCGTTTCACGTCAGGAAGTGTGGTTCATATAATATGACGTTCGATATCTAGGTCAGAGTGATTATCATTTCACATTTAAAAGACAAGTGGTGTAGTCATATATATTCTTATGGATGTATGCACTAAATGTAGATTTTCATCAGTATTTACTATGTTAATGACTTTATTGACTTTTGTAGAACAAGCTACAGTTTTGATACAGAGTGCGTATCTCAAACTTACACTGTTATATTCGAGATGATCCATCATTTTTTATTTACATATTTCCACAATGTCTAACGTTTTATTTTCAGCATATTGCTGTAACCACTTTTATAATTTTTAGCCATCTTTCTGTATCCCATTTGATGTGGAATACTGATTCATCTTTATTCCCTCAACGATAACATAGTTTTGTCTATTTTCGCCTTCATTAGCGTTTGTTTTTAACGGAGATATATATATATATATATATATATATATATATGTTTGTGTGTGTGAGTGTGTGTAGCGTTCTCCAAATTGCTCTTTGTATCTCTACTGAGTATTTATCTCAGACATATTTCGAAACTACTCTCCCTTTTTATTACATGACCTTTTCTTTACACCAGCGTTCTTTTGTTGTGCTTTAATCAACTGTTTTATTATTCCGACCAGATGGAAGGATTATTTCTCTGTTTTGTTGTTCGTATTTAGGAAGTCTCCTCAAAGGCGCCTAAATAAAATTTTCCTACTGATGTGTCATCATTCATTTTCATATCTTAACGTATTTCGAAAAGCATCCTCGTGCTTCAATGTGATTCTTTGCTAACCCGTATTATATTACAGAACTGGAGTGCCTCTTGATTCTCTGATTTTAAGTCTTGCTACTTTTCTCCGTTTATGTCTTCCTTCTTTCCTTCCCTTGTTTTGGAACATTTTGTTTTGTATGCATTAGATATTTGTTTGTACATTTCTTTCTAGGGTTGCTATTTAAGCCAGTCTTTGAAAATGCTTTTCACAGCAACGGAGGATTCATTTTTCTCTTAAACTCTCTCTCTTTCTCTCCCCAGTGTTTGCTGCAGATATATTGCTATGTTTCTCATTCATTTGCTTTGCGCTTCTATGTAATTCCCAGTTCTCTTTCTGATCTTATTTCTTAAAGCAACATTTTTCTCCTGATATTCGAGGCGCGCTTTGTTTAAAAAAAAAAACTCGAACGACAGTTTTCGTTGATCTCTGTTTTAACTTGAATATTAATATGATTCTACGCTCGATTAATATATCAGCTTTTTTTATATGGTTACACAAATTTTATTCACGGGCGTGATAATCTTTGCAATTATCCCCGCCATCAATTTAAAAAAAAAAATTTTTTTAAATATTTGCAACTTCCTCAACTAAAAACAATATCATTATAACTTGTATTTTGATTAGGCATGCGTGGCACTGTGGCAACTTTACAATAACCGTACAATAAACTTTATACTTGACCTTAATTTAACTGTTTATCCAAAATTTTGTCATACCATTGCGAAATGTTGTTGGTGGATAATTATGCAGTGTTCAACTCTGATATCAACAAACTATAAAACTGTTAAATAGATGTTGACATTTTTAAATTGAGTATCGCCGATATTATTATTGCACGTTCTAATATCGTCCAGGAAAATATCCATTTATTTTTAATGTTACTAATGGCAGTTAATATTATCACGGCGGTTAATCGGAGTTAATGATATCGGATCATGTAATATAAATCATCAGGTAATATGTGAGCTATGGATGAAATGGATATACTCCTGTGTATATCTCCTGTATGGGTATTTTTATATGTATGCTATAATATCCACCACGCAGAGAAACTATAACTCATGTCTATACAATCAGCGTAAAAAAGAAAAGAAAACATTGTGTCTTACTTATAATAATTCCCATCGGCAATTACATCTCCCGGAGATTCTTCTGTGTTTTTGGAAAAGCAATATCTATGATTCCAAATTCAAGGAGGCGAGGTTTATGTGATATATCACAAGTGAGGACATATTCCACAAACAATGTTTTTCCAAATTGATGATTGAGAGCCTTAGTTAAATTCTACATCTGCTGAAGATATATATTCCAAAGAAAAATGGCGTCATGGGCTTGTAACTCGTACCAATTGTTAGATGGCTTTAAATATAGAGATTTATAAATTGATAGGTCGTTTAATAAATTTAGCGGAATAAAAAGGCAACAAAATGATACAAATATTGGCAATATTTGGATGATAATTATTGCATATTAGCTCTTTGACTAAATATAATCACGAAGAAAATTCCGAATTTAAAATATTCGTGATTCTATTTAGTCAAATGCATAATATATAATAATTATCATCCATTTTATTGCCAATATTTTTGATTATTATGTTCGCTTTCGGTTCCTCAATTTTAATTAACCAGCCTATTAAATCTACACTTTAGAAGAAGCACCCGTGGACCATCTTTCGTTTCAGTTGTGTGTGTGTGTGTGTATATATATATATATATATATATATATATATATATATATAATATACTACACAGTTGTTCTCCCAATACAACCCCACAATATAATTGGTTATTGAATGAGTTTAACGAAAGAGATTTGATGGGGGTTAAAAATATTATCACGAAGTAACCTCTCTCCAGTCTGTTCCACATAATACCGGTTCTTGGGAAGACGATGTCCTTACAAACGTAATATGAAGAGAATGAAGATGACTTGATTTGCATGGATTTTTTAATGTCAAAATGTAATTATTTTGAGTAATTTTATGGCTTCAACAAAATATTTTGAACGCAATTGTATGCCTTCACTTACAGATAAAATATATTTTTGGAATTTATTTTTTTGTAAAAATGTATTGCTGTCAGTTTTACTATAAAAATGTATTTGAATAATTTCATAGTATTTTGTTTATATTTACCGTGTTCATTATTTGTCTATATCTTGAACCGTAACAGTTTCTATCACACCGGGTCAGCCAACAGTACAAATAAGTGATGGTTACCCGCTTCTCAATACCCCAACATCCCGATCAGCTTTTGTTGCTTATCGTCATATTCATAACTACGATAATTCGACATTGCATTCATGGCGTAGTTTGGCCTGAAATTAAAATGTATGAACTTGTAGAAATAAGAAGTCAAACAACTTAGAATATGTGCCATTGAAATAGCGGTAGTGTAGCGATGTTTGGTTTATATAAATATTTCGGTCAGTGGAAAATAATTCATCACGGGCTCATAAAAGCTAACGGAGTCTGCTTAGCCAGATAAGTGAGGATTGAGTAGTTTCAGTCGCGGTTTGATAGAAATATCCCATTTCGGTCAGATCTGAAACTTGTAAACATAGAGCAAAACAGAAAAAGCCAGCAAATTTCTGGAGAATTATTGCATGTTTGTGTGTATGATGCCGAATTATATATTTTGGATGAGAAATTATTTTATCCTATGATTGATCATTATTCAAATAAGTATCTTATTCCATATATATACATATATCTATATACATATCTCTCCCCCTCTCTCTCTCTCTCTCTCTCTCTCTCTATATATATATATATATATATATATATATATATATATATATATATATATATATACTTATGTGTATGTACTTGAAACAGAGAGATGTCGGATAACCTTTCATCTTGAAGTCGATTTACTGCCTCGTTTTAATTTATTCTTGCCAAGATCAATAAATAGGTCATATTTAAATACTTAATTATAAAACCGATTGGAATTGCCGGATATAATCTTACACAGGAAAAATGCATGTTAGTCTAGTGGCTTATGAATCATTCAAAGTTATGGCTACTATGCCGATTGATTCATCGGATAATCAATAAATTGTTTCACTAAAAATCTACCTACCTATAAATAGTTAGACATATTTTAAACCAGTCTTTATGAGCATATTCCTTTTGATATACTCTGTATAACGGTGAAAATACTTCATTCACACTTTGTAAATTTTATAGTTAAAGGTATGGAAGGAATATAGAAGTAGAAACATCTGAATATTTATTTTGTATAATGTATAACAACTCGGCGATCATTTAATAATATAACTCATATGTACGTAAATATTAAAATTGCATTATTTTAAGCTTCTTTCTTCTGGTTTACCTAAATCTTTGTGTGCGCATGCCTAGTGTGCGTCGATGTGTTCTCCATGTTTTTTTCGTCAAAGTAGGGTTTATCGGGAAATATAGCGTGTTATTAATGCGAGAATCCTCATCCGAAAATACACTGATGGAAGGTCTCTCTGAAACATGTGCATACGCTCACAGACAAAAAATCTAACAAGAGAAAATTGCCATCCACGAAAGCGTTGGATTTTTATTGCATTCCCTGACATAAAATAGCTCTTCATATAATTTCCAGATGATCAAGGATCAACCGAATTCATACCCACTATTTGATGGGACTATAAACCCGGCTTGCAGAAGATATTACCATAGCTGCTCGGAAATTTCTTGCCATTTAATTCTGTATTTTAAGAGCAAATATTATCCGCTGAACAAAAAAACATTTATGTGGATAAATGTTAAGTGCGAATTACTTGTCGATAGATTCGCTGTTTGACTTACACATTTTCGGTAGCAACTTTTATTGCTGTATTTACCATCATAAAATTCCTGACAGCCGTAATTCACATTATTCAATATCAAAATAAGTAATAGGAATATATACAAATGTAAGTATCAATATATAAGTTTTTCATGTCATATGAAATGCCCCACTATTTATATTTTATGCAACATTATTAGACAAGGTAAATATACTGTTAATATAAGGTGTGTGTGATTACATATTAGCCTCCTCATATGGGTATCTATAGAAATCTTACTCAAGCGTAGCTAAAGCGCTAATGTACAAGCACTTTTAGACATAATTAACAATTTGTAAGATATTAGTGTAAGTTGATGGTATACAAAACAAATTCACGCATTATATTCTGATCTTAGCAGCAAAAATATCAGTTATTTGGCAATTTTTCTAACATCTTAATTATTAAATAATAAATATATCAAATATCACGATTTATAGATCATTTACAAGAAATATACTTTAGGCAGTGTAGAAAATAAACAGAATAGGCTGCATTAGATGGATTTTCGCCCAATAACACAAAATGATAAAAAAGAAATAAAGACAGTAACCTGAAAAATCGTGTCATGTTGTTAAATAGCCTTGTCAGATGGAGCCAATCATATGTTTATCATAGATAAAACCAAACCAGTTCAGAAATATATAAACACAGTTATATATCGCCGCTTTCTCATGCCACTGGTTAAAGATGGATTTGGGCGAGCGATGCCTATCTGTCTTTGCGAAGACTATCTCTCTTCGAACAATGTGGACTATCGGTAGAGAATAACAAAGGACTGTAGTAGTTGACAGAAAACACCTCATTTGATGCCGTTCAGAATTAGCAACAACTAAAATAGATGTCACATGAAAATAATGAGAAAATAATGACATAATCAAGATGTTGACTCTCCGTACTAGATCGGGATTTAAATCGCATCAGTAATAGAAAGAACGATAACAGCTACTGGGGTTGAGAAAATTATTTTCCTGAAAAATTGTTGCAAAAGAAAGATTACAAACAAAATTGGCCTGGCTAGTAGGTAAATGAATGTAGAATGTTTCCTTATAACAAAGACGCTAATATTAGCATTACTAATATAATTTAGCGTAAATAATTTTTGTAGCATTTCTGGCTGTATCTATTATCTTAAATTACTAACAACTACAATTAACATCATTCGATATCAAAATATGTAACAATAAAAAAAATTGCATGTAAGAATCAATAAATAATTTAATTCATGACATATAAAATGTCCTATCTATATTTGATGCTACATTATTATACACTATAAATAAACTGTTATTATACGGTTCGTGAGCAAATGTTAGCTGCTACGATAATTGGATCCGGAGAATAATTAGTTAAACAGAGGAGAAACATTAATGTTCTTGAAATGTTTGGTATAATTAATATTTGTAAAGTATTTTTGTGAATCAATAACATACAAAACAATTTCACATATATAATTTCATATCAGTTGTATGGTCATTCTAATCAGACATATTCTAGCATGCATTGGCGCAAGGCTTTTTATTGACACCAATGTTAGGTATA
>OZ038482.1:40099506-40112006 GCA_964036315.1 Acanthosepion esculentum | reverse complement strand
TTTCCGTGTTCTTCTAAAATATTTCTCTTTAACTTCCGGTATAAGCTTGCATCTTAGTGGAATTAGCCTCGTTCTTGGGGTGAAATGATTACAATAATTTTCAGTCATTTTATTCACAGATACTCACACACGAAGGACGAAACGCCTCGGCTAAGAGAAATAACCTTTTGTCTCCATTCGTCGTGTTTTTGTACAAGTATACGCTATCTAATTTCCAAGCAGTAACACCTCCAGTTTGCATATATATATATATATATATATATATATATATATATATATATATATATATATATATATATAATAGCTGGCCATTCATGTTTGACAATACCCGTCTACTATGGCGGCGACCCAATCCCTGCTGCAAACTCGCTAATGCACATTTGTGTTCAACACCCAAGGAATAAACGTGTAGTCTATACTTCAACGAGTTACAGTTTCTGGGAGAGTGCGTGTTATCTTGCATGATCAACAATCTGAATAAAGCCAGCACACGGAAACACTGGTGACTTCGTGCTACCGCACCTACCGACCGACCCCCAAGTGTTCTGTCGACACAATTTCACTGATAAGACTTCGTTCAATCCGTGGTACGATCTTTCAGGTGGTTTTCAAAGGTGACGCAAGCTGCTGGGATCGTCCCCATCTAGACAGTTGTCGTGGTGAGATCTGAACGTTTTATCGACTCGGTCACGCACCAACGTAATGTATGTATGTATGTATGTATGTATGTATATGTACACACACACACACACACACACACACACACACACATATATATATATATATATATATATATATATATATATAATGTATATGTATAAAAGTTTGTACCCGCTATGATATGTTCCGATTCCACTATTATATAGCTTTATTAAACCAGTAGAAAATATAAGACGAGGCAGTTTTTTGACAGACTGGTTTATGGCATCTAGTGCCTTGCACGCAGACTGCAACATTCGCTAGGTCTTATAAATTATTTCAAATAAAGCCGACTTGCGAGAATTGATTTCTTTAGGTTTATATTTTGCTTTTCCTTTTCTTTTTTTTTTTCGTTATTACAAATGTTGGAAATATTTTTATTTATTTATTTTCTTCTTTAAACTGTTTATTCACTTATTTCATTTCTTTTTTTTTGTCGTATTTCCTCAACAATTTTTATTTTTGCTTCCGGGTTTTGGTTAATCGATTTCTATTGTTTCTCTCTGAAAAAGGCCATCTTTATTGTAAGACACGATTTAGGATAGAATTAAGAATTTGTTGTTTTATTTATGTACCTTTGTTTATATTTCTTTCTCATAAAAAAACAACATGTTTTTATATATTCTTCCTTTTCGTTCATTTTTCTATCCTGCTTGCTTTCATCCTGTTCGTTTCATTTTTAGCGTAATGTTATTTGTCTGTTTGATTCAAGCATTTGTTTTAACTCTTGATAACCCTCATTTCTCCCCATGTTTATCGGCTGCATAAGTTCTTTCAGCTATTTTTTCAAAAATAAAGCTACTTTCAGCGAGTTTTTTTTTTTTCAAAAATAAATTTCATAACGTAGAAATATATTGCAATCAAGTAAGTAGCATTTTATATGTATTAGACTTAGAGAGTTTCTCGAAATTATACGACATTTGTTTGTGTATGAGTGTGAAAAACGAATATTATCTTGGTTCCATCAACATGTCTTACGTGGATTTCTTTTAGAGAAATATAAACAAAAATAGATTTATATTTAGATTAAGACACAGTCGTATTTTCTAAACCGCATAATTAGTAAAGGATGCTTGGAGAATTTTAGGCTACCAGGTTATTTGGAGGGAAGAGTGGCAGAGGAAACCGCGGAATTACTTGTCTAACGATTCTTTGTAAATTGTTGTCGGACCAGGTAGTGTTTGCAAACAAATATAAACTACATAGAGAGGTCAGGATGTTATGAGAATTCATGATGGCACAAGTAGTGAAGAAGCACGGCACAATGAATAAGAAAAAAATATCTATATTAGACACATGGACATAGACAATATTATAAACGCTATATCTGAAAACTTAAATTCAATATATGTAAATTCTGTAAACATTGATTTTCAAATCCATTGATTTTAACTTCATGAAGAGTCTCAAACAATCCGTATGGTTTGTAAATGAAGAATCATGTCCCAAGAAATGGTAGAGCTATATCATTCATAAGTTCATTCATTTGAAATCTCGGTTCCTTTAATAGTGATACATTTATTTACTTGTAGCGCAAGAGATTTCGAGGATCATAATGTATGATCTCATCTGAAATAATATATTGTCATATGGATTTAAAAATATATGAAATCGATTAATATCCTCACCTTAATATTGAATCCCCGTTATTACACAAACGAAACATTTTATGGATCATTTCTTAGACCAGGCAGTCATTAATTGTATTTTGATACAATGTTTAAACACATATCGTAGTGTATATTATCGCTAAAATAATCAAGCTTACTGTTAGTCTGATATAAGAATTGTCTTAAAATATGTCCCGATGGTGGAACAAAGGGTCATAAAAGGTTAATATATTGTTCTGATCACAGAGGAACATTATGGTGCCTTGGGGCAAGTGTGATCAACAGTAGCAATAATTTTATTAATCGAGATTTTAATTCGTCTGACTGAATTTCTCTTGCTTGAAATTCGTAGTGTCGATCGTAATAAGTTCACGCGTCATTAAGCATAATGAATTATTTTCGCGGGCCATAAATGTCCGAGCGTGAAGAAAAGAAAATGACTTGTAGCAGATAAACATATTTAATCGCTAAACACTACAATATTTACTCCAACTACCACTTTGTCATGTTTGACACAAGGCTAAAGTTTACATGCAGCCCCGAATGTCGATATACGAATAGTGCCAGACATTATCCACCGTCATCAACACTTTACTATTATTTTTGCAATTTTTTTGAACGTCTTCAATTTCAAGGATTGAAAATGCCAGCGGCTTCGAATGCAATGTGGAAAGTACAGCCTAAGGCGATCTGCCTCCTTTATAGTGACGTTGACTTATTTCGGTGTTGTTGCCAGAATACGAGTAATAGCCGAGAGAATGACTGAAGTTCTTCTTGGCAGTTCTCCTCTTATAAAACCTGTGTATAAGATAGGCGTGGTCAATTTATATCAGCGTATTAAACGGGCTAGGTTAACATATAGTCACTAGGTGAAAATGTACTCCCTATACGCAAAAAAAAATATTGCGATACATGGACTAGGCTGTTTTAGACGAAGCGTATAATTTATTCATGGACTGCTTACATCATCTAATATAGAAATGAGTTATAAAAAAGGTAGAATTTACTCATTATACATGAAATGACGTACGCTGATGGCAATTTGTTCAGATCTATGTTATGTTATGTACAGAAAAAGTTCAAGTATACACACACACACATATATATATGTATATATTACATGAATCATTCATACAAAAAGCAGATAGTGAAGTTAATGATATAAATGGCAAGAATCACTCTCGCAAACTTTTTTTAATAAAATACATTAACCTCGAATCCGTTGATGAATGTTATGATCCCTGTTTATAAATTCCAGTTGTATAAGGTTTTTTTGTTTTACTACAAGCTTTCGATTGTTCATACAATCATCCTCAGGTATAGGAATAGAATTAAATTATACAACTAGAATTTATAAACAGGGATCATAACATTATTTAACACTAAATAAAACAGAAAGAATACGATGCGAAACAGATCAGGGTATAGCAAAACGTCACTCCATCCATTTATTTTAGCGAAAGCATACATATATGAAACCTGTAAATTTATTCACAGTCAATATTCTGGTGGACTGCATTTTTCATTTTCAAATTTATTTTTATTATATTTTTTGCCCGTGTTGGAGAAATCCCTTATATATATATATATATATATATATATATATATATATATATATAATTACCTAAACTATCTTGCTGACAAGGAGTTAGAATTAACATCCAGCATTGAATAATCAACAAGGGTAGAATATACACCCTATACAGATAATAATTTAAATACATAGAAATGTGCAATAAATAGCAGAAACACTATGTAGAATTTCACCACGTTCATTTTAGATTTATTTTAATGCCGATTTAAATGTGCCAGCTGCATAAGCATAATCGGTGACCCATTTGTATAGTTCGAATTCATTTGCCTAAGCATTACTATTGCACGACTGCAAGCCGCTATGAAAAAAGCACCAAGACCAAATACCTGTGGCATAACATGCCTACAATTTTATACATATTTTCCTCATTATCTCCGTAAAAATCAGTTTAAAAATCATTTTGCTTAAAATGGCCGCACGATAAATGTTTGTCATAAGGTTTTCACGCAAAAAGACATTTGTCGAAATCGTGTTACCTGGACAGAGAATAAACTGAATAATTTAATAATAAATCCGCAAACTAGACATGCATTTTTGAAAATTATTGGAATTTATATGAATTGGTTAGCTAATCGATGAAATATAAAAGGCAGAAATCTAATTTTAGTATTTTTTAAAGTCAGTTTTATTTTATTCGTTTATTAGCTTTAAATAAAATGACAAATCATTTTTCAATATATTTGCTTTTCAACATGGAGTACGCCATCAAATTATCATTCGGATTTTTCCCCTTAAAATTTATTGTGAATATTTATATTCGCTTTGCAAATTTAAGAAAATATATAATGTGCATTGTTTGTTTTCTTGTCATTCAGAAATAAATTTAAAAGAAAAGAAAAACTTGAATCTCGAGATAATAGATTTATTTTAATCGTCTGATGGCCATTCGCTTGGTTTTGCATTAGCACTACTCAAAAATAAATGAACCTCGCAAATATAGATTAACAAACATCGAGTTCAATGAATGGATTATAATTCTTCATTCAATATTAAAAATAGAATACATAACGTGTGTGTGTGTTTGTAACATAGATTATTTATCTAGGTATCAACCTTTGAAGGAAACCAAATGTTGACTAATTTGATATGCTATAAAATTATATATATATAATTCAGGAGATCTGGCCCGGAGTTAAGTGTGATGCATAACATTCAATGCGCAGGTAGTTTGAGTTTAAGTCTCCATAACATTTTCGTAAACATTTTACAGAATTCCGAAGAAAGAATGTCTATCTTGATGTTCCATTTGCGTAACAATAACGACCATGAATTCCTAGATAGTTAATTAAAAAAAATGTATGTCACATCCAATTACAAAAAAAATTAGAAAAATTAAGTAAATATAACAAATTACAATTAATAAACATCTCTCTCAATACAAACAGAGTGAAAATATGCCGTAAATCACTCACCCAGATAATCGATTTCCCCACGCGTTTTTCCTACAATCGTGACTGTAAGCCCTCACTCCTCGACCTGTGTTTTACCTCCATCCCTGAGTCGTGTAGTGCCACGCAGCTCTGTCCTATCGGTAACTCCGATCATGCTGTCGTGTCTGTTAGTATCTCCTTCAGCCCCACCCCCTGCAAAGAACCTCCTACCATCAGAACCACTTTCTCCTACCAACGGGCTGACTGGGACTCGTTTCGGGACTTCCTCCGCGATGTCCCCTGGGATGCTGTGTTTAAGCTCCCCACTCATGACTGTGCTTCTGAGTTCTCCTCCTGGATCAAAGCCGGTATCGAAGCTTTCATCCCCTCCAGGAAATTCAAGGTCAAACCGCGCTCCTCCCCCTGGTTCACAGCTGCTTGCCCAGCCGCCATTGCCCATAGGAACCACTTCTTCCACCGTTTTCGTAGTGACATGTCCGACTTCAACAGACGTCTATTTACCTCTGCACGCAATGAGTGTAAGCGTACCCTCGACAATGCCAAGGCACTATTTGCAGCTCGGATGAAGGAACGTATTGCATCCCGCAAATTTGGCTCCAAGGACTATTGGCGCCTCTGCAAGAGCGTTCTGAATAGTAACAAACCCTCCATTCCTCCACTGTTCAATCAGTTTGAGGTCCTGACAACCTCTGCCGACAAGGCCGAATGCTTCGCTCGAAAGTTTTCTTCCAATTCTATGCTTGACTCCTCTGGGGTACCCTTGCCCGACTGTAAACTGAGGCCCAGAACTCCCAGAACTGAGGCCCTACTGGACGGCTTGCACATAACCCCGTCGTCGGTACTGGGCATTATTTCTAACTTAGATCCCCACAAGGCTACCGGCGGTGACGGAATACCAGCCATTGTCCTGAAGAAATGCGCACCTGAACTGGCACCTGCCCTCTCTAAATTGTACAACCGCTGCCTCAAGGACTCCTGTTTTCCTGACTGCTGGAAGTCCTCTACCATTGTTCCTGTCTTTAAGAACTCTGGCGACCCCTCCAACCCTTCTAATTACCGTCCTATCAGTCTCCTTCCCATCTTCGGCAAAGTCTTCGAGGCCATTATCAACGCCTAAGTGACTACTCACCTGATATCCCACGATCTGCTCTCAGACAAGCAGTATGGTTTCCGCTTTGCCCGGTCTACTGCCGATGTGCTTACGGCCATCACTGAATTTGTCTACCAAGCTATCCATAGTAACGGCGAAGCCCGTGCCGTGGCCCTTGACATCTCCAAGGCATTCGATAGGGTTTGGCATGCCGGCCTCCTTCGCAAGCTCCAGGGTTATGGTATCACAGGTCGATTGTTTGACCTAATTCAATCGTTCCTATCAAACCGGGATTTGAAGGTTGTTCTCAGTGGATCCTTCTCCAACTCCTATCCCACTACTGCTGGTGTTCCTCAAGGCTCCATCCTTGGCCCTACTCTGTTCCTCATATTTATAAATGACCTTCTAGACGCCATAGACTCCCAAGTCGGTATCTACGCTGACGACACTACTATTTACTCCTGCCTCAAGCACAAATCTACTGAGGCGGACAAAATTAACCTGGCAGCTCAAATTGAAAAGGACCTCCAATCGGTTGTGGACTGGGGAGAGAAATGGATGGTCAACTTTAATGCCTCTAAAACAAAATTGCTCTCCATTAACCACCACAAGGACCCATCCCTGCATCCCATCAGAATGTCTGAGGACCAACTTCTCGAGAGTTCGTCTCTGCGGCTGCTCGGTCTCACGCTGTCCGCTGATCCGAGATGGAACAAATACATCGAGTCAATTGCATCATCCACCGCTAGAAAAGTTGGTTCCCTGTGCCGAGCCAGGAAATTCTTCTCCCCTGAATCGATCCTCCAAGTCTATAAGTCTACCATTCGACCTTGCATGGAGTATTGCTGCCATTTATGGTCTGGGGCCCCTGCGTGTTGCCTCGGGGTTCTTGATAAGATCCAGAGACGGATATGCAATGTGATTGGCCCTGATCTGTCATCTCGTCTGCAGTCGCTGTCTCACAGACGCAATGTTGCATCACTCTGCCTTTTCTACAAGTACTTCCACGGTAATTGCTATGAGGAGTTGTTTCACTTGTCCCTAAGCCTCGTGAATTCAAGCGTCCTACGAGGCTGGCATCCCGTTCCCACCCCTTCACCGTTGAAACTGTTAGGTGTAGACGTCTTTTCTACTCCAATAGCTTCATGTCTCGCACATCTCGCCTATGGAACTCCCTTCCATATTACTGTTTCCCTGACAAATACAATCTCCAACGGTTTAAGTGTAGCGTCAATCGTCATCTCCAGTTGCCTTGATCTATCCACTTCCTGACATCTTCCATTCCTATCTGCTCTCGCTCTATATCTCCCGTAACCTCCCTACCTCGATCGGCCCTCCGTCCTTCTCTTTCTCCACATCCCTTCCATTACCACTCCTATCTGCTCTTCCTCCAACCATTCTGTAACCCCTTGCGTGATAGTGGCCACCAGCCTTGCTCGGGGTGATACGCTTAAAAAAAAAAACAAAACAAAAAAAAAACACACACACACACACACACACATATATATATATATATATATATATATATATATATATATATATATATATATAGACTATAGTTTTAAGGTGTGCAATATTTATGGGATAAAGTGCTCAATATCAGAGAAAGGCCATATGTGAATATAAATATAAAAGTGAACATTGAAGTCAACACTCAGAAGTGACAGGCCTGACGATTGATTGCTCCTAACAGGAAACAGCCTCTCGCCTCTGAGTGTTGACTTCAATGTTCGCTTATTTACGTGTGTGTGTGTAGAAAAAAGATTTCGAACAAAAGCCGAGAAATATTTATATTGACGTCTCGTTTCATCTTCGTTAGATAGGTGGGTATCTTCTGAAAAACTATAGGACTTTTTTTCCCGGCCATTAATGTCTATCTTCTAGTTTGTCTCCTTTTTTCGAAATGAAACATTAAAATTGCCTTCTTATAATTTTATTTGTCTTATGTTTTATTAAGAAAGCCGTCAATACCTGTCTAAAGGCACACACACACACACACACACACACACACACACAAATATGTATATGTATACGTCTACATGTGTCTGTAAGTTTCATTAAATCTGACAATGTGCTTTGATTAAGATTTTTATATTACTTCTCATGTGATGTTATATTTTTTCTTTTCAATAGATAAATTATATAAAAACTGTCCAAATGTTGATTTTTTCCGAGCGCTCTCTGTATACTTTTAGCCATTTTAAAGGTTGAAACGATAGTAAAAAAAAGTCTCTATGTCAAGCTACGCAAGAATAATTTCGTTTGTTTTACTTTTGTGTTTTAAGTATTTCGGGGAATTCATGGTTAATTTTAATGTTATAGTTAGATGGAAGATATGGGGTAGTAATTTCAAAAAAACATCTTTCGCTATTCCCATGCGCCTTCGGATTTTACAGTGGCTTTCTACGCCTCATTTAAATCACTTACAGTATATTTAAATTATTGTAATAGTTTGATTTTGGAGGTAAAATGAAACGAGAGAGTAGAGAATGTACAATTATAAAAGCCAATGAGATCAAAGGATACATACATACACACACACACATATATATATATATATATATATATATATATATATTAAATAAAAACAGACTTAAGGTCCCGTATAATAAATTATTTCACCACAGCACTTTTAAAGGACAGCGGATCATCAGATTTTATTTCCAAAGGTTGAAACGAATATATATATATATATATATATAAAGCAAGAGGAAAAGAGAAAATCACTTCACAACCTTCTTAAAGATCTTGCGTAAATATTTAGCAGAGCCCTGTTTAGCACGGATAGCCAAAAAGTAAAAGTTATTAGGAGCTAGAAAAGACAGGAGATTATGAAGAGTCATGTACGGCCACGTCCTCAAACGACGCTTAGAATAATATACCAGCACCAACTATTCCCCTTTGAAAATCTGTTGGTAATAGCTAAACATTAATTAAATCTGACAATAACTTCTTGATCGTTTCAAAAGTTTTCCTCCAGCATCTCGTACCTCGGAGATGTTTTTCTGCGTTTCTTTGCCCATCAATTTCTATACCGTAAATCCCGCCTAATATAAAGGGAATTGATAGATTATTAAAATTATTTTTATCAATTGTCACTTGGACAACTTTATCTTAATTAAGATCAGTCTTTCAGGGTGCAATCAAACTTAAAATCTAGTCCAGCAACCAAACTGATACATCATAGGTCACAGTGATGTCCTCCTCGAGAATTTGTTGCCAAATGAAATATGGCTTCATCATATCGCTAACAATTGTCCATCATCTGTCACCGATTGTTACAATGATTTTGCTGATAGCGCGTTTTATTTGTTTTGCCGAATAATTGGGTTGACGAGAGCCTCATAAACACAAGGATATGATTGAGTATACGCTTTTGATTGAGAAAGTATGATACAGTAAAAATGTCTGTTGAACTGAGATATCGAAAACGAAATACGCATCGCCGTACATTCCCGTGTGGTAGCTAACTTATTTTCGTTTTATTTGACAGCGTTTTAATTATAGTTTCTTCATCCAGTCTTTGGCAGCTGATAAAGTAAAGATGGGATCAATACAGCACTTGCGGATCAAGTCAGTTGGATTTTCATGGAAAATATTGAAATATTGACAAATGTTTTATAATAAAAGTGAATACACTGAATTAAGGTTTGGTGACTACAAGCCGTTACATGAGGCAAATGTAAGCAAGATTAAAAATATTTTCTAATTTTTTTAGAAATCTTCACATTTTCGGGTAGGAATGAAGCTATGCTTAACCTACTCTGAAAAATTAAAACTGGTTTATATATTGTAATTCTTGTATAGATAGGAAATCATATTGTAGCGTGAAAGTAACACTAAATTATACCTTTCAAAACAAACACCCCGTTGTCTGTGCTTATAATAACTGGAAAAAATCATTAAAGAGGCTTTGTTTGCTGAACGAATAAAACAGCGTATAGCCGCTAATATGTTAATTTCTCGTGCTGACTAGCAGTTCTGAATAGTGTGATTAATAAGTGTACGTCATCTAACCAATTAATTGTCACTCAATTTATTGGGTTATAAATGTTAATAAAGCAGAATATTTTGCTCGTAAATTCTTTTCCAATTCTACTCTTGCTCATCTAGAGTATTTATGCCATAATTTATATTCTCTATGCTTATTCTATAAATATTTTCACGGTAATGGTTCTGATGATATTTCGTCTGTGGTGGAGAGAATTAATTAATTTAAACCTACGACTAGATTAGCGGCATGGTCTCAGTATTTTAAATTTGGAAACGCTTAATATATGCAAGTATTTTTGTGTTTCTTTTTGCACATTTCGCAACTAAGTATCTCCTGTCATTTCAGAATTTCAGAAAATGTTGAGCAAAACACTAGTACACAAACAATAAACAGTTAAGTAAATGAGATTTATAACGACTTAATAGTCATAGCTTAGTCTGGTAAAATGCATCTTTATTTCCCCATTCTCGTTTAGACTGGACACTCTCAAGTGATTACCTTTGATATCAACTAGCTTCTCTCTCTCTCATACACACACATTAATCTACCTATCGATACAGACGTACACACATAAAATATGTTTGAAAATATTACTGTGACGAAAAAAAAACAGGGACATAAAAAAATTTTCTCAATAAAAATCCCATACGAAAAAACATGTCGAACAAAGTAATAAATAAAAAGGTTAAAACACTATAAACTACCGTACTACCTTGGTTTTGACCGTTAGCTCTTATCAGGTGGCTGGGTAACAAGTTTCCCTCAGCGGACAACAATTTTATCCCGCTACATCACCGGAAGTCAAGAAGGGGATGGGTGCGGGAAAATATTATATTTTATTTGTTTTTAACTTGGGTAGAATATGCCTAGAAAAAATTTTCACAGGTGTCTATATTGTGATATGATTTCAGTTCCCCTGTTTAACAACATCGCATTTTCCTGAAACGTAGCTATCGCCAACTTCTCACAACACAAACTACAGCTGCCGCCACTCGTTCTATAGGATCTACCTCTCCTCAAAATGCAACAATTTATAATCGGATTTTAGCATGTTCTTCTTTTGGGTTCCAGACATAGTGCATCAACTTCGTCTTCTAAGTGCTATTCTGCACTCTAGGAGAAGCAGCATGGTAGTATGAGCTTCTTTAAAAGAACCTTCGGCACATCAGATATAAACTTTCTCTTTTGACGCTACCATCACTAACCTCACCCCAGTAAACCATACACTCCGTGGAGCACACCCCATTCAATGAACAATTAACTTTTCGTCTTGTATATTAATTTCAATTCATTTTTGTGCATTTATATCCAAATTCCTCGAATTTTGCATTTTAATTGTGTATTAAATTGCGAACATAGAACATAATTTTACTTAAATTTACATGAATCTTATCTTAGCACAAGAAAATGACTAAAAAAATGAAATATATCAGAATAAATATAGATATATGTATATATTATTCTATGAAACAATTGAATTTATACGTGCAGCATAAATATGTACGCACACACAAACCCATACATGCATACAGACACACGCACACACACACACACACACACATATATATATATATATATATATAAATAAAATGTGTGTATGTGTAAAATGAACGACAGATTTGATGTTGGTCATCATAGTAAAGAATATGTAATTATTTCAAAGATTTAAATTCAGTTGTGAATCATAATGCTGTCCATTTTGTCGACGTAGAAAAATGCACTCATCTTTTAAGTAGAGATTGTTGGTGTTTTATTTATTTATCTTTCGTTTCTTAGTGAAAGTTTTGTCTTCGATGTGCAGCCAGGAAAACTAAATAATCGATAATGTCGACTGTCTACTTTATGGTTGTTGTCAAGCCGTGAACGCCTCTATTCTTGAGGGTTGGTGGTAAACAAGAGTACGCACTGATGATAGATCCATCAGTTAATGGTGTATACAAAATCTTTGTTTTCCTTTTCGCGTATTTATGTATTTGCCTTTATTTTACTCGTTTCTTTTTAAAACCGCTGACACCTCTAATTGTAGCTAAATGTAAGTTACTCAGCGTTATGAAATAAAAATTATTTTTGATTCTAGCAGACCTCGAAAATTTTTCCAATGGTATGAAACATTTGGATACTT
>OZ038482.1:40064506-40084506 GCA_964036315.1 Acanthosepion esculentum | reverse complement strand
CCCCATGAGTGAAGCGGGTTAGCTTATTTTGCGTGCATGTGTGTGTAGGCAAATCGTAAGATATTAACGCAACATAGGATTTTATTTCTTTCTGTGATGGGAATTAGGTGACTTTTATGTTTCTACACTGGCAAAGTAGGAAGTATACGATAAGCACTCGGAAGCATTGGTTATAAAAATGTGATCGTTTTGTTTCTTGTAACCTATCTATAAACGCCGATTAAAGAAACTAATTTGCAATAGGCGCCTTAAAACTTTTTACTGACAAGAGTAAATTTGCGAGACATAAACGTCAGTATTTTTAGCACATTAGTCGCTGTTCATCAAAACAAAACGATAAGTCATGAAGAAAAATATGGTAATATTGAGTATATTCAGAACTGAATAAGTAGAGAAAGGATTTTCATTTTTTTAAAATAAGATGGGTTGTATTCATTCTTTTGTTATTTAACTATTAAATGGCTCGAGAGCCACTCAATATAAAGATTAATGATGAATTTAGCATGTGATTTGAATTAAAGTGAATATGTAAGGAATATTAAGAGGATAAGTAGGATAGATAACGATTCTAATTTGAGTTGAAGAGGCTACAACCGAAGTTATCGAAGAAGGGTTCAATGTTTCGTAACTCAGAATGTATCTAGGTTCTTTAAATCGTTTTCATTGCCTTTGTTTATCTTCCAATGCTGCAGAGTATCTCCAGATAGAGGATTACCCGTTAACAAAATGTTAGATTCTATGAGGTTTTTAATATTAATATTTAGATAAGGCCGATTTGTGCTTATGTATTAAATTTGGAATACGCGCGAAATGAGTGATTCGATTCCGAGCCAGTAGCATCGGGTTTTCCAGCTATCAATATCTGAACTGGAAGAACTAATGAATAAAGCTCTTTTGAACATTTGCTCTAAAAATAGCCACAGAATAGCGATAGACGAGTGTTCCTTTTTTAAGAATATTCTTTAATGTATTTTTTTGCTAAGCATTATCTTAGCTATATATTTATTTAAATCAAGTAATACTAAGTATTTACTCTGTCTCCCCACTAAGACGAGTTGTGATACAAAGTCAGTTTTTAAGGTGGGTACCCGAGCGCGTACACACGGGCTAGGAACAAAAATTGCCTGCAGCCCCCGCAAACGTCGGTTGCACTGGCTTCGGTGCTAGCAGAGATCTCTCTTTCTCTCTCTCTCTCTCTCTCTGATACAATGAGAGAGCGTGGCCGCGGCCAGCTGTTCCTCAGTGCTTGGGCACCTCTCAGTATAATTTTCCTCAGTTACGACTCTGTTCTTTGTCGCAGTAACCGCTGAGTGCACTCTGCCCAAAGACAGAGGCACAACTGAGAGATGATAAATAATGAGTTACAAACTAATCTAGGTACTATAGCTGAACTAAAGTGACGGAAACTAAGACAACGTAGTTGAAAAGAAAGGACTACAAACAGAACGGTTTTCCAGTATAGATAAGATGAATTACACTTTTAAGAGCATACATCACAATGAACCGTTTGAACTACTAGGCAAAGTTTATATATTTGGAGAAGATCCTACTAAGCATAGAAATATATACGACATGGGAACCACTAATAAGGAGTGCCAGAGAAAAGCAATATTAACAACGACATTTGCAATGTGAGCTCTGGTAAAATATATGCAAAGATAACAACAAATTTGCAATATGAGCACGGGTACAAATGTTTACTGAATACATTGTTTATAAGTCCCATAAATTCATACACAGATGTCTATAGCAGAGCAGATAAAGGCATTGGTTAGATCCAGTGACAGGACCCCAAAAGTTCTGAGTTCAATACCTGGTTAAGGCTGTGGACATCTTGGAAGAGGTGAATTAACAGGAGATAACTGATGGCTGACATCCGTTACACATGGCACGTGAAACTAGAACAATCTACCCCAACGAGCGAAATAAATGGTTCACTTCGACATTCAAACCACCTGAACAAGGCTACAGCGTACAACGGCCGAAACGTAGTGAAACATATGGCAACAAAGGTGAGGAAAATAGTCCGAATAATATGAATAAGATAGGATAATTACCTCCAACCTATCGAACTACACACGGATAGAAAATAAATTCTGTCAAATAAAAAAAGAAAAAAATGTGTGAATCAAGCATGCCTTCTCTCTGGACATATCATTTATTGTGAGTTGGACTTGTGAGAATAATACCAGTTTAAATTACTGGAAGCCACAAAAGATATCAAAATGACACGGTAGAAATAATGACAGAAAGGAAAAAGCAAGAACTCAAACAGAATTGTGTAAATTAAAGTGCGAAGAATGGCATAAATATTAATTGTAAGAAGATATAATATATGATTGTCAAGTCCAGGAACAGACCGTGATGTGAACTACTAACTGAAGAAACTAAAATCAAGCAAGAACAACAATTTAAATATCTAGTATATTATATATCGACCATGTCTCATAAGTGGAACGGTGATTATCATAATTAACCCAGTTATCTCTAACAGATAATCAGGTCATGTAATCACTGAAGGTCAGATTTGCACAAGACTGATAACGTTTTAGTTAGTTCTTTTTAAAAATTACAATGAAAATGTAAGTCCATCATAAAACCTCAAAGGTTTTAGAGTCATGTGTCAACTTTAAAAATATTACGGGGATTTTGTTGTGATGCGCATTTCCTTTGGCATTTTATTTAACTTAATATGGAACATTTTTTTTTCAAAATACGTCAAACTGTTGTTTGAACTCTAAGAATTCTGGCAGGAATATTATATCAAATGATTTGTAAGACGCATATCCATAGCAAAAATTGTCTCCCAGCTTAAATTTCTTAACAATAAATCTTTTGTTCGAGCCAAAAGGGTTTCCTATTACTGGCAACCAGTATTGCTTGAATATTCTATCTTGAAAAGAAGCTGTTTTTTCCCATGCGTTTTACATGGATCAATAAACTGATTCTGGACGTACTTTCCGTAAGATTTTTTAAAAAAAAGTAAAAGCCATTGTTTCTGTTCTACACCAATACGTTTCATTAGCAAAGTGACTGCATTGTGGAATATGCATTTGTAAATGTTATTAATGTCTGGAGCTAAATTTCTGCAAGTGCCGCGGCTTTTATTTTGGTATAGTATGAACTGAAATGAATGAATTCATTGTTCATATGAAATTGAATGATTCATATGTATCTCCGTCACTTCACACTAGTTTTGATTAGATTTCCTCAATCAATTCACGCAACATTATTTACAACAAATAATTTGTTCTTTCTGTGTATGTTCCTCAGTTTTGTTCAAACTCTTTATTTTCGCGATTCTTTCATTAAATGTGTCGGTGAATTAATAATGGCGCCTGAAGACATGCTTGTTTTAATCAATAGAACAAAACGTAATTTCGCAATGGAAAAGAGAAAATACTAGAAAACATGTAAGGTTAAAATAAAAAATACTGAAAACTTATACTAACTCTGAATTGTATTTTCACTTTGTTTTTCTTTGAAGGCAAAACACTCGAATAATATGTGTTATTCAGTAAACTACACAAACAATTTAGTAATTGATGTGGTAGGAGAGAATGTCATCAATGTTCGAAAAAGTTGATCTTCCGTTATATTTCGCAGCAGAACGTTCAATGAGAAATACTGAATTTAGCGATTTTGTTGTCTTAGTTTCTTTGCTGGTATTTTTCAAATGTATCCACATTTCATTTTCACGAATTATAGTGGGAACTTGATTTGTACACAACCGGCATGTTTTTTTTTCTTTTTCTTTTTTTCTTCTTTTTTTTTTTGTTTAAGAAAAGTGCGATCGAGGAAAGCACGTTTGAGCTGAAACTGGTTATTAGCATGAATACCTCAATGAAAGTTATCAATGCATCAAACACTTGACAGAAAAGAAATTTGAGGCGATGTATTATTATATACTAATGAGAAAGTGTAATGCGTTCGTATGTGTGAAGGAAATAAAAGATACCGCTACAGAAAGTGGAAGCCGCGAGTTGAGGTCAAATTCCGTCCTAATCGGTTGATTATAATCCCTATTGGATCAGTTTGTTTAAATTGAGATCTCAAGCCATTGGTGTAAAACAAACTAAGAGAGAGGAAAATGTGCATTCTAAACCGGAGATGAGTAAACGAACCCCCTGTAAAACAAATGAAATGCCACTACGACAACTAGAATGCGTATCATTTCAGAGATAATGAAGACAAGGCGAAGCAAGAAATCAGGACCGAAAATTGAAAATTATTCAAGAATATGCTTGGGCATGTTGGTTTGAGTGACGGTTTCATGATCACCAAGTGCAGATCAACGCCTGTCATGATGTCAGCATCTGCCTGAAAATGGGATCAGACTATGAGCACGAGTTCGAAAAAAATCATTAGCCTGAGAGATACATAAACGTCCATCACAGACAAAAGAAACTGAGGCAACCAAACACACATTCTCACTCTCTCTCTATCTATCTATCTATCTATCTATATATATATATATATATATATATATATATATATATATATATATATATATAATGAAATTTCAGTGAAATGCACGTCATCCTTACTTTCACTGAATACATTTCGACTGATTACTTGTTTGTTTACGGTTTATCAACTGTTTGCATGTTATTTAATACCAGGAAATACTTTGAGTTTGAAAGAAATTTTAGAAGATAATAATGATGTAGTGATACAAATCCTGTTATTTAGTCCATAGCTTGGGGGAAGAGACAGATTTATACCATTTTTCAAAAGTATTTGCTCGTGAGTTAATATATCGAATCAGGTTGGATTTTAACTCGGTTCGCTTAGTTCAAATTTTGAGCCGTTTTCCAAAACGAAACTCTCGCCTCTTTGTTTTCTGCTTTAGGTCTTCACAAGCAGTCACCCATGAAGCTAATATCCAGGCTCAACATTTCTTAAATATGATGATTTAACGTGATATGGGCGTAAGAAAATTTATTCAAAATGTGCACAATATCTTAAGTAAGGAACCACAGATACTGTGTTTTGGGGCACTTTATAAAACCGTAAAATGCATATTCTGTTAGTGAATGTTTCACGCTAATGAAATATACAAATAATTCACCTTAGAACCGATCGTCAGACGCACAAAATTAATCTAGTCGCCACATTCAGATACATATACGAGCGTGAAAATTGAACTTTAGAAAATGTGCAAGTATTTTATAAGTAAATCAATTTCAAAATACATAGGTTTATATCTTGGGGAATATATATATATAACTAACACGACATCGAAAATTATATGTGACAATTCATCAATACATTATAAATTATATAAATAAAAGTAAATTATTCTGAAAGACATGTCGGATATGTCGTGAGTGACGTGCGAAATAATTTAATACCACCGACATACCATTATCGATTAATGGAAACACGAGACTGAATCTTGCATACGTAATATATATGATTCGCAAATCCTGCCACCCCTCAATTAGTGCCGGTCACTGAGAGTGGATGTATTGTCTGTTGTGGCCACCATCGAATTGCTAAACTTACACACTTTTGTGTGAGGACATGTACATTATAATATTTGTCCAAATTGTTTTGAAAATTCTTGTTTGAGAATCATATGTGCATTGCCCCATCTGCAAATGGGGTACGTACTAACCCAAATGCAACTGGCTGGGGATAATTTGATGGCGGCAATTTCTTTGCTGCCCTATTAGACAGTCCGTCTGATTTCTACAAGTATTCTTGTTTCTACAGCCATTGTGAACCTGACTGATATTCCTGCTTCAGCGTTTTGGTATTTAAATTATATATATATATATATATATATATATATATATATATATATATATATATATATATATATATATATATATGTAAGCCTTATATGCCTATCAGGGATAATTACATAGCACATAGAAATAATCTTATACAACTAGAATTATAATCACATTCTGACATATGATTCCTAGAGCGGATCATTGGTAGTGAATTAGTAATCATTCGAAAACTCAGCGATACTAAATTTGGTAAAAAGTCCTGGCATCAAATTTCAAAAATGTAGTTCATTTGTATAAATTAAGACTATTTTACACGTACCCATAAAGATCGCAAGGATCCAAATAAAAGTTTTGGTTAACAGTTGTGCAGAAAGTCAGCCCAGTACGCTATTACCACGATAGAATCTTTGAATTTTTGGGCTGGGAGTACCATGATTTTTTTATGCATACAAATATTATTTTTTACATTTTATTTTTTTTAAATTTCATAATTATTTACTTTCTCTTTTTGCAGGTAAGTGTCGTCTGAATGGCGCTCATTTTTTCTGAAATGGATTTACTGTGGCCATATTCCACCAAATTATTTAAGGTAGGTCGGCATATATCGTTTCTGCTTCAAGTATCGGATGATTTAATAGACGAATTACCGAACTTTAATGAAAATAACATAAGTCATCCGATCTTATATATATATATATATATATATATATATATATAAGAATGAATCATTCATACGAAAATAAATTATTAAGGTTAACGAAATAAAATGGCGAAATCACTTCGGTAACAAAATGTTAAAGATGTATTCATCTACCAATCACTCGATCAATGTCATGATCCTTGTTTTTGAAAATTGTAAACTGTTTAAGATCTTTCTTAAATACGCAATTACGTTCGACTGAACACTCAGTCATTTCCAGGCAACGAAATTATTTTGATTTTGGTAAAATTCCGGTAGCATCCGAGATGAAAATATATAATGCAATCGAAATATATATATATATATATATATATATATATATATATATATATATATATACATATATATATATAGTGTTTTGATGAATGTATAATTTTGTAATTGAACAGCAATTCCTCTATTATATATGTTTACTTATAAAGGAGTAACAATGAAAAGGCAACACTCAATAAATACTTAACACAGTCATAATGTGCAGCCTGTGTTTGGAAAATAAACAAAAATCTAACTCTAGACACATACATTAAATAATACATATATACAGTTAAGCGTAAAAAATAAAATCATCCTTCAAAATGATTAAAAGTATAAACGAAACCGCTCGGTCTTCCAGAGCTTCGGACAAGTTCTATATAATTTATGTCAAAAAAGGTCATGAGAACACGAGATAAGTTAAATAAAAAATCGCAATAACGCGTCAGTCGTTCTTAACAGAGTATATATATATATATATTAAAATGTAATATTTTTATAATACCATACTAATATAAGAGGGAGTTATTTTTCGCAAATGATTCATATATATATATATATATATATATATATATATATATATATTAGTCTAGCTTTTTTCATGGGAAATCATTAAAATTTCATACGAAACTAAACGCATGTATGAATTCTAGTAATCTCGGATAGTAAGATAATTTTAATTTAACAATTTTATCTGAGATAGGTATATACTTAATGTTTTACCTGATTTCATTCATTGTCGGTTTCTTTTGCTTATTATAATATATTCGTTATTATTACTTACCTATGTAACAAGAGGTAGTTGGTTGATTTTGGAATGATACCTTGGATCATTGTAGAATAAGAAGTCCTATTAGGTTATTTATAGGCACCTTGTTGAAAGAAAATATCAGCAGTGTTTAAAACAAACCAGTGTGCAAAGAAGTGTAGAAATTAGTCACAAAGAGAACTTGATAAAAGAACACAGTCGAGAAATGCTATGGCTATATATATATATATATATATACATATATACACACACACACACACACACACACATATATATATATATATATATATATATATATATATATAGAATTAAATTTTATTTTCAATATACATATATATTCTTATTTCTACACGTATCGTTCATCTTGTTCAATCAACTCCATTATATATATATATATATATATATATATATATATATATATATATATATATATATATATATATATATATATATATGATATTACTGTAAGGGAAGTGCAGATGTTATTAGAGATAAAAGCTTTTACACATGTAGTCAGCCTGGGCGGTAAGATCAATTTTGCATGTTTGGTGTCAGTTTCACGATTCATAAGATCTTCGAACCATGTCTTGGCTTGAATTTCTTGTTGAGACCGGAAACTTCAAGATACTTTGCTGTGTATATCACTACACACACACACACACACACACACACACACACATATATATATATAAATATATATATATATATATATATATATATATATATATATATATATATATATAAAGACTGTAGTTTTAACATTTTTTGTTGCTGTTTCGTATGAATCAGATAATTCTTTGTGCATACTAATAGACAAACCCGTCATCAGATCGACATATATATTTTCCCTAGGACATGTGTAGGTATATTTGTCTTGTTTTTAATAACATAGAAGTAATAAAAATGACAGTTATATTGAAAATCACCTCCAATATATAAGTGATATTTACAACCTTTTGTATATTTAGTAAGTTGCATTCATTTCCCTTCATATTTGTGTTTACACTCCAAGGTATTTTAACGCAAATCATCACATTATACGAAAGCTTCTTAATAATGCATGACGAAAGAATCAAAATAAAATTAACCGATACGTGATATATAATAAATTTTACGGGATATTTCAAGAATTAAACAAATGCTTACCAAAAATATCGATGTTTAAATTCCTAGTTTTGGAAATGTTTGCATTTCTCATTATTATTTTTCTTAACTGCTTTTCCGTTATGTTCTGCAAAGTTTTCTGTTGGCTGTAAAATATCAACCTACACTAGAAATTTTCATCTACTAATCTTATTTTTGTACAAAAAAAGATTCACTACAAATTCATGGCTTGATAGATAATCACCATTTCGATATATCTAAGCGTGGATTATGTGTGCCAAAAGACATGGCACATAGAAAGCATCGAACTCAGTATTCAGTCGTAAGGGACCTATTAAAACAAGTTCGCTAAATATTACACCACTTTGAAGTGTTCAATGATTTTATAACCCTAGATGTTGTATTAGGCCTAAATTGGGAAAAACCCAGTGAGCACCGATCTCACTTTTCAGTCTCAATTGATCTAGAGAGACAATTCTGCTTATAATTACACCTAGTGTCAACGCATGTTATGCTTTTCTGGCATTTTCCAAACATTGAGAACTCCTCAATGAGTCACATTCCGGAAAAATATTCCAGCCCGTGTCCCATGGTCTTAGCAACTCGTCCACTAACTGAATGCTATCTTGATGTAATGATACACAAAATCATATTTTTCGTGTGATGTTTAGAAATGAATGCCTCGGCTCTAAATTCAATTAAACATACTGGAAAGGAATGTTAAATTAATATTTTGTGATACTTCAATTGCTATGCTATCAAAAGACCGTCTGGCACGCAATGGTCGGTTTTAATTTGTTTACTCTAACATTGCCGAAGTATGTCTCTCAAATTGTTCATATCGTTTCCACTGCGGTGTTTATATAAGAGATGACATTGTGAGATTCTTATTTAAAAATGAAGACCCTCATACGTTGCCATATCTGCGTTACTTAAAAATAATGAAAAAGGATGAAGAATTTACGTCTGGATGTTCATAATGCTTTTTTAATGTATAGAAGTGCGTGCTCTAAGAAAGGCATGAACATGGCTAGAAATTTAGTTGTCAGCTCCATTCATCGCGTTCAGCGAAATCGAAGCAATTAGTGCTAAATACTTCTGTTTAAATATAAAATATCTAGTCTGGCGTTTTATGACCATATTTCTTTTGTTGATAATTATATATTCAATGAGGAAATGTGAATGTATCTAAAAGATTTTGAGGGATTTGACAGCATGAGGTTTTCACTAAATATTGTTTCCAGATTTTCAGGGGTTTTTTTTATTATTTTTTTATATTGTGAATTAATTAGAATAAATTTTGCTCTTTTACCTGATTTGCTCTTCGAAAGTTTGTAATGTCACGGGAATTAAATATGATAGTTGACGACGAGAATTATTGTCTAAAATTTCAATTTTCAATGGAGAAAAAGCCCATGATAAAATAAAAAAAAAACGTTATTTTGAAAGCCAGTGATGGTTTTTCATTACTTTTTACTCTCCTGATGAAATAGGGAAACAAGATATTTTTAAGTTTGTTTTCCGTGATAATTGTGATTTTTTTTTTATCGGATCTCTTGAATTTGAATGAAATGAATACATTTAATACGTTCTTCCTTCTGAGACTTCTGAAACGTTTTTATTAGTATGAGACGAAGATCAAAATAAAATAAAATAACTTTTGATTAATAATAAATGATGAGGACTATTTATCCGGATTTGTTAACGCAAGGACAGGCTTCATTTTACCTAGAATAATTTCTTAACTATAACGTTGTTTGTATGATAATGATAAATGTCCTATTTTTTGGATATTTTTATTGGCTAAAATATTGATGTCAGGAATATGGAACGATTTTTAATTTTGTGACTTTTACGCAGAAAACTATTATACGTTTGCTCAAAATGTTTGTATTTGATAGGAAAAATAAATTATTCAGCAATGATTCAAATTATTTCTTTAATTTTAACCAAATATTTATATTTTGCCGTGTGACCTAATTAGAATTATTTGTAATTAGATTTAATATTTTATGCATCGAATTAGGCACAATTTTGAATCTGTTCGCATATCTGATAACATGCAGAGACTAAATAATATACAGAGGGTGAAATATGCTCATAAAATTATTTACGTTCCCGGATAATGGGGCTACTGGATAACTGTGAAAAATTATTTTCCGAAACCGAAATAACAAAGATATTTGAATGTTTGGGCGATCATATCTCTCTACATCATTTTGTCATTTGAAGTCTTTTTTCATTTTCCTATATCTCCCAATCCCTGTTCTGTTAATCATTAACATAATATATTTAGGTTGGTTATCAACCATTTATTTTCCTCTGTCGCTCTTGCCTTCACGAGGTATAAAATTAGCATTATGTCGCCTAGAAATGCACCTATCTATTTCTGCTTCTAATTATATTCCTAATATTCAACAAATATTTAACTAATCAGTTAACTAATGACTAATATAACAAGCACCATAATAAAATAAATACAAATAACTGTATGAAGATCCAAAATAATCCCCACTGAATAAAAACTCGAACATTTTGCATCATAACCTTTACCACTCAGCTTTTAAAGATAATACACTAGAAATGGCTACCCATAATACACCACTGGTCAGCTTTATAATCAGAACACACAAGACCTAAAGTTTGAATTGAAGCATGAAACAAACTGTCGTCGTTGGTATTGACCTCATTGTCGGGTTTTATATTAATAAACATTTTTCTCGGATATTTAGGCTTTATATATATATATATATATATATATATATATATATATATACCTTTGTTTGTATGCTTATTTGCGGTCTTCATATTCGTATGCGTATACAAGAAATTATCTGAATAGCGTTAGCAATAGAAAAGCGACTAAATTATTTTCGCTTTACCAACAGTATTTGAAGAATGATGGGATACGTGAATGTACATTTTCTAAACAGAAACGTTTTAGTATAACATCTCTTGAAATATCCCAATTCGTTTGAGATCTCTCAAGCCTGTTATGTGTGAGATTTTCTGTGTTTTTTTTTTCAAACATGTTTTTATAATATATAGTTTAATATTGATCCAATTAAATATGAAAATATTTTCAATTATCTTCTGTGAATTTACAGAATTTTAAGAGAAAATATTGTAGTGTTGTTTTACCATTTCGTTTTCTACGATATGGAATTCAGAACTTTCGTTCCCTAAGAGTGTTTGGCAAACAAGTCTGAGGATTTATTTTTAGTGTATTATTTAACCTATAGCAATTGAGTTTTGGGTAAAAGATGGGGATCTGCGTTTCCAGAGGGTATTATTGCGCAAGTGAATACATAAAGATTGGGATGAATTTCAAATGGATTTGTTGATTACTTTTCGGTACCAATAATTGTTACACCTCCAGCAAATAAATGGCAAAATCACTGTAGAGATAAGTTAGGCAATTCATTTTGTAAATTACACATGTAATTATTTATGTTCATTTATTTTGAAACATTCTTCTGGCGATTCAATGGACATTTTTGATTAACTCGTTTCGTATAGGTCAGGTGTAGGACATTCCGTTGTAACATACTCGTATCCTACTGTACATGAATATAGTTATATTAATATGTATTAATTGCGTAATAATCACAAATATATATTTCGCTTGTCTATATTCTGAGTGAAATATATTTTCTAAGATATGTAAAATTAAATTTAAGATTTTATTTTTTCAAAATATATTTTAGATCTCTTTGTTTGATAGATGTAGGGCGCGATGGATAAATTGTCGTCTAAAATACGCAAAAATAAAAAAAAATAACACTGACATCTCAATTTAACTGATATATTTCCCAAAGTTACACACTAGCTTATAATACTAAAGTGTTTTTTTTTTTTTCGATATAATCGCTATTGGCATCAGCCACGGCCTTCAGACGATTTCGGTATCAACTGCATCTCTACTGGTCAGTCTATCTTTTTAAAAATTTGGTGAATCCGCCCATAATCCTTCCCATCAGTTCATAATTAGTTTTAAAAGTTATGTTCATCTCACGTTCTACTGCACCCCACACAATATTCATGTTGGTTGAGTCTGAGGACTAAGGTGGTCAGATGCAAGTGGTGATATGATCACAGAAATTGTCTGAAGGTATGGTTAAGTTCTCTGGACTGTGTGGAATGTCAGACAGAGATATGGCCTTCCAAAAGTAACCCTCTGGATTCAGGGCAGCACTACATCCTCAAGGCACTTGATGTAGGCCTTTGGTGAGTCTGAGACACTGTCTGATGATGAATGTAGGCATAATTTCACCATCACTAGTGATCACACCTAACATCTCGTAATCACCATTAGATTCATTCAGCTATTTTTTTAAAATCCTCTGCACTGTCCTCGGATTGACACCTGAACACTGTGATGATGTTTTAAGTGTAGATTCAGGTGTGCATGTCAAGTAGTAGAGCATGCCTTTCCCAAATTTCAGTCAGTGATTTGCGTAATTGTGCTTTTTTACTCAAAGACGGTGTCCAAGTATGCCGACAAAATAATAATAAAAAACAAACTAAACTCATGCGGCAAATTAAAAATATGAAATGTCGATAAATTAAACATGGCACCCTGTAGGTGTCCAACCAAAAAAAAAAAAAAAAAAAAAGTAAAAAAAAAACTGTTCTGGAGAACTGGTTGTTTGAAAGTCTCTATGTTATTTTAATATGGTAGAACAAGAGGGAAAATAAATTGGTTTAGATGTCATGGTGCGATTAATATTAAAAGCAGTATCAACGTATAGAAATTGAAATGTTGTCTTTTAAATTGGAAGACCACATATTTGCAACTGAATTAAACCGACAATAAATTTAATATCTGTACGAAAACAGAAAGCAGGAAATGATAATTTTACATGAAAGAAATAATACCACTTTTGCCGATACATTATCTTTTGTAAGAACGAATTATTTTCTTCAAAATTTATTATTACAAAAATTCTAAAAGTTACTCGAAAGATTTTTTTGAGCAATAAGACCACGGCAATTTTCATAAATTTGCTTCTTCCCGGAACTGGTCAAACGCCAATGAAATCAATGTAATTTATATCTGAGAACAATTTCTCCAAAGGGAAATTAACAGAAGTGTCAAAGTTAAATTAGGACTATGAAAAATAAATTTTCTGTTACGAAGTGCAAATGTTTCGAATATTTTAATTTATTTTTTTTCTGGATATTACCTTTTATAGCCTAATTCGAAAGACAAACACACACACACACACACACACATATATATATATATATATATATATATATATATATATATATATATATATATATATATATATACACAATCACATACAGACACACTGAGTTTTTAAGCAGAAAATCTTCTTACAGTCAAATGTCACTAAAGACTACATGTGTTTGTGTCGATTAGTTTTATTGATCAACTTTATTTTAGATTACTTGTCAGACAAGAAAAGAATTCAGTCAGAAATTGTTCAAAGTTCATTGCGTAAGAAATATGGTCCATATTGTCGACTTTCATAAGTCATCATCAATGTAGGTACAGTCGAATAGTGAGTTTCGTAGAACTATTGAGCGTAGTAGCGTAGGTAATCTTTCACGTGCGTGGTTTTAAATTGGTCTATATATTTTAAAGATGTCGGCCGTTAAAAAACAATCCATAAATAAAAAAAATTACAATTATGGATCCCGCAGCCTCACCAATAAGTATATATATATATATATATGGCATCATAAGTATTAAATGTAGGAGGTTAGCTTTATAATTAAATTTTGTTTATTATTGTTTGGATTTATGTGTACATGTCTGTATTAATAAACTTACGTATACGCATACTTGCAAACTCATGCAGGCACGTACATAGGTATACGCACTTCCACATGTAAAGTACTTACCTAGGAACATATACAAGAAAGAGAGAGCGGGGGAAATATTTCTCCATATTTAATTGCTTTATGTAGGAGACCTATGGTCATATTTTAAAATGTATAATCTCTCCCGTCAGTGCCACCCTGAAAAGGTAAAGCTTGTCTAGCATATGTACTGTCCTTTACATTCTACAGTAATTCTATTGTATTAATTTATAAACTCGCAATTCTTTCGACAATAATTTTTACATACATTGTAAATGTTCCAATGTGGCTAACTCATGCGTAATCATATATATGACAAAATAGGATATACACATTTTTATTTATCATAGAATTGTTAGGATAAAATGCAAACAAAATTCTCTATCATATTCAGTACTCCTGGTGTGCTTAATCAGAGTCCACAGTAGTCATTCTAGAGAATGAAACATGAGGGACAGTATTGTTCAACTTTTTCATTGAACTGCCTGTATGTGGAGATTTTTTTGTTTTTAATTAGATATATTTTAATTATTTCACGTTATATTTATTGGATGCTAATATTTGAGTGTACGCTCAGTTTAATTTAACCATTATTTATTTCGTCGAATGGCTTGCATACACGAGAAGACTTATTAAATGAAATGAGCTCTTGGAGCAGATATGCCATCTGGAGAATGGATGAGAAAGATTCAAAGACAAATGGATCTTGCCTGCAAAGTTATACAGAGTGTCGATTCGTGCCAGAGGGAACAATTTCGTTAATAAACTTTCTCGCCTGTAGACGAAATAAATATTGTTTAAAATGAACGGAGACTCTACTCACTTTCCAATATCTATTAAAACAACATTGAAATTATAAACACACACACACACACACATATATATATATATATATATATATATATATATATATGGGAGATCTATATGAAATATTCAGTAGTAGAAGTATTTGATTTCAACTTGTATGAAAATCATCATACAAATAGGTTTTATTCATTTTTATCAACTGGTTATCTGTTATCTTACATTAGGATCAAATTTAAGGAGAAGTTATCTATAATTTTATGGATTTGTACAACTGTATTTTCTTTATAAAAATAGACAAGTTAATCAGTCTAGATCTTACCAAGTATTGAACAAATCGGATAATGTAGATAATTATATAAGGATGTATAGTGAATAGCTAAGTTCAAATTCAGAGCTATTTTCATATGCTCATTTCGGCATAAAATCCCTTGAAGGTCTGAATAAACCTCTTCTAACCAGTTCTATGATTTAAACAGCAAAATCATTTAAGGATGACCTTGGCGATAATTGAAATAGGCTGAATCATCAACCCATAATCTTTGCCGGTTTGTATATAGCAGCATAGTGACAATCCAACAAAATATAACCTGATATTCGCGTGTGTTAGTGAGTAGAAACCTAAACTGATTTCTCGCTCGTTGGAAAAATATTCACTTATAAAAATTCATCGACGTTTCTTGAAATATTATATTTTAGATGTGGCCAATGATTTTCTGCACGAAAGTCATTGTTCTTTGGGGAAAGTGATCGTATCTCGGCAAGATTAAATAGGACATGAACTGGTTCAGTGATGTTGAATATGTTTTGCTTCTGGTGATAACTTTGTAAATTCGGATTTCTAAAAAAAAAATATATCTGCTATATTTGATGTGGTAATTTTATCCGTTTAATATTCCCCGTAAATAATTGCAGGTCAATTCGGGATTTTTTCCTATCGTACTCTCTCTCATATATATATATATATATATATATATATATATATATATATATACTCGATGAATGACAGGATACTTATGTTTAAATATGTAAGATGAATTAGATGGTACGTGGCTACTAATAATTACAAACCTATTTTTCTCATCAGACGTAAATACTTTTTCATAATGTATTGTGATATATACAATAGTATATAAATATATATAATTGTATTACAAAAGTAAAAAAAAGTAAGATCATTTATCAGCCTTGCACTTTACTAAGTGACTAATAATCAAACACTACTTGCAAAGTCTTTGATCATAATCTCGTTTCTTGCAGATTTGTTATTAAGACTAACTGAAGAAAAAGTCATGAAGAATTATTAACAGTTGGCATAACGTTTTACTTCCATAACATTTCTCGTTGCCTTTCATTAAACTTTATGGACATATAGTTATATTTATATGTAAATTTTTAACAATATGTTCCACATAACATTATTTTCCTTTATCTCTTACTCTCTCTCTCTCACTCACACACACACACACACACACACACACACACACACACGCGCGCTTATGTACATATAATATATACTATAGTACACATTTCAAAGTCATGTATCTTAGGTAAAATTCACACATCGACGATCTGCTACTTGCAGTACAGATTTTTAGATATAGTATAAAAGCATTATGTCTGTCCATTTGATTGCTAATAATAATTGCAAAAATAATATTTTATCTTAAACAGCTACAAAACATTATACCTTATGTCTGCTGATTTTTCATTATTTCTTCCTTAACTTTTGATTCGAAGGCCCGATTTCCCTCTTTTTGTCAGTCATTTCTAGTGCGTAATATATTTGCTCTGAAATATGACATCTTTGTAAATCCATTCTAGCAAATCCCTAGGCTTCTAACGAAGAAGAAGAAAAAAAGAGAACATTTCTTTTGGTTGTAAAACGTAATCCAGCGGAAAATGGATAATCCCCAAAGCTGGCGTATTAAGACGCTTATCTTTCGTTTTGTAATGTTTTATTGTTGCGCAAAAATAGGAAGGATTATGTCTTCTCAAATACCAAATAATTGTTTTTTTTTTTCAGTTTTGGGGAATTATTCGTGTCTGCCTATCACGACAGGGCCCACACACTAATTACCAATAATAAACAAATAAATTCTAAATGAATTGTTATTTGCAGATCATTATGTACAACTACGTTTATTAATATATAATTATAAGAAGATTCATATTCATATGAGGGAGAAAATTAATACAAGTCATTTGAAGATACAATAAATTTAATTTCTGATTAAACAATATAGCAGTGATTGCAAATAAATAATTAGAATAGGAAAATAAATATTGACAAAACTAACTGGATAATAAATATCTGTATGAAGAACATTAGGGAAATATATATGATCATTTTAAAAAAAAAATAATTACGTAATTGAATTACATCAAAAGATATTCCCAAAGTGTTTGACAAGCAATCGTAAAAGTACAGGAAAGATCAGTCTGGGGAGAGGACAAATGGTTAGGAATTGATATTAACATGTCATGTTGAATGCTCAAAACATGATACCTATTAGATGAAAGATACATCGAAGTGTCTCCGATTTAAAAATAAAAATAGATCAGAAACAAATGTCAGATGTTGTCACGCTTAAAATCGTGTCAAAATGATTTTAGATATTTAAGTAACCAGGGCAGTAATGTTAGATTTAATTAAATTGGGAACTGAAAAAAAATTCGCCACAGCATGAGAATTGAAATGACACTGAAACCTGGCACTTATGAATCTTCTTTTCATTAAAGGCTTCATAAAATATTTTGTAAGCGTTTGTAATATTTTTGACTGGTAAAATGCTGAAACCATTACGACCAAATCATAAATAAAATTATATATATATATATATATATATATATATATATATATATATATATATGATGAGGGAATGTTGAAAAGATTTACAAACTTAAGAATTATTTCAAAAGATAATAATTGTCTTTAATCTCACACTCAAAGAATAGAATAAATCATAATTAATAAAGCAGAGGATATTGAACATTTATTTTATCAGGTCAGACAATCTACTGGAGTCAATATTGCCGTCTTTCATTGCACATTTAATACAAATATTTTATATATATATATATATATATATATATATATATATATATATATTAGAATGAGACATAGTCCGACAATTTATTTAAAGACATTTATATTATGTTTAACGTTCTTTTTATAGATACAAGTATTTAAGCAAATGCTCTGTTTTTATAATAAACAGTATTAAATAACATTTACCGGCCTGAATGTCCGAGAAATTTTCATAGAAAATTTTCGCTCTCCGAGAGGAATCGAAAATTGCTAACCAGACGCTGCTCTGTGGCCGAAAGGTTAAGGCACATCACGCGAAATGATGGTTCCGTATAGGATACAGGTTCGATTCCTGTCGGAGAGTGAACATTTTCTATGAAAATTTCTCGGACATTCAGGCCGGTAAATGTTATTTAATACTGTTTATTATAAAAACAGAGCATTTGCTTAAATACTTGTATCTATAAAAAGAACGTTAAACATAATATAAATGTATTTAAATATATATATATATATATATATAGGTCATCCCATATGTTCTGTCCGAATTTTGAATGAAGAAAATAAGTGACCAAATGATGTTACATTTAATTACAGATTCAATCAACAATGTATTTTCTCTTTAAACTATGATTCCTTCCATCTATTAACAAGCTTACTAATTCCATTACTGTAAAATTATTTTGGCTTTGATTCGAAGAACTCACAAATGTGAGCTTTAACCTCTTCCTGTGTTACAAAAGCTGTTTCTTCGAAATGATTCTGTAAGCTACCAATCAAATGGTAGTCTGAAGGAGCAAGGTCGGGAGAATAAGGTGGATGAGGAATTTTCTCCCAAACAAGTTCTTCGATCTTTTGTGACGTGATTCTTACTGTGTGTGGTCGCGCATTGTCCTGAGGAAACATCACCCATTTTCGATTCACTAGAGCAGGTTTCATTTCCTCAAAGCTTGGTTCAAACGCTCTAATTGCTGACAGTATATTTGTGCATTATTTTTCGCATTAGGTGGTAAGAATTAAAAGTAGATTATTCCGTGGCAATCCCACCAGATTGAAAGAATAATACTTTGCCATTGAAGTTCCAATCTCGGCTGTGGCTGGAGTCCTTCCCCGTTACCAAGCCACTGTTTACGACGCTTAACATTTCGATAATAGATCCATTTTTCGTCGCCAATCACAAGTCTATCCAAAAAAGATGAAACAAGTTCGCGAGAATGGAGAGAAGAGCAGATGTCAACTCGGTATTTGATGTTGTTTTCAGACAATTCATGAGGCACCCATTTTCCAAGTTTAGGAACTTTCCCAAGTTGTTGAAGATGACGATGAACAGTTGTATGGTCTGAACTGAGAACAACTGCCAATTCCTTAAATGATAAAGCAGGATTTTCTTCAAGGGCTGCTTCAAGAAGCTTTTCATCAAAATCTACTGGACGTCCGGTTGGATCTTTATCTTCAAGGGTGAAATCTTTACCTGCTGACTTTCCTTTCTTGAACTCATAAAGCATTAAGGTATATATATATATATATATATATATATATATATATATATATATATATGTGTGTGTGTGTATATATATATATATATATATATATATATGTCATCCACAGACAGACTGTTTTGCTGTTTCACAGCTCATCAGTGTGGCTAGACGTCCGGTTGCCTCTAGCTAGGATCGAAACTCGACTAAATTTGCTTCCATCCGAACTTCTCCCACTAAGCCGTCAGCGTACAGTACGGGATGAAGGTGAATTTTAGAGTGTTTATTTTTA
>OZ038482.1:40047006-40062006 GCA_964036315.1 Acanthosepion esculentum | reverse complement strand
CCGATATAAATTTACACAAGCCTTCTTTCCTCCATATATACCTTAGGTATTTCAACTGCCTCTGTTTGATGTCATGTAAAACTATCCTATTTTGCCATTTGTCCTACAGGATCATAAACACAGAAATTTACCAGTGTACACAATCTCTATCACTTGAAGGATTCGAACAATCTAAAATAATAATATTTAGCTACGTGTGTAAATAGGAATAGAATTATAATCTTGACTTCCAACACTATATTAAAAAAAGTTGTGAAAGGAATTTTCCATCTAAATTTCTTGATATATCGATAACATTGTCCTTGTGCAACTTAACTTTACCGGAAGCTTTACCACAAAATGCCCATAATTTGGAATCGACACGAATATGATCTCTTGAGCCAATTAATGAATAATGCCCCCTGTATGGAAAGCATCATCTCTCCATATATATATATATATATATATATATATATATATGTTTAAAGCATTTTGCTACTATTATTTATTGCAATTTAAAATATATTAAATATTCACAGAAATACATAAGGCAAATTAATATCTATAATAATTTACTTTTCAAATTAGCTCCAAATAATAATTGAATTCCTGATTTTTTTCATAAAGCTCAACAAATAGATTAATTTAGTTCCCAAAAGGTGACACATTTCGAGGCAGGAAATGTTAAGTTTTCCTTAAATGTATTTACATTTAATGAATAAATTTAAATATGTTGAACGTTTTTTGATGAAATATAATCTAACATATAATAATCTATAATTATTATATCTGTGCATTGCAAAGAATTATTAAATGTTATATATTATATGCGACTAATCATGTATAGTTTGAGCGACAATAAATTAGTTTCTTCAAAAAAATAATATACCTGTGTATAGCCTACACCATATATTTGCGTTTAAAAAAGGATTTTAAAAAACCTCCAATTATTCTCTATATACGGTAGATTATTGCGGGTGGTCCTTTTATCTGACAACGTTTTTCTATTGAAGTGAGGGAGAATGCAAATCTTGATATAGACAGAGATCGTTCATGTCAAAACCGGAAGAGTAAGACAGCGGGAAACTGATATGCGGATCTTGTAGGAATGGATAGCGTAACTGGTATCATTATTTCCATAGTTAAAAAAACATAGGTGACGTTAACATTTTATCCTGACTAAATAGGTTCGGTTGTGCAAATGAATAAGTAGGATAGCTTACCTTCTTTACCTTAGTTTTTTTTTTTCTGTAATATGTCCTCATGTATGGTAGTGAGTGATGGATGATGTCATCAAAGATGAAGCGTGAAGCAACAGAAATGGGATTCACCAGGAGGATGCTGGGGATAACATGGACCGAACATGTGAGCAAATGGAAACAAAGGAAACTAATACTTAATATCAGGAAGTGACAGTTGGGGTTTCCTGGGAACATAACGAGGAAGAGAGGCTTGGAATATTTGATACTCACGGTACAGTTAAATCAACGCATAACATTCTTAGCTTGAGAAAAGTAATTGCGAAATATTTCTTAGGATAAATAACGGAAAGACAAAGATTATTAAGACATTTTATTAAAAGAAAAGTAGTTGTGGAGACCCATGATCACTTAGGTGTCATTGCACACAAAGAAGAATTTCTGACTGTTGGCACGAGTTCTCCTTTTTTCTTTTACCGAATCGGTCCACAGAGAGGGGCGATATGTGCCCAACCCCCGAAGAAATATTTCGTACAATCAGACGCAGTTCATGGTCATGAAAAGAGACACCAACTGTTGCAAAATTCAAGTTGACATTTAATTAGTATTTAATCACATTTGAAAAATGGTAATTCCGAAAACAGTAGTATAGTTGATTCTTAAAGAATATTTGAGTAATTATTTAATCTTTCTTGTCTATAAAGTGTGTTCTTTTTCTTGATATATGTTTGACAAAGAGCAATGCTTACTATATAAGTTAGCCGGAGGTGAGCTATAAGAGCGAGTTGCATCATCATGGGTGCGCCATCATTGTGAATAAACTCGCTATTTTATGTATAATGGAGAATAGAAAAAAAGTAAAGTTAAGCCGACAATTTTATGGAAATAAGTGATCGTTAAGTTCACTTGGTATAAATATGAACGAAACACATATTTATAAACAAAGGATAACATGTGAATAACTTCAGATGATATATATGTATGAAAAATCCATAAACTAAAACATCTGGTTGGGCGCAAAGGAACGTTCTCTAATTCTCTCTCTCTCTCTCACTCACACACATTATTTGTTCTCTTTTCCTGTCCACATTTACAGCACAAACTGTTTCAGCAGGGGAAAAATATTGATTACCAAAAGCGCGACTGCCAATTGCTTCACTTTTTCGCGTCTTACTGGACGATCGAACACAAAACGGCTAAAAGGCATTTCGAACGAATCTGCAACCGATTTAATATCTTTTTACCGCATCAATTTCAAGAGAAAAGCGTGCGTTTTTATGTTTTCTCAGATTTATAGTGATTCACTAGGTGAAATACTTACGTTTACAGGTGTATATGTTCTCTGTATCCGTGCGAGTTTATAAGTACGTGCAGACATGAGTGAGTGTTCATGTTTATATAAGCGAGATTACACACACAAACACACACACATGTACGCACACACACACACAAATATATGTATACACTGTACACTACATACATGTGTACTTAATATCGAAGCATTTTACATTTTAAAATTCATAATAAATGCATTGTGCTCAAGTGTATGTGCGTCTGAGAATATATATATATATATATATATATATATATATATATATATATATATATATATATGTCTGTGTTTATTATTATTATTTACCAAAGCGTTTCTAATACTTTGAATCGATTCAGATTGGTAAATCCGAGATACAGTATATTCTTTTACACCAACGTGCAGATATGGCATATATATTTCCTTACATTTTTGCTATTGATGGAAGAAAGGTCTATTTCGTAGGAGAGAAAGTTCACAAGACAAAATCCAGCCACATTTAACAATATACTTTCTAATCTTCAGAATATCGATTGTTAAACTTCTAGTAACTGTCTGCATATTTATACCAGCGTATATCTACTAGAAGAAACATGCATTGTACGACATGTTTATACATAGTATTATTTTCGGATAGTAAATGAAGGTAATAAATATTCTGAATACGGCATGATTAATTAATGTTCAGTATTCTTTTATTCCACGGCCTGGGCAATACTTGGAAAGGTAATCGCTTGTGAATACCAGTTGATGTCAATTTGGGTTTGGAAATAGTGTAATAGAAAACGGGTCTGAATTAGAAATCTTATAGACGATTTCTAGTTTAGGGTTTTGTTTGGTTTGTTTTACAGCATATCAAACTCAATAAGTTTATTTAATTCCGAGAAGATTTTAATTGCTGATAATACATATATATTTAAAAATGTATTGCTGGTATATTTTCTTTCAAAATTTACTGGTAAATGTTTTTGTCCAAAAAAGCAATTGCTGTTATTAAAACATACTTTTATAATATCATATATTTTGACCCCTTTTGAGGTTTTAACTATTTGCACATATCTGACAGCTGGGTAGTTCTGGGAACACCAGCAATTAAGTTGAAGTTCCACGCTCCTCAAAACTTCCCGATCAAAGGCCTTGATGTCGGATGTACTTTATCGTCTAAAAATATAAATGATTATAAATAATACAAGATGTGGAATGTTTTTACAACAACCAAGAATAAAGCTTCACAAAATGCATCTTTTATATATATATATATATAGTTTCCTAAAAACTAGGTAATCGTATGGGTAGACCCAAGGAGGATAAAATCCAGAGAGCTATGAGAGAGATAGTGAGAGGCGTTGTGTGTGAGCATACTGTGCGTTTCGGTGTGAATAATAAAATTCCTCGCCTTGACAATAGACATTAAAATATTGGTTATGGTATGTTGTACTTACGTAAATATTTAGATGTATACATACATTCACACACACACGCAGACACACATGTATGAAGACTGAGACTGATGTGTGTGTGTGTGTGTGTGTGTGTGAATAAAAAGAGACTAGAATAAAGGGTATACTTAGCGACGCGTTTCGTCACCTGAGGAACTTTATCGCGTCGTCTAAGTATATTTTTCCTCTCGTCCCTTTTTCCTCATTTTGTCTCTTCGAAAGATACACTCCATCTGAAAATACTTACACACACATACGTAAACATATATATATATATGAGAAAGTATATTTGCCTATATATATAAATATATATATATATATATATATATATATATATATATAAGTAAATTTGCCTATATATATATATATATATATATATATGGTTTTGTGTTCTTTTTGTTAAATACATTGATAAAACTAAATAAATTTTATGCACAATATTATTGATTAATTCAAAATAGATCAAGTACGATAAATTATTAATTCTTCTTAATTCAAATAAAGTTTACTTATACTTAAAAAAGTTAAAGTAAACAAATCCTGACAAGTCCTTGTTTATTTATCTCCATTATATTTGTTTTAAATATCAATATCTATTTACGGTTATTCGTCGGAGATAATCTCGACCATTATCTAACTTTCTTGATATTGATTTTGAGAAAAATATGTCGATTTGTTACAAAAGTAAACATTTGGAATTGATCAAGATGTTGAAGATGAAGAGAAACAACTTTTAAAAAGTGTTTCTGAAACGAAATGCATTTCTGATCATCCGATGAATCTACTTGAGAAGCATTAATGATAACTGACAATTGCTTTCGCTACAAATGTAGATACATTTTTTTTAATTGTAATCTTTTGACAAAGGACATATTTAGCCAATATCAAATTTACATTAGTATAGTCAATACTTGATGTACATTGCTAAATAACTGTCATCATTTGGACGCTGATGTTAAACTAGATATTTCAGCTCTTCTAAACTAAATTCCCTCGAATGTATATCTATGTGGCTAAGTGAATTTGAGGATAATTAACAGTATATATTTTCACACCGAGAAAGAAAAATTTTCAGTGAATTAGTTTTGCTAGAAATGTAGATATATTATTTTATTGGGAACAGTAACAAAGGACTTATTTAGTAGATTTCAAATTTATAATAGTAAAGGCAATTACTGATTTCCACCATGGTATATATTTAAGTTTAATATGAAATATTTTCCATTTATATTCTTCTATAATTTCAGAGCTCTTTCAGAAATATGTTTGGAAAGTCATATCCATTTAGTATTTAGCTAATCACGTCTTGGCAACTATTCATCTTTTTTTACTTTCTGTGAGTTTACACCACTTTTGAACAATAGAGAATTGCTTTCAATTTGAATTATCCAGGTTAAACGTGGATATCCCGAATAACTATGTCAGAAACTATTTCTGCTTAGAACCTCTACATTTATCTTATAGCAGAAAGAAGAAAAATGCGTTTTAAGCTTTTACCAAGGTCAATAAATTGGAAGTAAACAAAAAAGGAAAGGGTAGATTCTGAATATGGCTATGCGATTCCACTATCAGTGTCGGTATATATTATGCAAGCCTCAGTTGGAGATTCGTCTCCAGCTGTGCTGGTCAAACTCTCTACCTCTGGGCAGAGATGTTCTCCTGACGAGGCTATGCCGAAGGACAGTCTCGACTCGGGAAACAGCTACCAGACCCAGTTTTATACGGGGTCTACGAAGAATTTTTGGCCGAAACTACGGGCTCGGATACCTCACATTACATTCAGCCTTGTGTCGTATCTGTCCGCGTGCGGCGGTTAGTAGATATCCCGTAGTTGGAGATTCATTGTGGAATTCACTTGACTCAACATCTAGCAATTGACTACTAAATCTACGCACCGTTGGCGAATCTTATATTCTTGTCCTAAGTATTATTGTTCATTACCAACCTTCGTTTGATTATTATATTCAGTAACCTTCCCTAGGTTACAACACACGCATGCGGTTAAATGTAGGTGCGGATTATCAGCAGTGTCTGGTTTCTTTCCCAGAAGGAATTACTTCGGGGAAATTGTTTCACTAAAACACATTCAGTTATATATAGGGTGAAATGCTACAGAGAACATTTGATATCAGTGTTATCATACACATTTTCATTAATATTTTAAATATTGACTTTCGCTTTTAGATTTTTTATTTGCCTATACTTCTATCTGTCTAACAAAAAATAGCACTTATATAAAGGGCATATGTTGTATGAAATTATCGATAAATTTGCATCGGGAATCAATAGCTATGTCACCTGCCAGAGTGTTGTTCTCTTTATTATCTAATATATTTATAAGTCTACAATTTGATTATTATTTTAATATTGTTGGCACATAGGTCGAGCGCTCCTGCTATATATTTAGATATTCTTGACAAAATCCAAAGGAAAATCAACAATATTATTAGTCTTGAACTTTATCTTTACTTCAGTCATTTTGACACCACCGTACTGCAGTTTCTCCATCCCTTTCTCTTTTAAGGACTTTCATGATGAAATTTGCGCTATGTTAACGAACCTTCATGAATTTAGGTGGTGTACTATTTTGGCAAAATTCTACAGTTTCCATGCTTTCCAGCCAAATTTGATCTTAAAAAATCTTCATAGAAAATATTCGTTCTCCGATAATTTCTCGGACATTCAGGTCGGTAAATGTTAGTAATACTGATTATTATAAAACAAAGCATTTACTTAAATAATTGTATCTATAAAAAGAATGTAAAAAAATAAAAATGTCTTAAAATAATTGTCGGACTTTGTCCATTTCATAATGTGTGAAGTCATTTGTTTACATTTGATGCGCTTTGAGCAGATATGAATATACGGGAGAGATTCATGGTAGATTGAAGTTTAAAAGCAGTAAAATCTACCGTGGCTCCATCGGTTAAGTCACGTCAAGCTAAATGACGGTTCCGTATAAGATACAGGTTCGATTCTTGTCGGAGAACGAATATTTTCTCTGAAGATTTCTCGGACATTCAGGCCGTTAAATGTGATTACTATTGATTATTGTATAACAGAGCATTAACTTAAATATTTGTAACTATAAAATGAATATATAAACATAAGAAATGTTTTAAAACAATCGTCGGAATTTGTCCATTTCATAATATATATACGTACATATTTGTGTGTGAATGTGTGCGTGTATTATATATATATATATATATATAATCACACATACATACATACTCATATATTTATATATATCCACATACACACACACACATATATATATATATATATATATATATATAATCACACATACATACATACTCATATATTTATATATATCCACATACATACACACACACACACACATATATATATATATATATATATATATATATATATATATATATATATATATATATCCAAGCGAGACTTATTAACACAATATAGAAAATGTACTATTAAATGTTAAAACTGGCTCACAAAACCGCTCAGTCTTTATTTCTATTAAACATCATTTTTTCCTTACAGATGAAATTAAGATACTAGTAGTTAATGATCATTTTCACCTAAGAATTTTAAAATTTAAAATTCGCAGGTATTTTCTTTTTAAATTTTACAATTTTAAGGTAAAAATATTCATTAAGTAATGGTAACTTAATACCAATTTTAATTACATAGAGAAAGGCAGATGGATAGATGATGATACCCAATACTTTTCAGGTTTCCTTTTCGTGTACATGTTTTTCGCCATATTTTCCTGTTATTTTCTTAATAAGCCCTAGAGATTTTCTTAATATTTGGAACAATGTTCAGAAGGAAAGAAATTATGTTGAAAATTAAATATTCACTTTACGTAGCAATTGCTTTTTATCCTGAGGTCTTGGACTTAGTGATATACCTACATATATAAGCGAATAGAAAAATATTATTATAGATATATTCATAACATCAGATGCAAGTATTATAGTTATACGATATAATATTAAATATGTGACTTTGTGGAAGCGAATGAATATAGCTGTGCCGAACATGATTTTGTTCATAATTTTCTTTTTAATTTTAGTTACAATTATATGTACAATTGTTCGCCTATCGCTGTAAAAAATATTCTGATATTTATCTTGAGCAGAATTTCTACGAACACTCCTGTCAAGCACTTTTTTCTTCATGTGCGTATTGTGAATATGCATTCGGTACCAAGCCTCTAAACAAAAAAATCAGGCCTAAAAATTTAGATTTTAGCACGAATAGGTCGAATGCATGTAAGTGTTAACTTCTCTTTGCATATGGTGTGATCTGACCTCCTCTTGGCTACGCACTGGTTCACCTAATCGGGTAAAAGAGCGCGGTTTCGTTATGCAATATCTGAGAGTGGCTGTGTGCAAAGAAATATAAGAGAGGAAAAATAATTACAACAGGAGAATAAAAAAATGATTAAAATCTTTCAAGATGAAAAGCAAAAAAGAGCAACCATGACATTGTTCAATATTCACGTGCGATTTTTTTATTCACCGAAAAGTAAAAAAAAATAATTCGCATCTAGTTTTACAGGGGGAGAATTGAAGATTAGATTTCGACTTTGCTTCAGAATGAAGCTGGAATGTTTCTGAACCTCATATAGTATTGTGAATTTGCATCATTTGTACTCACATTCATTGTGCTTACTGATGAATGTTGAAAAGTTCTATGCTTGACCAAGAAACGATCCGAACAAATAGTTAATTATTTCGAACCGATTTTTGATAGTTTGAAGGATCGGAAAATATATATATATATATATATATATATATATATATATAAATTCCATCATACGTGCACACATGCTTATATCTGACTATTAAAACATAAAATTACAAAATCTGATATTAAAATAAGTCATTGCAAATCATGTAAACCCTGTTTTTACTTCTATTCTAAATTAAATAAATATATTATCGACAACACGTTTAAGCATTAACAGGTTTCATACAGAGCTGGGAATATGCAGATCATATCAGCCAAATATATTGTTGAACGTATTTTGATGAAAGTTTAACATCTGTAAATCATGGAATAGAGCCTTTAAAAACTGATTATTTTCTAAGATCATAATGGTTTTTACTGTTTATATTATTTTTATAATATACGTGTAGTTTATAAATTATATACTTTGAGATTAGAACAGAAAAACTATGTATTATTTAATTTAGCATTAATGGTCCAATGCAACAGGTAAATTTCTCCTATCCCTGTACAGCTGCAGTAATTACCTGTATCCACCTGCTATCCTCTACATTTACAAGATTCGGATCATGTCAAACATGGGGTACTGTTGTCATATTTGGGCGGGAGCTGCTCGGACCTCAATCCCCATTCTTGATAATTCTAAAGCGTCTGATAGTCCTTGTGGGTGATGAATTATTCTCCACCCTTTGTTCGACAGGCGTGATGTGACAAGCAACTCGCCTCTCTATCGCTAATTCCAGAGAAAGTGCTCGGACGAACTACATTATCTGACCCGCCGAGGCAAAAATTCACAGCAAGAACGCGCCATGACACGTACATAGTAGCAAACCACCCACATACTCGCCATATTCCGTCAGTGAGAAGTAGGTTCCACTCTAGCAGGGTTTTCCCAGGAAATACTGCTCTGTACAAAAGACTTCCACGAGGATGTTTCTCTGATCACTATAATCTAAACCTGTTAAAAATTAGGTTTTGCCATTACCTTCCACTTGTGTCCGCACAATTTGCCTCCTAACGTTACCCTCTAAGTCGTGTGGCCCTCGGATCTTGCCAAAGGGTTAACTTTAATGTGCAAAAAAAAGAAGAAAAAATTAAAAACTTCTCATCTTTGTATTATCCTCATATTATTGTTGCTAGGTCTTCATACCTTTTTCAAGTATCTGAAATAATGTGCTGACATTTAAATTACTCTACGGAATTAGGATGGTCTTTTTTCAATGCAAATGCCTACTGATATTCTCCCTTGTTTTTATTTCGTTCTGTGTAGTTATCGCTCACCATATTTCCACTAATACATACTAATATATACTATCCATCTGAGGGATTCAGTGGACAAAATTGTACCGTTGGTCCCTTGAATGATTCCGCACAACGACAAAAAATGTGGTGACACAAAAAAACAATGACAAAGACATTAGTTCTAATGTAAAAAATGTAAACAAATTAAAACTATTAAGACCGGAATTTCAGATTATTTTTTCCATCAAATATATATATGTTAATAAATTTGCTTTTCACAGTGTAACTTGAATGTTTGACCCGTTTAATTAAATTAGAAATAGTTAAACTTAAAATCCCAGCCTTGCTGCCCAATAAAATTTAAACAACTCATAAAGATATAAAGACTTATAATAAATTATATCATTATAAAAAAAAAATATCTCGAAGTCTTTAACTTCGCAACATCGATCTGTTCCCATCTTTTTACTCAAAACTTATTCAAAGGTTCATTCGACTGAGATTATTATGAGAATTTCTTATTTGCTGGAAAGGAAGAAAGTTAGCAATGCATTTTTTATGCTGAGAACTGTGTATGCTTTATTACGTGAGAAAGTTGAATTGAATTTAATTAATGGTTAGATTTTTATGCATTTTTCTGTCTGCAAAGTTCTATTTATTGACTTCAATAGATTAAAATTTAAAGTGATGTTATGAAGAAAAATAGCCTCGAGTATTTTCTGATTTTGAGGCCTATTATTTTTTCGTGAATAAATAAATTAAGGAAGGAAAAATTTATATATGCACTAACCTGTTCGAACGCATTATAATTTAAACATGTAAAAACTATCCTGATGAATTAGGCTCAGTGGGAAGATGAAGCTGACCGATTTTATACGTACGTCAACATAATTTACCACATTTGAAAGGAAGTTCATTTCAGTATACCATATCAGTTGGCCAGTTTACACTGCATCTGCAGTAAAGTGTGATCTTGCATTATTATTCGGTCTATGGGGAAAAATGGTCCTGAATTGATTGTTTTTTGTTAATTATCATTTTTTCGTTTTAAAAAATAATGGCTTTTTCTTGTTTGGGATAATAATGATTTACTGATAATTAACTAATTAACCCATACATTTGGGAGAAGAAAATATATTCATAACATTGCCAATATTATTTACGCCTAAGAGAGCACGGCGCTTCAATTTCATTTTCCGAACCGTTATCCATTACACAACATTCACATCCAAAATTAAAGCAACTAGTTACGAACCTTGGGAAATGTTGCTTATTGTTTGTGATCGTAAGAGAACCGCTGTTTCAACTTAATATGGCTGTAATCTAAATGAGTATATGCATAGGATTTCTAATATGTGGTGATGAATGAGTTTGAGGAGAGGACATTTCGTGTTCAAGGAGGGATTTGAAAGAGGAACACAGATTTCATTTTCGAACAAATACACCACTGATATGGGGAGTGCTATAACAAAGGATGGAAACTGCAACAGTGAAATCCGGACGTGGAATGGGATATCGAAGAATGCATTACTATACCCAAGGAAAGTATTAATGAAGTTGAAAATTTCGTTAAAATCAAATACAAACTCAACTGTTACAAAATAACCACTCCTCTTACATAGTAGTGAATGCAGAACACAGACGGAGAAGAAACAGTAATGTTGGTCTACGAAGAATTTGTGAATAACATGGAGAGAAACATTGAGCTGCTACGAAGATTCAGTGAAGATATCATGAAAAAAGAAAACTTCCATATAACACGAGGAAGATATGTTTGAAATGACTATGACATATAATGAGGAAAGAGGGCATGGAAGATTTGATACCTATATAGGAAATTTGATGTATATATATATATATTCGTACATATGCGTGTGTTCAGTTTTGCAAAGTTAGACTTAAAGATGTATCCATGTATCAGAATGCTGAAAATGTTAACAAATCTTTCTTTAAAATGGCTACAAAAAATGAATTCAGTTCCACGATTATTTCTACGCAAAGGCTAGTAGAATAATTTGAAACATAACCATTACCTTCCACAAAGTAACCATTACGATAATACAAATTACCTACCCCCCACAAACAAATAAACTATTGAACAGCATATATACATAGTGGAGCCAAAACACAAAACATATGATGATAAGATTTTGTTTAAACATGAAACAGACTGATACCGGACTTTAGTATATATATATATATATATATATATATATATATATATATATATATATATATATATATATATAAATTGTGAGTAAAAATATTAGGAGTAAAATTCCACTCTTTGTAGCATTTAGTTTGAAAAAGCGTTCAAGTCAAAGTAGAACATTATTATTATTATTAATAATAATAATAATAATAATAATAATAGATTAGAACAAAAACATGTTGAAATCGATATACATTAACTTTCATGTTTCGGCACTATGTTGTGCATCGTCAGGCGATGGTGAGTGACTGGTGATTAAATGATCTTTTCAAAATATCAAAAGGAAAGTGTTAACCTCTTATTTTAAAGATAAAAGGTGGTGACGAAACACAGGGTCAAAATGGAGTAAAATAGACTTGTGGGTTTGAATTAATCAACCAATCCACCTTCATATCTACGCTAAATAGAAAATTAATCTCAGACGTTGGTGGTGGGGGAGTTATTATTTCATGATATGATAAACCGGAAATTAGAGAGGTCCCCACGGACAATTTCGGAAAACATTCAAGCAACAATTGTATCGTAATGTTCGAGAAATATGACATTCAATTTTACAAATGACTCTGGGCGGAGGCGTAGGAGGATAATCAGACGCAAAGATAATTTCAAAAGGAATTTTTTTTTAAATTTCAGATATAGGAAGATACTTAAAGGAACCTCTAGATAAAATTAAAGAAAACGTGGAAAATCGATAGAAGATATTAATAATACTAACTGGACGGCAATACATAGCAATACTATATCCGAATAAATAAAATGAGATAATTACTCTTAGAGTAATTGAAATTATATATTGTATTGGGCATCAATCAATGAACACGGCCACAACGTGTTGTGTCCTGAAATTCAAACATTTATATCGTTACAATAAAAAAATTAAAACAAATCCTTGATATTAGCTAAGATGTTAGCCGAAAGTTCTCGGAACTGCATATCAATTGGGCAGTTTTACAAAGTATAATCCCTGTTCACTTGTACCAATTGAAGAAAAATATTAGGTCATCCCATAAGTTCTGTCAGAATTTTAACTTTTTGTTAAAATGAACGAAATTTAAAGAGTATTTTATAATGTGTAATGGAGCTGAACATTATTTTTATTTTTAGATGCATTTAAACTGATCAAATTTTACTGCCGAGAACAATAAAATAAAATTTTGTTTGATTAAAACCCTGCTAACATGGAAGTAACCAAGAATCATTTGAAGCACATAATGCTTTGAGTTCAAGAAAGGAAACTCGGCAGCCGAAGCGGCTAGAAACATTCACTCAATTTATGGAGAGGAATGTGTGAATGAAAGAACTTGCAGATGGTTAGCAAAATTCAGAGGTGGAGATTTCACCCTTGAAGTTAAAGATCCAACCGGACGTCCAGTTGAATTTGAAGAAAAGCTTCTTGAAGCAGCCCTTGAATACAATCCTGCTTTATCAGTTGAGGAATTGGCAGTGCTTCTCAGTTCAAACCATACAGTTGTTCATCGTCATCTTCAATAACTTGGAAAACTTTCTAAACTTGGAAAATGGGTGTCTCATGAATTGTCTGAAAACAACCTCAAATCATCTGCTCTTCTCTCCATTCTCGCCAACTTGTTTCACGTTTTTTGGATAGACTTGTGACAAGCGACGACAAATGTATATTTTATCGAAATGTTAAACGTCGTAGACAGTGGCTTGGTAAAGGGGAATGACCTCAGCCGCAGCTGAGAAGGGAACTTCATGGGCAAAAGGTTCTTCTTTCAATCTGGTGAGATTGCCAAGGAATAATCCACTTTGAATTCTTACCAAATATACTGTCACCGATTAGAGCGTTTGAACCAAGCTTTGAGGAAAAAAAGACCTGCTATCGTGAATCGAAAACGGGTGATGTTTCATCAGGACAATGCTCGACTACACACAGCAAGAATCACGTCACAAAAGATCGAAGAATTTGGTTGGAACAAAATTCCTCACCCAACTTATTCTCCCGAACTTGCTCCTTCAGACTTCCATTTATTACGTAGCTTACAGAATCATTTAGAAGAAACAGCTTTTGTAACACAGGAAGAGGTTAAGACTGACATTTGTGAGTTCTTCGAATCAAAGACCAAAACAATTTTACACTAATGGAATTAGTTAACTTGTTAATAGATGGAAGGAAGTCACAGATAATCAGGGAAAAGACATTCTTGTTTGAATCTGTAAGTAAATGTAACATTGGGTCACTTGTTTTCTTTATTCAAAATTCGGACATAACTTATGAGCTGACCTGTTATAAAAGTAAAATATAAATACCAGTACCTTGTTATTACACTTCACTGATTCTTGTATAAGTGTGAGATATCTAGAAGTTATCGACAAAAATAAAATGTATCTGCAATGCCATCTGTCCTCATCTGACACATTCAATCTCTTTTCCACGCGTGCAAGATTAATTGAATTGACATTTTCTATATTTTTATGGCAATTCTTCTGATGATGTAATTGCACTGTGATTGAATTAAAGAGTAGTACAAGATTGTCACATATTTATCAACCTTTTCCTGTTGATATTTTTAGGTGTAACATATGTTTCTTCTTTCGGGTTTCTCACTGGTAGAAATCTCTTCTAACTTTAGGAATTGTTTCTCAAATACAGCCTTCAAATACTTCAATTTACCATCAATCGTCTTCTCCTGTCTACTTTAATCCTTCTCACTGTATTATCCTTTCTAGAGAGTAACGTTTTCCGTAGTCTATCATGTGCTCTTAACTTCTCACCATGCTTGAGGGGAAATGAGGTTTTGTGGCATGCATCAAATTTTGACATTTTTATTTATTATGACATTTTATAAAAAAGACATTTACATCGCAGCTAGAATTATGGCACTCAATATGAAAAAGAGTTCACAGAATTGATGCAAATCACAGCTCATTAGAAATGCT
>OZ038482.1:40009506-40042006 GCA_964036315.1 Acanthosepion esculentum | reverse complement strand
AATACAATCATGTACAGTGGCCTAAGAAAAGTTTTTAGGCAGGAGAAATAAATTACATCCTATTTCAAAATTTAATTAGTTCTTCCATTTGCTAGTTTCAGTGATTGTATTCGATTTCTCATGGATTTGATCCATTTATCCTCAATCGTCTGATCCATATTTTGCCACTCCTTTAACAATGCTACATTAACGGGTGCCAATGACGTGATTTTGGGTACTCGCTCTTGAAGACTTCGGTCAAGGATCTCCCAAACTTGCTTTATTGGATTCATATCAAGAATGTGGGCTACCTATGGCTGTCACTTGATTTCTTGACATTCCTTCCAGGCCTTTGCTACTTTGCTATATCTTCTTGTAATGGTAGTCATTCTTGTCAATCTGATTGGTTTCAAATAGTGGGAGTAGTACTTTCTATAATATTTGACAGTATTTTAGACCATTAATCCGCCCGTCAACAAGAATCAGCTCAGATTTTCCTACAAACCAGACAGCGTCCCACACCATTACTCCAATCCCTCCATGTTTCACGGTCGCCTGCAGGCATTCAGTGTTACAAGTCTCATTCTGATTCCTCCAAACATAAACGCATCTCGAATTCGAATATTGGCTAAATTTACTTTCATCTTATCAAATTACAGATTCATAATCTTTGCCCTCAAACTACCTCGTCCAGTCCATACAAAGGTCCCAGTTAACCTTTAAAATCAAGGGTTTCTTTCTTGCAACTATTCTTTGATAGCCTAGAACTTTCAGGGTCTTTCTAGCAGCATATGGCAACATTTCCATGTTGTTGGCTGCATCTTTGACGGTTTGACGACATTTTCTGGTGACTTCCCTATTCAGTGCTGTTTTCCTTCGCTCAAACACGATGCATGGTCTTCCTGAACGTTGTTACACACGACAATGGCCTTCTTCATTAAAGTTCTTGAGAATATTATTAACCGTTTGATGATTAACCTGGAAAAAACTCGCAATTTCTCTTTTGTCTTGCTACACTGATGCCATCCTATTATATGCCCTTGTTGTAATTCACTATGTCCTTACTCCCAGGAACTTTCATTGCAAGGTATGTCAATTATTTTTCAATAATGAGAGTAGCTTGTAGTGTCTGAAAAAAGAAGAGACGTTAGTAAACAAACCAAAATCGCTGTAATCAAGGGTGGCTAAAAACTTATCATAGCCCACAGTAATTTATTCATAAGAACGCGTAGTCCAACTTTGTGAGCGCGCTATTAATTAAGGTGTGTTAATGAATTTCATCAAAAATATCTGTTTGTTGCCATGGAAATAAATATATTTATAATACAGTAACAATATTTTCTAAATTGACAATTAGATATAAGTAAATGTATAGAATGTTGAGCTTTTGCCACTTTAAAAAAATTATATTTGAAATTGGCCAATTAAAATAACTTTTGCTTTGCATAATGGATATATGATGCAGCGAAAAAATTTATTGGCAAGTTTATTTCAAACTCTGGGCCTGGTCAGTGATTGTAAGCAACGTCCAAATTATTTCTCATCAACACACATTTGTTATATAAATGTTTCCATATGGAATGCAGATTAGATTCCTGTCGGAAACGCATAGTTTTTTACGAAATTACTCGAACATTCATGCCGGTAAATGTAATTAAAGATGTTTAATGTTAGAGACCATTTATTCAAATAAACTGTATCCATAAACGCAGCGTGTAATCTCAAAATATATTCAAATATGTGTAGGATTTAATACATTATATATATAACCAAGTATAGGATGGGTGTATACGGAACCAATTCCAATAACCAACAAGTACTACTCTTAAAGGAGTGCTCAATAGAGAGTAGAGCAAATGAAATTATTTATTAGTAAATTATAACATAAATATGTTATAAAATCACTACAAAAATAGCCATTTTGTTTCAACACTTCTACTGTTTTATCAATGATGGTGTTGAATGTAGAATCATAATTCTACATACAACACCATCACTTGATAAGACACCAGAAGTTTTGAAACAAAATGGCTATTTTTGTAGTTATTTTATAACATATTTATGTTATGATCTTCGAAGAAATAATTTATATATATATATATATATATATATATATATAGCAGAAAATGAATGTCTATTATGTCTGATAATGAGCCGTTCGAATGTTTGCTTTAATTTCTGGTAAACATGAAAACAACTGTGCGACATTTGGATATAATTTTTATTATTTTGGTGCTAAGCATCCTCAGATTGCTTATACAGGCATGAAATGAAATAAAGATATCCACAATTAAAGCTGATATTTTGTTATTTTGACATAGAAAATTTCTATGCGATTATAACAGTCGCGGAATAGCAGACGCAGATCGTAAGTTTTAAAATGCGGTTCTATGACGTGATACCACGCGATAGACCGGAGTATTACAACAGAACCAATGTTGAGATTCTATGTAATGTGTTTGTCTAGTCTGCAATGTAATTTTTGTTGAATTTGGATTGATTCGTTTTATTGTAGATGGACTCATATATCTGAAGGTTCTTTTTTCTGTGTGTATTTTTGTTTTAACAACTTATATCTGTCTAATATTATGTACATGGCTATGTTTTTCAAAGATACATACATTCATACACACGCAGATAGTATGTTTGTGCGCATTTATATGATAGCGCGTGTTTGTCTTTGTGCTAGGTTATATATCGTGGAGAAATGGACGTGTAGGTGATAAGATAAATATGAATAATATATAAATTTATACAGGTTTCATTGTAAACATCAATGGCTTTGTATTCTATATCAGTCATCTTCAGCTTTACGAAAAAACAAAGTCTAATGTGATTTCTCGCTTTGACACTTGCGTAAGAACATGCCTGCACCACGGGAGAGAGCAACTCGGCATTTTTTCGTTTTATTTTATTTTAGTTCGACGTTGGCGTAGGAGGTGGGGGGTCGACAACTCTTGACTTATCTAGGTGAAGGTTGACACGTTTTGTCAGCACGGTTTAGGTTAGATTAACTCGAACATTCCTGCTGTCACATTTAATTTGAAGATTTAAGAGTGAAAGGTTTGTCGGCGCAGAAAGATAAGCGAAGATTGAGCAGAAGATAAAATATGAAGCACAAAGCCTGACTGAACGAATCATATACAGGTAGGCGACTGTGCGCATGCACGCCTGTGTATTTTCGAACTTAGATATAAATGTTTTTCCAATCGTTAATTGCTGCAAATATGGTGATGGACTTATCAGTTTTGACATTTAAACATGCATATCACACGTACATAACATACATTTTTCTATCGGAGATATATTTATGTTTCAAACGTATACACACACAAATATATATATATATATATATATATATATATATATATATATATATATATATATATATATATATATATGTGTGTGTGTGTATATTGGTAGAATTTCCGACTGACGCCAATTCAGTCCGGTTTCAATCATAGCTAGAGGCAACCGGACGTCTAGCCACACTGAAGAGCTGTGAAACAGCGAAACATTGTGTCTGTGGATGACAATAATATAGGCTCCTGAAAAAATTAATTTCGGTTGAGCTCCGTGGGGAAATAACTATTAAAGCTGATATAGCATCATTCTTCGGCAGGCGAATTGAGTCCCGGCGGTCACTGTGTGTTTATCTAAAAATAAAATACGCTAAAATTCGCCTTCATCCCTGCCGTGCGACGACGGCTTAGTGGAATAATTTCCGACTGACGCCAATTCAATCAGGTTTCGATCCTAGCTAGAGGAAACCGGACGTCAAGCTACACTGAAGAGCTGCGAAACAATCTGTGTATGACATTAATATATATATATATATATATATATATATATATATATATATATATATATATAGGATGCTTATTTTCATTCAAACAGGTTTGGGTAAATAGTTTAGACATATCCAGTCGATTTAGTTTGGCTGTGATCCGTTCGAGTTCACGGATTAATTTCTTGGTAGTCTTAAAAAAATTGTTAAAGTTATTGGAAATATATTTTTGCTATTTTTCTTAACCAATTTTCTAAGTTTACCAACAAATTAATTTCCGAACTTCAGATGATAACAACCAAAATAAATCGATATGATATGTCTAAATTATTTAACTAAACGTATTTAATTAATATGTATCTATATAAAGAGAGAGACATAGAGAGGTAGAGAAAGTCAGTCTTGAAGTTAAGAAAATTGAGAATTACTATTTTGTAGATGAGAAGTTGACATTGTGCCCATTGTATTTTTTGCAGCCATTATTTTCGGAACGTCCTTATTAAATATACTGTTCTTTTTTTTTTTTTCATTTGCTTATTTCATATATGAGATTTCGAAAATGATGTCCAACATTAAAATTCTACTGTCGTCTTTCTGATTGTTTTACAATACATTATGATATACATTTTAATTTTGGGGATATTAAAGCCCATTAAATGGAAATTAAATTATAATTGGACATATAATCAAGGAGAGATATTTCTAGGGTACATGAAGGGGAAAGAAAAAACTCGGAAATTTTAACGATAGAAAGATATACTGAAAGCAATATAGTCAAAGGAAAGCAGCCCATAACTTACCTAACAGCTTATGTAAATGTTTGACAGAACAGGGATTCGGATGCATCGTAATAAAGAGAAAGATACATCGAGCTGCAAAGGACAAAAGAATTGTGCAGAAACATGATCGCCCTCCTCCGCAATTGACATGAATGATGTAATAGCACATAGTTATTAGATTGTTTTGGTTCTCTCTTTTGACATAGAATAAGTCAAATGCAAATGCATTTTGTCAAGCGAGGTTAGTTTATATTCTAAATCTATCCGGAAAACACCATTTTCATTTTCAGTTACATTTACTTAGCGGCTAAAAATCATTGATCTATTTTTTTTCCTTTCTGTCGGGCTGAAAATAAGCATCGATTCTGAAACGATAGTGTTGGAGACATTCCAGCGATTAAAATTACTTTTTTATGTAGTCTGTATCCGACAAGAAATGCATGGATCCTGTCTGATGTTTTTTTTATTTTTTTTTTACTTTTCCTTTCGGCGCGATATATTTTTAGTTTTATTTCATATCCGTGACCATTGTAATCTGCTATTTTGAGTTGATTTGGATTTGTTTGTAGATTGAATTTATCACGACACGTCCAAACTGATTTTTGGCTGTTTTTTTTAAATTTCCTGGTTTATTTCATGCTAAGACGTTTTGAGAGTAGATTGCTTACTTTGGGGTTATTTAGTGTCATCTAAACAATCATATTCAATTACAAATTAATTGGCTATTCTTCAGTGAAACAAAATACTTCACTACGTATATATATATAATATATATATATATATATATATATATATATATATATATATATAATGTGTGTGTGTATGTCTCGAAATTCGTTTTATTTTTTGCAGGTGAATATATTTCGATGGTGCCACCAAGCGTTTAAATATCTAAAATACACAATTGTATCAGGAGAACGGTTTTAGACTTTAAAAATGCCTTTCCGATATATTTATTGATCAACATTTACTACACACACACACACACACATATATATATATATATATATATATATATATATATATATATAGAGAGAGAGAGAGAGAGAGAGAGGGCGAGAGACAGTTAGAGAGAGACAGGTTAGTTGACAAAACAGTGTCAAACGAAAGGGAGCCACTATAATCACTGGGATATACATTAATTAAATATTAATTGTTACCCACCTGACAAAAATGAAGCACGGAGAGAAAGGTTTTAAGTTCTGAATTTTCAGACGCCTCTGTGTCCTTCATCAAAGGACCGAGGATTAAACAGGGAAACGAGAATTAATCACCGACATATCTTTTTGTAGATGGGATATTTTTCAAAGGAAATCGCTTTATTAACAAACAAAAAAAAAACGATCTCATCCAGATTATTCAATGTGCAAATTTTTTATGACAATAAACTTAAATTTAAAATTTTGATCGGGGTAAAAACGTTAGGCAGTTCTGTTATTAATTGGATATCTAGTGGGGGGAGGGATATTGTAAATATAGATGAAAAGTGTTATAGATGGCGGAGTGGGAAAGACGTCTTGTGTGTCGCCTTTTGTATAAAAAATTTGTAGGGCTAAGTTGCCAAGTGTATAATGAAGCGCTGCAGTTAGAATATGCTGTGATGAAAAATATGAGTAGGAAAAAATGTAAGATATTATAATGTAATATTATTAATTAAAAAGAAAAAATTGAGCGAAAAAATGATAAAAAATTTTGGAAATGTATTGTTACAAAAATGTGTGTACATAAAATAAAAAATCAAGAAAAAAAATCGGGTTTTTTTCAAACCATACGATTTCCACTGGCAAATACAAATCTACAAAAACATATGTCCATGAGTAATTCCCATTTTCCTTTTCGAACTTCAGCCCGTTATTTTTATCTAACCTAACTATTCTACATATAGAAGAAGCACACGTGGACCCTTTTTAATTATATATAACGATGAAATCTGTATACAAATGGTAGAGGAAAGCTACGTTAGAGCGTTGAGAAAGACTGAATCAAGGTGCCATATATATATATATATATATATATATATATATATATATATATAGACAATATTAGTGGTGAATATACACATACATATGCAATTATATATACACATGCATATATTTATAAAACTAATTCCAAGAGGATATGATCCAGGTAGAACTCGATGTCCAGGACAGAGTAAGGATATAATAAAAAGACTTAAACACTAATATTCCATGGTCATAATTTATTCCATTGAAATCGTACGAACGATCCAATTCATCAGACCTACAGATTCAAAAAGAAAACAGAAAAACAACTCCGGGAAAAATGAGTAAGAGTATGTGTGGGAGTGTGGGAGGACCTGAAATATATATAGAGGAGTAACAGACGAGAGGGGCAGGGAGGTTCAAAGGTAGAGGGGGCATTAAAATTTAACAGAGAAGATTTAAAGAAGGGTTCCACTGAGAAAACGAGTGCGTATTTTCAAACGTCCGAAGATATACCGAAAGAGTGTACATTTCTTGGCGACACACACACACCATAGGCGATAAAATCTTATACTCCCGCCCAGACCCCTACAACACAATATACATACATACACACACACATATATATATATATATATATATATATATATATATATATATATATATATATATATATATATATATATATATAAGAATGTTAATTACCTCTGACATATGTTGAAAGGGTAAAGAATTCCTCTTGCGTAATGTAGAAATTAAACACACAGATCATAATAAGTTATCGCTGGATAAATAAATCACATTGAATATAATAATATCTGAGAAATTAATATTTTAGACTAAAGGTAGATTATATGGTTTCAAATGCAAAATAATCCATTCCTGATATGAGAGAATGATCTGGCTCTTCAAAGTTAAAATAAAAACAACAATCAACGCTTCATCTTCATACCCTGCGAGAAGTTGGTTATCGAATATAAAGCATTCTTCCTTCATATTCCTATTCTATAGAGATCGGTGTTTCGCCCAAAAAATCATCACTTCACCTCTGTAGTCTGTAGATGTCTTTTAAATATTAAAATAAATGGCTACTTAATATTTCTAAATTTTATATTTTAAAAAATCTAATGCAATGTCAACCGTTTTTTTTTTCGCTCCTTAATAATGTTTCTCCATGATTCTTATTCGTTCAAACAAAGTAACCTCTTATTTTGTAAAGGATTTATTAACTTGTACGGGGAGAAATGATTATAAAATGTTATTTCATTGTTAGTCTGTATATATTTCGTAATATATATTCTTGTCAAATATGCATCTGTGCTCCCATTGTACCTTGAAATTTTAATTATCGGAGAGGCGTGAATTTTATAGTAAAGTCTTAGCTTGAAATTTTGTTCAGTTTTAATCAATCAGAAGTATTCATTCATACAGTATTCTAATAAATTTGTTGATAAAATAGTTATGAACTATTTGAATGTACATCATATTAAGAAGTAATTTTTTGTTCTGAGATGCTTTTGATTATTTTCAATCAGTATTGATTTTAATATTCAAATAAGTAGATTTATACCATTTTCAGCTGATTAGATATTAGTCAATTTAATGCGTGCCTTCAAGATCTATGAAAAAATTTCAATTTCTTAGTTAAACATTTTCAATGAATTTACATACTTTGCGACAAGGCGATGTTATGTGAACAATTTACACCAGATATTGTTACGCAACAATCTGCGGGGAAACAGAAAGCAACTCCTATAAAACTTTTTGACCATTTAAAAGGAACGTAATCCTCTGTATGTATTGTTTACTATCGTCTGAACCGAGTAATTACTACTTTCTTTTAAAGTGTCTGAATGTGTCTGTAATTTAAAAGAGTACGTAAATACGAAGCAGCATTAAAATATTGATTCATGATGATGAAGCTTGGACACACATTTTTATTACGAAATATATTCAAATTGGAAAATTAACACTCGCTATATCCAACAAATATTGAATATACCTATTAAGACAGTTGACGATTATTACTGAATAGACTTAAAGATAAAAAAAAATGAACGAACTTTCTTGTGGTCTGCAAATGATCCCTTCGAATGAAAATACGAATTTACATGAAATGAAACAATGGAGAACATTGATAGAAATGTTTTCATAAGTGTGGTAAACATAAACATTTGTCCTTTTATATTTACTTACAGTATATACTCGAGAATGGTGTGAGATTTTATGATCATTTTAAGCAAATATAGAGATTCGCACTATAGACTGGTAATCTTTTTAGAACAGGTGTAAAATCATGCAGTTTCGGTGACAGGTTGGAATAAAGACAGTTTTTTTTCTGGGGTGTTAAATTCATGCAAAAAAAAAATCAAAATTCGTACTATATATTAATACGGTTTATACACGAATATAGGCAGTTATTCTTCACGGAAAATATCACATCAACATTGTTTTCTTTCATATTTCAATTTAAATTAATATATTATTACTGGAAGAGTTAGCACTGAAAAATAAATTAAAATTATGCACCATTTTATCATCTATACTCTTATTACATTGAACCATTTTTTTTAGATTGATACGGTGGTGTAATGGAAAGCGACTCGGAATGAGCCGAGTTCGAATTCCGAGCGAATACATTCACTTACTTGCTAATACACTTGGGAAAGGTATGTGTCGTTATATTCTACTCCCCACCAGCTATGGGTAAGACCGGGTTTATAGACTTGGATGTCAACTGGTCTACAGCAGAAAGAAATGGCAACCTACTGCACGGAAAAAAATCTGCTTCGTCAGTCATGTATCGAAAGATACATGTTCGCCTTATAACGGAGTGACTTATTTACTAGAAAGGATAGTATTGATTTTTCTTTCTCTGTGGACGAAATATTCTCATTTGTTCCTGAAGATTCACAATAATTATTCATATTTCATTACATTTTGACGAATGATAGATTATATTTGAAGTTGCAAACTACAGTTCTGTTCTCATAGTTGTAAAGGAAGAAAAAAATTCAGTAATAAGAAATATAATTACGCAAAATATCGGCCAAATGATTATTTAAACATATGTTATTATATAATTTATATTATATCAGTATATATTAAACTATATGAATTGACAGTTTACATTGGCTAAAAGGTCAGTAACTGAACCGCAGATTGTATAATTATGGCCTACTGATAGTAAGAGTTATTTCCGTTATTCATGTTATGCAGAATTTATTTACCAGTACACGAAGATAGCACTTAATATGAATTAAAATCGAACCATGTAACCACAACTACCAAGATGAAAGCGATGAAATGCATTGCTAAGTAATATCTATTTTACTAACTTCGTTGTCAATTAATTAGTTATTTCATTACTCATTTGAGACAATTAATTTTTTCAATAGGAATTTCAAACATGCACAGAACAGTTACAAAATGTATGGGCTAATAAAAGAGATATGGAATACATTAAAATACCGCGTTAAATTTATATTAACTTCGACTTTCCAGCGTATTGAAGCCAGTGGTTTTTGCTGTAAGGGAAGTATCATTTCATCACTGAATTGTGCATACTATATTTGATGAAGTCTATTTCTTCAATAATTTTCTTTTTAATTAAATTAGGTTTATTTGGATATTTTAGCCTTGATATAATATTTTTATTTTCAAAATAAATATTTTAAAAATTAGAAGTATTTTTTCAAATTCTACCACCATATTCCGAAGCGGGCAATTATTCCCCTGTCTATTAAGCTATGCATTCTTTGCTTCAAATGTTGAACTACGATTTCAGTATTGATTATACAGGAACAACTTCTATTGGCCACTAACGCTATTCAGCAAAATATCCAAATCCTATTGTAAATTTTTGCAAGATAAGAAAGAAAAATGAATGTACATTATAAATCTCACGTCAGTATTTCTTTGTTATTTGTTGCTGGCGACTTGCGATGTGATCGCAATATACTTGATTTTTCTTGGTTTTATTTCTGAATATATATGCTCAGAAAATAACGAACAAGGAACAATTTATTGTTACTTGTTTACGGTCGATATATATAGACTTGAAAATTTCATGAGGCTTTTTTATGGTTTTAGACGTTGTAAATTTTTGTGGAAATAAATTTAGAAAGTACTGCGCAGTATTTAATATCTGTTATCCTTATGAATTCTCTGAAAATAGTTTTTTGGCGACTTAGGTAGTCCAGTTTCATTAATGTTATCAGTTTCACATTGTCATCGTTTGTTATGTTTTCCTTGCATTGAACCCTAGCATAAAATACTTACCCAGCTTAATAATATAAATATGAAACGTTCATTTATAACTGAAATCCTCAGTATGATGTGAATACACATATAAATTCAAAAACGACATACACACACACACGGGTTAAAATTTAAAAAAAAGTAAAATAATCAAATCCAAATATATGTAGACTCATTGAAAAAAATATTATCGTATGATTTGTATTTACGAAGATATGTTAATAATTCGAATGTATTTGAAATTCTCAGGATGAAAAAACGAATGGGAATAATTTTGTTAACTTTAGCGAGCCTTTTTTTCGAAAACTTATTAAAATTACACACATTTAAATTCGTAAAACAAATATAAAACATGATTAATATGGACCGAACCGCATGTCTGTCTCTCCTAATTTTTATTTAACTATATTTTTCTTTTCAAATACAAATATAGATTGAAATTTATACCTAATAGATTTTCAAAAACTAAATTTAAAATGTGTCTAATTCTAGTCAGTCAAAATATGTAGAATTGAAATTCATGTACGGAGAAAAGTTTGCTTCTTTCACTTTAAAGAAATAATTATTAATCCAAACTTTATTTACTGACAAAATCTAAATTCAACTCTACAATAAATAGTATATGATTATTTTCGAAAACTAAAGATCACTGTTGATTTTGCTTGAAAAAAAGGATTAAATTACATGTATTTAAATATATTTAAATGTAAGTTTATTTACTCTTTTAGTAATAATAATTTGAAAAAAATGTTTAATGAACTTTGATAAGTCGATTTGATTTGTTTGAAAATAAGATAAACATAGTATGTGTGTTACTATTTATTTCGAAAAACAAAATGTAGTTTTCAATAAAAAATATGGATATGATCAGCCAACTATCCCTCCAACCCTCCGAACGTGGTATCGATAGTGTGGTATATTCCTAAATTTAGTTATTTTGTAACAAACACAAAAAGAAATGGAGATTATTTTCAAAGATTGATTAAAAAATACTTTGCATAAGATGGCAATAAATCAATAAATTGTCAATAATCAACTATTATTCAGAGATCTTTCGAACAACGACACATATCACCGCTAGTATATATATATATATATATATATATATATATATATATATATATATAGCCAGATTTCCCTAAAGATCCGCATAGGTGAAACCTTGGTAGGTTTGTCTGGCTCTCTAGGTATATATATAATGACAAACTGAAAAATTGTTATCGTGTGTCTTGTTTCTTCCTTTAATTCTTAACAATATTTGTATGTTCATGAATGATACAATTTTGAAATTAATATATATATTTATATATATATATATATATATATTACTGTGCTAACTTCTGCACGACTACGACCATATTTTCAATATATATGTTAAGTGGCATTTAATCCTTATAAATATTTGCATTTCAATCATGATTTTCATGTGATTTTCCCTCCGCTGTTGTGCTAACTTACAGGTTTCCTATTGCAAAGTCGACTGAAATTATCTGACGGTTTTCAAAAATATGTCATTGATATGGCCTTTCAAACTTTGCTGATCATTGCAATTGTACCCAGTTGCGTGCTTCGCGTGATGTCGCAAAATGCTTCATATAATCATGCCGTATACCAATGGTACTTCACAATTAAATATACCCTCAAATCTATTTTTTCACTTTAATCCAATTCCATTTTCAAATGACACAATGGACTCTTATTAAACTATATTAAAATAACAAAAAAAATCTCTTTTTATCACTTTAATCTCATTCATTTTTCAAATGACGCAATTGGTTCTTATTAATATGTATTAAAAAAAAGCAAACATTGTCAACGCTGGTACATCATTAGACTCATTCACTAGCAGAATGTTCTCATGTGTTTTAAACGATTTGTGATTTCTTAAAGGGATCTTTTGAAAACTCTTTATAATGTTTACGGGATTTACATTTCAAGCTTTTCTCCACTCGGTTTGCCCTAAGCTTTGCTTCCTTAGCAATAGCCTCAAAATTGAAAGTGTGCAGAGTCCTCGTCACAGAAATATTATGACATAGGGAAACTTTATAATTTCATCGGTTTTTGCTGTATTCTCTGAGATTAAAAAACTCTGTCATCAACGTATGTTTACCTCGAATATTGCAACTGCTTATATATATCGTTGATATTTGAATGTTGTTGTAGCGATTACTACTATGTTTGACACGCCTACATTTTTCTCAACTGTGATTGGTCAATTAATAAATACTAACTATCACAGGACAATTTACTGATCGCATTCACCACACTGAATTTTTCCTACTGTTAATTCACAAACATGCTTTTGTTACAAAATCACCGATTGGATAACTTTTCATCCAATCAGATATTTTTCGTGTGCTCTCGAAATCTCTCCCACCATAGTCCTGGGAGCCTACTCATGGTTATAAAAACCGGAATTCGTTCCAAAAATAGACAGTAGAAGCAGAACTCAGTAGAACTCAGCAACTCACACGCATCTACACAGACTATTCATTCTACTCACTGCACACACGCACGCACACAGAACTTATCATTCACCATCAGTTCTATGTAACAAGCCAAGTTGCAATAGCTCTGTTATTTATATCTAATCCACAAACTGATTTATTACATGTTCTTCTGAACACATCATTTTATCTAATGCAGAACTTTGAACATTCTTTCAGAAAACTTGTTTATTTACATTTAATCTTTCAGTTAACAGATAAAGGGAAACAACTTCTATCTTCTTGTTTCAAACATTACAAAAAATGTTTTGTATTTGTTGAATTTAATATATATTTTATCGTTGAAACAAAAATCGGTTTTCCATTGTTTTTCCTTGATACAAAATTGTATAATTGTTAAATGCTATTCAACACGCAGCCACATCAATCTTTTCAACACAACCAGCATTTGCATTGTCAAATATAATAACAAATTTATATTTTCTTCAAAAGTTCCCTAGATAAAACTAAAGTACAATATTTTTAGCTTTGATCACAGGTAGAAATTTGTTATTAGTGGCTAAAAAATAATCGCTCACACTGAAAGAGAAGAACGAATTATTAAGCATTATTTAAACTATATACAGATAACACTTGAGAGGAATTTGAATTGCGTATAACTATCGAGTTTCTATCGAATTTAGAGACACATTCAGTACTTAATATAGATACAATAATATCACTAGAGCCCAAGATATGAATGCTAGTGTTCTCCCTACAGTCATCCTAAGCAAATTCATAATACATTTTCAGAGGATTAGTAAACATATATGCAGATGATACCCTCCCACCCGCCAAGAAAAATAAATTTCGATCCTGAAATCGCCACGTACCTATCTCAAGGTAGAAACAGGTTTATAATATTCAATACCTCTAAAACCAGTCTTGTACCTATTGAATTTTATCGAACTCCTGGAAACATTACCACGCTAGCCTAGGATCTGTGTGTAACACTGGATGGGTGGAATATAGTGAATCGATAAGAAGATTACCGAACGGAACCAGAGCTTTCTCATACTACAATTGAACGGATTCTCTCCAAATGTGTATCCTTATTTTGAACGTCTATTGAGACCGAAGTTCACACCATATGTCAAGTGAAACACACACACACACAGGCATATATATATATATATATATATATATATATATATATATATATATATACACAAAAAACATATATATATATATATATATATATATATATATATATATATATATGATCTGTCGATACAGCTGCAGGAAAGACGTTCGTGTCCTACTACCACCCTAATAAGGATCTAACTCCTCCTACATTGCACTATATTTACAAGCGCCGGATTGGATCGAAAAAAGGCAAATTGATGTCATATCACATGCAGATCTTCAGAATCGTATCATTTAGCGGACGACTTATTTACCAGTCTGCAGGGTCATTCTCTCACACGCAATTTCTTGAGCCATTTGCTAATCCATCGCAATTCCATGGCACATGTTCAAATATGCTACCCACTTTACATCCGCCGGTTCAGACATATGCAGCTAGGACTTCTCTGCCGTACCACAAATATTTCCTTCGTTTTATATTTGTAAGGAGTCAGTTTCTTTCCGAGATCTGCAACATTGTAGAACAAATTCCCACGTAGGTCCTTCCTTGAGCAAAAGAGTTTTAATCTCTTCAAGTCAAGCGTCGATCGCTATATATATATATATATATATATATATATATATATATATATATATAAGGTCAGATGGTAGTCAATATAGGGATGTCGGTTTTGATTAGGTGAGCCGAACGTGGGAATGTTAGAGATAGAAAGTGATTTCAAAGAGTTTTATACGTCATGCACAATAGACGTGGTTATTTCGTATGCAATTTGCTCCCCATTGTTGGGTGATAATGTGACCCCACTTGCTAATTAAAAATAAATACGTTGACGTGTTTAATAAAAGACATGAGTTTTTAAAGTCCTTTTGTTAAAGTTCACATTTTGCATCCGAACAAACCAACTAGCGATTAGCCGGTCGGTTGAAGACTAGAGAGAAAGAAGAAAGCAACATTATTATTATGGAAGACCTCCCCAGAAGAGTAGGGGATGTATATAACATTACTTCAACCACAAGTTATATCGCACTATCCAATAGCTTGAGTGGCTCTTGAGCTTTATATCTGAACTTCAATGTAAAGAATATGCGACAACTTCTGTGAGGTTATGATTTGGGAACTACGAACAACCCAATATATTTCTACAACAACGTATTTAAACTGAACGAACTGGTCATTACTCAGTGACTGTAAAGATTTTCCTAAAGCCAATAACTAACTACCTCTTCAAACCACCCACTTTTTTATTGTAAGTGCGCATATGCTTTGTCCTGGTTCTGTTAGTGTCAAGTGAAAAAATATCCTTCCAGTAACGGCGTAATTTGTGAATCTTGCTATAAATGAAAATCTAATTTGTCCATGTTATAACAGCAAGAGCAAAAGTTCTTTTGTAAATTGATGGTTCATTAGATTAAATTTAGGTTGACATTTCAGAAGAGGAACGCTTGCTCTCCGGAAACACAATTCCTGCACCTTTGTCGCTATATTTTCAGCAGAACTTGTATCAGCGCTTGGCATAACGCGTAGAATTCTGTACTCACAAATTCTATTTAACGTGTTGAAAGAATATGTAACTTAGTTAAGCATTATGAGGGAAAGATAAAAGAACGCAACAAAATATGATTATTAATGAATTATGAAGATTCTTTTTTCCTTTATTGTGAACATTTACGTGCCACGTTCTTTTTAATCATCTTTTTTTTGGCCTCTAATTTATATACTTCCCTTTCTCGGTTTTTATACTTTTCTTTATATTTCACAATAAATGATATAACTCTTTTGTTCATATTTCGTAGGTTTTTTTTTTATTTTCCTCTTAGTTAATCACCTTTATATTTATTATTTCTTCGCTTATATCGGTTCATTTGTCAACTTTCTCTGAAATATAGTACGAATTTAGATCGTGCGAACTACATATTTCGTGAAACTGTATTTATTTTATTATAACGGACTTTTTTCAATGCTTTATATTTGCACGAACATTCTTTCAAAACCATAACGAAATCGTAAAGTTCTTTTTTAAAATTAGAAGTTTATTTTTATGCTATCAAAATTTTCAGAATCGATAGCTATAATTTAGAAATGTGAGTATTGTGTTCGAAATGAAATTAAAGAAGATAATTCTGGCCGATAATTGTTCTTAATATATATAAACGTAATGAAAAAATTATAGCTTTAAAATGCGTCCACTTATATATATTCGGTTGGTGCATAATTATCAGGCGTTTTTATAAACAATATTTATTATGAAAAAAATAAACATAATTCAATAATAACATTTTAAATATTTATTCCGGTGCATATGATTATGCAGCAGCATTTTACAACCTGAAAACAAAATAATATTGTTATTTCAAAAAATAAAATAATTAGCTTTTTTCTAAACAAATAAATCTCCTACACAAAATACATGATAATTATGCACAGACACACACACACACACACACACACACACATATATATATATATATATATATATATATATATATATATATATATATATATATATATATATGAGAGAGAGAGAGAGAATGTGTGCATATGTATGTAAATATTTCTGATAGTTTAAGTGTAAAAAGAAAATATGAATAAAGAAAAAAGGAAAATTTAGCTAATGCATTTTGTCCTCGGAGATTTTTATTTTTGTGACAGGTATTTATGTATAAGATTAAAATATTATTGGTTTTTAAACAAATTTAGCTATCGAAGTTCTCATGAATGTTCATTAAGTTAACGTTACATTTCACGCAAGTTCATAGACAAGAGGTTATACAATACAATGTATAGTAAACGAAAGAGAGTTGTTGAATTTCCAGAAATTTTCTTCACAATACAGTAGGGATACTTGCAGAAATGTAAAAATATTACCTGTGAACGCATCGGAGACCCTACACAAATTATTTTATCAAATACCATGAAATAAATTTAACCACAACTTTGACCTAGCGAATGTCACACATAGTAAAAAATTGCATACATTTGACGGAATATTTTTTTGAAAGTGTGTTTGTCGAAAGATACGCAATTATAAATGTCCGCCACGGATTCTTTCCAAAATCATCTTTCCTCAAATAATTAGTTTTCCGAAGCCATTATACATGGCGTCAAAATACAAAAAATATTAAGAAAAAACGGTTAATTCAATAATATCATTCTATTCAAAATATATAACGCGTAAATCAATTCCAATACAAAATAATTTAAATAGCAATTTGCATATATATATATATATATATATATATATATATATATATATATATATTAATCCCCTACTCGGATTCGTTTTTTATACATTGAATGTTCTCAATTCATATCCATGAACTTTCCAGAAAATAAATTGAAGAATATACATGAGCGCTCCTGTACGTACAAATTTTGGGGAAAAAACAGTTGTGCTCTTGTATATAAATACTTCTCACGAATTAAAATCCAATATGCCTTGCTAATGTCCTTCAGATGACAAAACGCTTCGGATATATATGCTTTCCTTTTGTCATTGTGTTTGTCTTTCTCTCTCTCTCTCTCTCTCTCTCTTCTCTCTCTCTCTCTCTCTCTCTCTCTCTCTATATATATATATATATATATATATATATATATATATATAATCCTCTATGTCTATAAATACAAAGGCTATAAATAGGTTGCCGAACAGTTAGAATCTGTTGGTAGGGAAATTAAAGTATTTTTTAGTGCTGTACTTCCTAGCTTCTGTTTACCGATGTGTTTTACATGACTAATTTATTTTGTGAGTACAGTTTTTATAAATTCTACTCATCTCTGCAAGATTTTCTGACCTTTTCAATCGCTACAACGTAATCGAATCAGCTTAATCGAATTAAGGTTAATATTCCCGTCATGCAGACAGCGTTTGAACTAAAGTTAAAGAAAACATAGCGATTTTTCTCACATTACACACAATTCTATAATGAATTTATTTTTCCTCCTCTCATGCGTATCATCTTCTGTTGAAGTCGGTTCTCTATCAAGTTTACACTTTTCCTAAGACTGACAAAGGTTACTTAAATTGAAGGATCCAATAATGTCTTCTATAATGATGTATTTTTTTTAAATTATAGTGTATGGTTATTGTTTCAATGAATTAGACACTTTGACGTCAATTTCTTCTGTTTCATTTATTTGTGGTAATTTATGTTGCTCTTTGAAGATTTTTAAAAATAATGACTACACAAAAATAAGTTATTATAAATAAGATAAAAGTGGAACACGTTGGGAAACTAACACGATCTATTGTTACTGCCCATAAATTCTAACAATATTAGTTGGTCAATTGTAAATCAGAAAAATTAAGTCAAATTGGAAATGGTTTTCAGGTGACGTATTTGCTTGTTTAGCACTTCATGGAACGAAATTGGACTTTTCTTTGATGCGTCTGCACATAGCAACGATTAAATTGCGGATCTGATGTTTTTTATTGTTTTTTTACAAATACGTGTTTTGCCTATATAGATTAGCCGATTTCATTTAGATCAGGTTTGTTCAACTTTTATTTCAATCATTCCTGTTATCAATTATCCTATATTGCAAGAAGACGGGGTAGATGATATGCAGGAGATTCGGAAGTCGACTTGAGGCCCAGTTTTAAGCCCATGCGTTTTTATTGAGTAAATGTACTTTTTAGTAAGTCAAGATAGTTTTGTGCAAGATATCTGGTAAAATGAAATGATTGTGTTATTTACATTTTGCGTAATTTAGATGACAATTTAATTATTGCACTCAGTGTGTGTGTGAAAAGATATATATATATATATATATATATATATATATATATATATATATATTATTATTGTTTTTGTTAAAGATAGTGTATATGTAAAGGAACAAAATGGATAAAAAAGAAACAAAATAAAACTCTATTATTAGCTGACACCATAGGTCCTCTGGTGGATTTTATGTTTAAATACTGCTCTCGTCAAAATATCCTGTTTAGCCTTCATTACTGCAGCAAAGATTTCTGCCATTTGTTAAAAAATTCTCAAAATATAAGTGTCATAATTGATGCCATTCTTTTTTCAATGACTTTAATAGATCTTTTTCATTTTTTTCTTTTCATTTCTCTGTCGATTATTCCCATGCTAATTGTGGTTGTTGCTTCAAATATTAGACATGTAGTGTACATAATGATGTATATAAAATCAGTCCTGTTTTGCTTATATATTTATGTTAAGGCGTGTGTCAAGACAAACACATTATTTTGGACTTCAAGTAAACAGTTCCTTACAGATTGAAATGCTCATATTTTCATATGCTTCAATCTGTGAGCAGAGAAGAATTGCATAGTACAACATAAGTCACGCTATGTAAATACATCGATTACTTTACATATTTTTACGCACACGAATCAACTCCGCAAAAGAACAAGCTTATTATATTGTTTACATAAAATTGTATGGAGCACTCTGCATTAGAAATAAGCATTCGGTATGTGCACGTTAATGCTTAACTAACATAAAATGGCGACATCGGAAGTAACTGAAAGAAATCAATAAAGTTGTAAGCACAGTAGAAATAAGAAAAAAGTCGGAAGCAAAAATTATTACGGTAAAATGCTTTCATTGGTAGAGACAGTTGACCATAGATTTTATCATATATGTTTAATTTATACAGTTTATATTTTTTTACGTTAATACTGTAAGTTAACTTGATAACACCTTTATCAGTATCACTAGTTGGTTAATAAATTTGTCGTCAGTATTTGGCAAGTTTATTTGGTCGAATTAGTTCGTTTGAAGAATGTTAGATATTTATCAAAAAGAATTGGTTAATTTGATATTATTTTGATGTTATATATATTTGGTTGAAATTATAACTAAACCAGTTGGTAATTTAAGTTAAAAATTTCATATTAAATTTAATTATGTATTTGTTAATGCAAAATGTTTAACAAGTTTACTTGGTAAATTAATATTGTAATATAATTAGTTTCCAATATTCGATGATGAGACGAGGTTTGTAGATCTGTATTAAATTAAATTGATATTTAATTTTAATTAGTAAGATAAGTTCAGAAATGTTAAAAAGGTGAGTTTAGATGATAAATTTAGTCTCTTTACTGGGAGAGCGTGTAAGCATAGCTGGTATTTTTTGCTACTTTTTTATTAATAGCAAATTTAGTTGTTATGACTTACTTGATCATTACGATTAATTTCGTTCCTTGTTCTGTATGGTATGAAAAGTAATACAATAACATTTTTCTCACATTACACAAAATTCTAAATAAGTTATTATAAAAAAGATAAAAGTGTAACACGTTGGGAGATTACGCGATCTATTGTTACTGCCCATAAATTCTAAAAATATTACTTGGTAAATTGTAAATTAGAAAAATTAAGTCAAAGTGGAAATGGTTTTCAGGTGACGAATTTGTTTCTTTAGCAATTCATGGAAGGAGAGTGAAATTTTTCTTTGATGCGTCTGCATATAGCAACGATGGAATGGCGGCTGTGATGTTTTTTTTTAATTTTTATTTTTCAAATACGTGTTTTGCCTATATAGATTAGCCGATTTCATTTATATCAGTTTTGTTTCTTTTTTATTTCAATCATACTTTTTAGCAATTATCGTATATTGCAAGAAGAATTAATTGCATATTTGTTAATACAAAATGTTTAGCAAGTATACTCGGTAAATTAATATTGTAAAATAATTAGTTTCCAATATTCGATAATGAGACGAGGTTTGTAGATCCGTATTAAATTAAATTGATATTTATTTTTAATTAGTAAGATAAGTTCAGAATTGTTTTAAAAGATGGTCTTAGATGGTAAATTTAGTTTCTTGATTAGGAGAGCATGTAAGAATAGCTGGTATTTTTAGCTACTATTTTATTAATAGTAAATTTAGTTATTATGACTTATTTGATCATTACGATTAATTTCGTTCCTTTTTCTGTATGGTATGGAATGTAATACAATATCATTATATGATATGAGAATGATTATATAAATAATAGCATCAGAAATATACTCATATGAATTAAAACTATCCAACAAAACTCATTGTAACCCCATAGATGGTCTTAATGTATGAATTATGTCAGCATTCCCCAGCTTAAGAATTTAGACGTTCCAGAAGAGTTGCAGTAGTTTCCGAAGTCGGCTGGAGGTTGTGGCTGAAGTAAATAGTGATTTTATTAAAAACAAAAATTCACCCGTTCCTATTTCAAAATATTATTGTGTAATTTTGTAAATATATTTGTTAAAATGATACATAGGATTTCTTTTTTTCTTGATTAATGCAGACAACGATATATCAATCACACCATATATATATATATATATATATATATATATATATATGCTGTTGCATGGAAATTTCATTGTAACCTTAGCTTCCTTCTCGCTTTCCACTAATAAAGAATCAATTAATAAAGGGGTTTGCAGTCTGGGAATTTAAGTGGCCAGATGTAAGTGGTGACGTGGTAGCAAAAACTGTTTGGCAGCCAAGAAAAGGTGACCCAGTTCGTGTGGTGTGGGTTAGAGTGCTGTTGGTAGACATAGGTTCTTCCAGCAGCAACCCTCTTGTCTCAGAGCAACACTACCTACTCAAAGTACTTGATGTAATCTATCCTGTGGAATCTGAATCCCTCACACATTCGGGACTTCTTTTCTCATCAGTACGTTGAGTTTTCCGAGATGCCGTACCTTCGTAATCACCATTAGACTCTTTCCATATCATCTGCATTGTTCTCAGATTGTCAGCTAAAATCAACTAATATGAAAATTAAGAAAAATATTGAAAATGTGAAATATATCATTAATATTTATCGGACATCAATAAGATATTTTAGAGAAAAAAGCTAACAATTACTTATTGATAACCAAGAATATCGTTTTATTTATAACTCTAATAAATGTTCGCATTGCACCACCTTAAGGTGAAGTTAGTGACTAATTATTTTCATAATACAAATTGCTAATAATAGAAATTAATTGTACACATATCAACGCCATTTGCGTTACGATCAAATATTTTTTATTCATAGTGTTTCGTGACTGTGTAAGCAATTAGCGATTAGATCTTGATAATTGTTGTTGTCTTTAAGTTTTATAAAATGTCAGGCGTATCCATTCAATACGTAGGACTTTTTCTTCTTCGCAAAAAAAAAAAATGTCATCTCTAAAAAAAATCAGTTGTCTGAGAAAAGCGTCCCAAGTTTGTAGAATTTATCACAACGACTTGACCCGAGAATAATGAGTGCAAAACTAATGCTGAGAACATACAATCTTCCCTGAATGCTATAAATATCCGTGTAAATTATATTTTATCTTCATACCGACATAAAGAGACATATGTTTGATTAAGAATGATTGGAAAAAATATAGGACTATTCATGTCGCAGTAATCTCAGACAAGAATAATCTAAAGAATGAAAACATATTCTAAATTGCATAATATAAAAAATAATATGAAACTAAACGAACTTTTATTAAATTACAGTTTTGCAAAACAATACTAATATAAATTTACTATCCATATATTTACAATGCAATGTATTACTAATATATATATATATATATATATATATATATATATATATATATATAAGTCAACACTTAGAGGCGACAGTCTGTTTCATGCTACATGCAATCGCCAGGGCACTCGCGGCCTGACGATTGCATCTAGAATTAAACAGACTGTCGCTTCTAAATGTTGACTTCTATGTTCACTTTTATATTTATACACGATCTATCTTTGATATTGAACAGTTTATCCCATAAATATAGCACATCTTAAGATTATATTTCTTCATACACACACACACACACACACACACACACACACACACACATATATATATATATATATATTTGCATGTGTAAATTCGATCAAAGTCAACCACTATTTCCACTATATAAACTTAATCCAACAGCCCAAAATCACATTTTGAATTCATTTGGTACCTTTGGTCCATCACTTAATTATCATGCAGACACCATTTGTATAGGGTAGGGCCAAAAATTCATCATGCCCAGTTGTGATGTGTTTGTTTCAAGTGTAAATATGTTTTATTGCGTAGAGGTGCTAGCCATGCATCCGAACTGTATTATGTTTTGTTTATTATTTCATTCCCATCAAGAAAATAAAGACAATAAGTAAGTGTTTAATGAGAGTGAAACAATATAAATACAGCATTAATAAATAGAAAGATAAAGAAACTAACATTATAGAGAAAGCCCGAAGAGAGCAACTGATTTTGGATTTAATATTTGAAAATCCTAGTTGAAAGCATGAAGACGAGAATCCCGCAGACGAGAAGAGCGATAGGGAAACTATCAGAATAGAAAATGTTACAGTGAGCTATTTCAACAAAACTGTTATGATTAACTCGTTGCCGATTTTGTAGCATGCTTAAAATCATGTGGTTGATATAGTAAAAACGATAAACCCCATTATAACAACTGTCTTGAAATTATTTGTACAAATGAAACAGAAAAGACATTATTGAGTTCAGAATTTTCCGTCTCTGTTATTAGCCGCTAGACAAAGAAAGAGGACACAATTTGCCAGGAAATTAAACGTCTAGCTTGTAATTATGATCGTATGCTTCACCATACCATTTTTGCAAATTTGCACACAACGTCCTCAAACATAATTTGAATTGGGCACTTCAGTTCCAGATTCCTTGCCAATAACAGTTTTTTTTTCTATGTACTGTGTCAATTCAAGGTGTAGGCAATCAGAGCTCTCCAAAGAATGAATGATCTACACTCTTATAGTCCCGCATAGATTTCGGCCGGTGAACTGACATTTCTGCCACATTCAGTGATTGTGTTTTTTTTTATTACTAACAATATTTTCTTTAGTTTCTTGTAGATAGTTTTGTATACACATTGTAAATAATCATTGGGGTAGTTTTTAGAATTGTTATGTTTTTCCCCTGCCCCCACAGACAATGAATTGTAAATATGGGAACTAGTTAGTATTTACATAGAGACAGTGAGTCATTATGGTGTGTGGAGTAAGAAAGGTACGTATGAATGTGTTGTTTTGGTGTATGGAATATTGTTCGTACGATTGGGTCAGTGATTCCGGCTAGCTAAGTTATAGTTAAGACAGAAGAAGACCATCCTTTCCCCAACCCCCATCAGGACTCGTGCCACATTTCTGTATAGTACAGAATAAATATTGCTACTTCTACCATCAATCTTGCCCTCCTGATTGTTATTTTTTCCATGCCCCGCTTTCAGCATGTGTCCAAAAATCTCAGCTGTCTCTTTCAGAGTGTTAGTGTTCTTTCCTTTATCATTTTCTTTCATAATTACTCGTTGCGTACTCCGTCTATGATATTTTCAGTATCATTCTATAGAGCTAAATGCATGTTACCTCCAGCTTCTTCCAAATCCGTAGTGATATTGTTTTAGCGTTCGAAGTCATACAGGTGTATTGGTCTCACATAGCAATTCATCACATTTGTTTGTTTCTAACGGAATTGACCATTTTCTTAGTATTTTGTTCAGGCTTAGCGGTTCATCTTTCGCGAATCCGATGCGCGTTTGAATTTCGGTGTCGGTTTTTCCATTCTTTAAAATACTTCAAAATATTCTAATTTCTAATTATCTCCAATTAGCCGTACGCTTGTTTATCTTCCTATAATCTGTACTTCCTCTCCTCTTACACCTGATGGCTAATCCCTCCTTCTCTCTATCTTTTACTATCTTGTCTAGGAGGTAATTTATTTTCTCTCTCTGTCCGCTATGAAAAAGGAGTCATCTGAGTCTCTTATATTATATTTGCTCCTGCTATAGTAAGACCTGGTAGGGTCTCCAGCCCCCTTAAGATAACCTCGCAGTAAAGTTTGAATAGATATGTAGAGAAGACACATTGTCGATGCTTCTGATGAAATAACAGTAACACATTCTTTACTATGGGAAATCTAATAAATAAAAACTAATCTTTATTCACTACTGAATTCAATATTGTTTTGCTACCTATTTAGCAATTATTGGATATATACTTAAAAATTGCGATATAGTATAAATGTGTGATATATTATGAGTACAATATATTTGCAGTGTTAATTTTAAAAGTTCTCATTTTATCACAGTATAGGTAAAACCCACTATCGGCTTGGAATTATTGTTTTTATAAATTTCACGTAATACAAGGCTTTAGAGACCCAAAAGCTTGAGGGTTACTATACGTTATGTGTGATAAGAACGTACGAGTAAGAAAAGTGTTAATATTAAGAGAATAGCGAGTGTGGGCAGTGATTAACCACGGACTTTATGGGTTTCATGTTATGGATTTTCTGGGAAGTATCCACGCTGGAGTTTGGCCCCAATGCAGTGTTAAAAAGTAAATGGGAACTTCCTCCTTCCAAACTGAATACGCAATAAATGTGAGAGACTCTGTAAATAAACTCTTGAAACAAGGAATGGAGCTCATCTGAACATTTGAAATAGAAATGGCGATAAATCAGCAACTGGCAAGGAAATGTGTAGTGGACCGACCGTGTGAGAATGGAAGAAGTCGAGAAGATGAATTATCTCTGGGTTAAAACTTCCGCTGGCCGGTCCAGCTACATAAAAAATGTTGGACCTTAATGGAGTCCAAAGAAACAAACAAGACAGATATATGTATGCGAACAAATATATATTATTAACAAACAGGTTAAAAACACGAATTTACAAATACATTATTTAGAACATGGTATAAAACGTTTAGTGTCTGTATGGAAAGTTATTGTGTGTGTGTTTGAATTGTCCGTACGGTTGTGAAATTTTGTTTTAGCGTATTCCCTGAACATGGGAACGCTGGTTGTGTGTGAGAGTTCACATACTGGAGATGTTAAGAAAAGGTTTTTGTACCTCGCAGCACGTGCGACGGTTGCCGGCATCAAGCGAGGCAAGCTGGCCGCACGTGGGCGCAGCCGTGGAAAGAGCTGTGGAAAGAGAGAGGCAGAGGCGAAAGCTCAGCCCGTATTTATACTCCCCGGGAGGGAGAGACCCCTGGTGAAGCGTTAAGAAAATGAAGGGGAGCTAACTGCGAAAAATGTCTCTGATGAAAGAGTCTGTAGATTGATAGAAGTTATCTCTTCGTTCAAGGCTGGAAATTGTGTATGTAGCAGCTTCGGCTCTGATAGGGCTGTTTTGTTCAATTTTTGGTTTAATCCTACTGTTTTAAAGTCAAGTAATTTCTAAAGCGGTACAAGGGACCAGGATATTTTTGTATACAGAACCGTTCGATGAAAGTGACTCAGATGATTTTTTTTTCCTTAAAAATATTTCGCCTATTGTTTTTGGGGTCAAAGTAATTTTTAATCTTTCTAATATAAAGACCTCTTCCCGACCACCTAGTAAAAAAATTTATTCACCCTAAGGTATTCTACTGATAATTATAATTTTGTATATAAATGAGATTTAGGAGAAAATATTGTGCAAAAAAAGTGACTCACTTATTTCCTGCAACTAGTATTCAATAGAAACATAACCGAACAGCTTTAAATTAAAGAATAATAGAGGTATAATTTATTTATAGTAGGTAATATAGTTTGAAATATTTAATAATCTATGGGTCCTCCTTTATTTGAATAACCTTTTCAACCCTTTTTGGCATTGACTTCATTATGTTCTGGCAAGCATTGAATTACATTCGGATAGGAAATTCACAATCAAATCCTCTTTTTTGATCAACTGTTTTCTCGAGAGCCAGTGGTATCATGCTCCATAATTTTTCTATGGGGTTGAGGTCAGGAGATTGGGGCGGCCATGTCATAACACTCATCTGCTTCTCATCAAAGTATTCCTTCATCAATTTTGATTTGTGACAGGAAGCATTATCCTGCATAAAAATGAGCTTGGTGTGGTCGATTTGCACGCTTTCAGCAGAATGGATCGGAACAAGACTCTAAAATTCTCTTCTACTGCTCCTGGAAGTCTTTTCAATAGGTTTTAAGAAACCAGTTCTATGAAAAGAAAACCGTCCCCAGAACATTATACTGAACGGTTGCTTGACAGGACTTACTGCTAAATTGAAAGAGCTTTTAGATCGCTTACTCTTTGAATTTATCTCAACTTTCGTTTCATCGGAGAAGAGAACATTTAGTAAAAACAAAGGTGAGTTACTTTTCTGGAACAGCACTGTATTTCATGATGGATCTTATAGATGAGTTCAACTTCAAGTATATGGTGAACTTTAGTCGATAAAACCGTTTAAAACATGGAAGATCGTTGTGGATATATCCGCTATCTGCCATGATCTATCGATATTTAAATTTACAAGCCAGTTTTTTTTTCTCATTTATAATATTTTATTAAATATTCCTAACTTAACGAAGTTAGAGATTGTTGTTCACGTTATCTATGTAGAGGATCAATCTATCCACCAACAAGGAATTATTTTTTGCCCTGTTAAATTTAGCAGCTAAGTGGTATTCTGGAAAAAAGCGTGAAAGCCCGCCGGAAACAGATTGGTCCCTGGATATATCAAGCGATAAAAGTTGCACCCTTGTCATTCATCTAAAATGTTTGTAAAGCTCAACAGATTTAGGCGGTGTCAGTTCATTTCAAAATAGCCGTTTATGTTACGAGATAGAATTTCAAGCACATGTCCATAAAAAAAACAATAGTTGTGTGGCTTATGTTGAAGGAATAAGGCATATTACGGTAAAGTCAGTAAAATATATAATAGCGTTGATAAAATATGTCACAACGAACTATTTGTACTGTTAGGTAAGCTTGATATATTTGGGAAGAATATTAGAATAATCTAGAATTTATACAGGGAGCAAATTGCCTGTATACGGATAGAAAATTAATTCAATAAAACACAGTAATAGAAAGTGACGTAAGACAAAGATGAGTTTTTTCACTCGTCATTTTCAAACTTTGAGAGAATTGTAATTCATTCCAGGAATCATTATTGTCAAGCACAATCTTAAAAACCCTAGATATGCTCATGATACTGTATTGATATTAGACACAGAAAGGAAAATAGAATAACACCTATAGATTGAAGTAAACGAAAGCGAGAAGAAACGAATAACATCAATTATAAGTAAACAAAACACAGAGAAGACGGACAGAGAAAATAAGCGCGTAAATTACATAACGATATTGTGTACACGGTTGGTAGAATGATTTAGAGAGAGGGAGAAAGATTGTATGAAGAGCTACAAATAGCATAAATTTCTTGGGAGCCATGAATATCAGCGTCTTAAGTCTCCTGGTGATTCAGTCATTTATGTGTCATGCGTGATAGACGTATGGACGATCATGTATCTTTCGATACACGGCTCCCTCAGTAGGTTGCCATTTCTATCTGCGGTAGACCAGTTGCGATCCAAGGCTATAGAATCCGATCTATCCTGCTATTTACCCATAACTGGGGGGGGATAATGCTAGGATTCATTTCTTTTCCAGTGGTATTAGCAGGAATTCGAACTCGGAAATCCGATTCCTCAATCCGAACTACTATTTAATTCTCCGCCGTGCCTCTTTCAAGTTAATAAATAACAGTTGAATTAGAATTAATAGAAAAAAATAGAAGAAATGTATTATGCCTATTAAACATTTAGTAAAATAACTGAATGGTCATAACTGTGAAAGATATAATCCAACCAATGATCGAACAGGAAGTTAGACATTTCCCTTATATCAATTAAAATCTATATGCATTGAAGTTAAGATAATAAGTCTTACATAAAAGATTAACCAAGTTTTATCTCAGTTACAAATGCTATAGCATTTAATTGTAACGTATAACTCTGATAAATATCCGAACGCATGGCCTCTAAAATCTTTGGCTCTCGTGACTATTCCCGTCTCTATAATAGGATACTGGATAAGTGCAAGGTCTCCATTCATCCCATCTTCAATCGCCTTGAGGTGTTATCATACTCTGCTAATAAAGCTTTGCCCGAAAATTCTCTCCAAATGCTACCCATAACTCATCTGGAGTAGCCCTGACAGACTTGCCACTTAAAACTGATTCTCTGTTGAGTGATATGTATCTATCACCTTCCATGTTTTCTGCTATCATCTCTAGCCTTGATCCCAACAATAATGTGACGCGATCGCATACTGTAATAGCCATAAAGAAGTGAGCTCCTGCAATTGTTCCAGTTCACTCTAAACTGTACAATAAATGTCTCACTGCCTCCTGCATGATGAAAATTATCGTATGTCTTTCCAGTGTTTAAGAACTCTGAACTTTTTCACCCATCCAACTATCACCCTATTAAAATTTTTCATCATTTTGGGAATTACTTAGGGGTCACAATCAATGCTGAATTGGTTCATCATCTCTCCCCAGAGGGCTTTTTCTAATACAAGCAAGGCGGAATTCATTTCTCCAGATGAACTGCTGATGTACTAACGATATTTGCGGAAAGTTTGTATCGTTCTTTAGAAAACAACGTTGAAGCCTGGGCTGTAGCATTGGACATTTTGAAAGCTTTTGACAGGGACTGGCATTCAGGCTTTCGCCACAATATAGCAATCTACTGTATCTCCGGGCACGTTTTTGAGCTGATCTAGTTGTTCCTATCAAATCATGAATGAAAGTTGACCTGAACAGCCAGTCGTCTACATCCTTCCGTACATCATTGTCCATTCACTGTTTTTAATTTGCATTAAAGACCTTCCCGATGACATCAGCTCTCACCTTGTAATCTACACTGACGAAACTACTATTTACTCTTACCTCAGTGTTAAGACTGACCAGTCATACAAGGTCAAAATAGATGTTGATGTACAAAACGTCAAGACATTAGTTAACTGGGGGAAAATGACTTGTCAATTTTACCGACACCAAAAATAAACTTCTCTCCATTAATCACGATCTTCCCTAGCATAGCCGATGCTATCCTCCAAGAACTGAGTTATTGCATCATTTCGGGCAAACATTCGCAGCTGACATGAGATTGAAAGACCACATTGAATCCATCGCTAGATCAGCTGAGAGAATGTCAGTTCAGTGTGTCGAGCGAGACAGTTTCCAGACAGAGAAACTATCTTGCATATCTATAAGTCTACGATTCTTCCATGCTTCGGATATTTCTGCAGTATATGGTCCGGTGCCCCTGGTAATTTCCTGGAGATCATCTAAAAGTTCCAAATGAGAATCAGCAATATTATTGGGCCTGATATTGGAGCTCGGCGTCAGTCTCATTCCCACCTCCGTAAATTTGCCTCTCTGTCCATGTTTTATAAATAATTTTATGGTAATTTTTCAGATGATCTCTTCGTTATGGTACAGAGATTGTATTAATTTAAGCACAGAACTAGACTGGTGGCAAGATCACACCAGTTTAGTCTTGTGTTTGCTAGATGTAGCCAAAATATCTATGCCATAAGTTTCATATCACGCAGTTCCCGCTTGTGGAATTTCCCCCCCGGTCACGTGCTTCCCAGCTAATATAATCTGCAAAGATTTAAATGGAATATCAATCGCTATCTACTATCCTCCTGTTTGCTCTTTTCCTTCTCCTCACTACTAGTGTTTATTTTACTAATTCCTCCAAACAATGTACTATCTGCGTGCTAGTAGCTGTACTGCCTTGCATGTTTTGATACATATTAACAATTTAAATACCCACAAACGCGCGCGCGAACACACACACACACACTCATATATATATATATATATATATATATAAAACTGATGCATTGTAAGTATATAAATTGTTCATGCGTCGTTGATTTTGAAATCTGCGCCTGAACGTCACTTGTGACAAATTTATTGCAATCATGCATTTTTTTAAAGAATGAAAACATATTCGCTGACACTGGGAAATTTTGAAAACGCAGAAATATATATATGTTTATAGACAACCGTTTCACAAAGAAATTATTGCCAACATATTAAATACGTAAAACAGGCGAAAGAAATAGCTAAATAAATTATATAGAGTGTAATGGAAACAAAAGCTACAACAAAGACAACTTTTGAAAACTTGAGAAACAAAGTAAAAAAGCGAAGAATGTATCTGATCATGAAAAGTAAAAGTGATACAAGAAATTGATACCTCCATTTAAAAACAAGCATTGTACGATCATTCCCACGATCTGAGTCTTTCTTTATTGTCTGTAAAATTTATTGTTGCTACTTTCGCATTTCTCTTAGAAAAATAATGATCCTAGTCAGGCGACAAAGACATTAAGGCAATTGAAAAGTTTCGCAGCTTTCTTTGTTGTCTTTCCAAACTCTATTTGTTGTTCTTTAGTTATTTGCCTTTTCCTCGCTTTTTTTCTTTCCTTTCACCTCGTAAGCTTTCATTTGTAACATTCCTTCATTATTAACAAGAAAGAAAACCATTGTTCATTTATGCCACATATAGTTAAATGATTTTCGCTGTCTAATATGTTTGTCTACACGGACGACTATACTTGTATGCTTTCAAAATTCAGTGCCTCTGAAAATATACACGCACCTATGCATACGTAATATATAGATATATAAGTTTTGGTGTGTTAACAAACGTTATTTGTTGCATATATTTATAAAATGTATTAAATGTGTGTGAGTGAAAGGTACAAACATTGCTTTCGCTTCATTGAGATGTGTCAAACTGATTTTTACTTGCATATGTTATAATGATCAAATAAAGAACAAATAAAAACAACGTCTTCTTTAAGTTTGACATTTTAACATCATCAGTATATGTTTTAGAAAAATAAATCATATAACAGGGCATTTCTAAATCTGTGCTAATTGTTTTCACATCTGAGGAAGATCTCTCATGTTTAAGTTTTGTGTTGATCGTTAGGCTCAGTGTGTGCGCATGCTTCTGGATTCTAGTTAGGATTTCTTGCAGCTCTAATAGCCAATGTTTGTGCGTTTACATTCTGAAGATTGTATGGAGAGAAATGTGAAAATATACGTGTAAAATATCTCCAAAGTATATAGCTTATTTATAAATGAGGTAAACGGGATAATATAAAATCGACATGGATTCCACCAATTTTCTTGTCAAGCAAGGGTTTCTATACTGTAAATTTGGGAGAAAAAAAATCAACGATATTCTTAAGGAGATAAACGCTGAAATAACAATTGTGTTGTAGAATTCTATGAATATAAATAATTAAATGTGTGAATATGTGTATACATTTATTGGATTACTCATGAGGAAAATTGTGCGTCTCTATACTTATACGTATAATTGATTGTGTGTACAGGATATCTGACGCATATATATATATATATATATATATATATATATA